>LQNS02278171.1:7168816-7178845 GCA_001587735.2 Parhyale hawaiensis
AAAAATAACTCCAGAGTTTTGTAAGAAACTTGTGATGTCGTGTAATCGTCGCTGTGCTAAAGTTATTGAAAATAAAGGTTTTAGTACTCCATACTAGTTGTTCTAAACCTAAAATTGACCATTGTTCCATGTTATTTGTTTGTAAAATTGCATTTGTATTAAGTTCTTGCTGACATCAATAATGTAATTGTGTGCCAGGATGATATCCTCATAATGACCAGTAATGAACAACAGCATGTGAAAATTCTCGACATAGTTTTTAGTGCACTAAGTAAAGCAGGACTGAAAGTAAATGGTCAGAAGAGCAAGTTTTTTTACGTCGTCTGTAACCTACCTTGGACACATTTTCGACAGTAACGGTGACAAATCCAGCCCAAAAAGGACAAGAGCGATTATCGATGCTCCTGCACCAACAAACTTAAAAGAGGTGGGAAGCTTTGTGGGCCTGTGTAATTTTTGTCACAGGTTCATTAAAAATTTCAGTACTGCGTTTGCTCCACTGTACTCACTGCTTACTAAAAAATGCAAAGTTCTCTTGGGGCAAGAAACAAGAAAGTTGTTTCGAAAATATTAAAGACTTATTTAAAGTTAATAGAGTACTGATACTTTTTGACCCTGCTTTATCTACTGTACTGAAAGGTGGCAGCTCCAATTGTGGTTGTGCAGCCGTCCCTTTACAATTGCACGACGGTAAATGGCTTCCAGTACACTTTGCTCGAAAACTGCCGACTACCTTCACAGACCTTCCTATTAATCATTGCCCAGAGGTTCTCAATGGGATTTAAATCAGGGCTATGCGCTAGCAGGTCATAATAGTTTTTTATTTAAATCCTTCATCCTCAAGCCAGTGTACCGTGTTCGGTGTGAGGGAACGTTATCGTGCTGAAATACCGATTGGATCTGCGTGAGAAAGTCTGCTCATCAAGCCATGGAATCAAGTTGGCTTAAAGAAACTGGCAGTACTTCTCTGCATTCAATTTAACTCCTTCTGCCACTTCAGATGGATCAATAAGAGTGTCACCTACTATCCCGGCCCAAAACATTACACCTCAACCACCTTGTTGACGCTTAAGCCGTGTCTCTTGAGGTCGGTCATGGAGGACCCATCCAGACGCCCATCCATCTGGACCGTCACAAGTGGCTCTGCATTCGTCAGTAAATATGACATGGAAGAAATCAGTTTTCATGTTCTTTTCAGCCCATTTGACCCTATTTTCTTTATGAGTTTTCGTTAGAAGTGGTCGTTTAATTGCCTTTTTCACTTTCCTTAGCTTCTGCAGAACCTCACATCTTGCCTTTCTGCTTAGTATTGGGGCTCCAGCGTCTACAAATATCGCATTACTTGTAGAAAGTTTCTAGCGATAGAAATCTTCAAATGTCGCATATCCCGAGCAGTCAATTTCCTCGTAGAGGCTCTATCCGGAGTTTTCCTGTTTACTTTACCTTCAATTGCATAGGCCTTAGTTGTTCGGTGATCACGCTGTAATTCCTTGGAAACTTCGAGTGTTGTCTGGCCAGAAGCCAATAACGAGGTCACTTTAATCTTTTCTTCGCTGGTTAGACCGCTTTTCTTGCCCATGTTGACTAGAGAGTGATGTTGCAAAATCTGGCGTAACAGCAGAGCCCCATGTGATAAGCAAATGTTGACAAAACGTGGGAAATGGTTCCGTTTTATTCTTCTCCGATTGTTTTTATAGTTACAACACACCTGTGCACTAACTTACCATTAACATTTTAAATGTTTGACACTTATCTTGAAAAATAAGTAAAGAAAATTGTATTTGCATAATCAGAGGTAACATACTGTTGTTCGGGATCAAAGTACGCGTGGAGTATTAAATTTGCGATGGACCCTTTACTCCGCCCGGAAATAGTTCATCGGTACAATTCCAATTACGTTGCCGCAGTTCATTCCTCAAGAGCGACGTACGTAACAGGCAGCTGGCGCCGTCAATTGCTTACGGGTTTACTGGGCAGTGCACCAAATATCAAACCGACAAAGCAAACATATTTTTTTCTTTGGAAATGATCAACATTAACGAGATTCCAGCATAACGATTTCGCCCCGCGAAAAAGTACAGGGTTACGGCAGCAGAAGTCTAATGTTAAGGGCTCCCTGCGACTGCATACACATCGCACATGTCCTCATACTTGTCACGAAGATATATAGGACACGAGGCATATACCCCTCGTATAGATGCCCTTACAGAATCTCTGGCCTTCTAATTACGCGGCAGCGCAGTCAACGCACGACCGGCGTCATGATGATGTACACAAACGACGTCGTTCGCATTCATGGCAGAACTACAGCTAATAGGACTGCAGCCGTGATAACGTCGAGCTGCGTCCAACTCCAACCAAGCATGAAAATTATCATAAATTCGCACACGCGCACGGAGATATTCAGCTCTTAGGAGAGCACTAAATAAAATTAATTCAAAATGATGGCCAGTGCCGACCCCAGCAGAGGCCATGTTTAACAGTACTGTCACGACGATAATAGTAAACAGAGTAGAGCATCAGGGCATTTGTAAGAGTGACAGAGTAACTCACCTTGTTTTTTAAAATTACAGACAGCGAACTGACATTACTGAGCTGAAATTTCCAATTAATCGGAAATTTATAAGCGATTTTTATCCAATTGTCTTCCATAAACACCAGATAAATACCTATATTTTCCGATATGGTAAGCAGTAGAGACCTAGACTTCGACCTCAGCACGGTCACGCTCCGGTAGGATTGCAAGTTCGATAGGCATTTTCATGCTAGATAAGCTATCTTACGGTCCACAGTTTCAATCTGTTTATGTTCCGTAACTTTTTTATATCTATATTTTCTGGAGTTCTTATATGCCCATACTTCTCTATGCCGAGCTACTCGTCCTCCAAAACTTCAAATGGTGATGTTCACTGTTCTTGTGTACTCCCGGGCCCCAAGCCCGCCCGGACCGTAGATCCCCCAGTCCACCCGTACTGCACTGCAGGGCACCCAGTCCACCCGTACCCCAGGGCACCCAGTCCGCCCGTACCCCAGGACCATCAGCCTGCCCCTACTCAAGAGCCTCTAGTCTGCCCGTAGTCCATCTAGGTCCCCACCATGTCTATACTCTGTGGCTTACTCCAGGGCCCCGTATCCGCCCATGCTCCAGGGCCTTTACTCTGCCCGTAGTCCAAAGCCCCAGTTCGCCCATGCTCCGGCCCCCACTCCGCCCTAACTCCAAATCCCCAACCCGCCTGTACTCCAAGGTCCACAGTCCGCCCGTACTCCAGGGCCCTTACTCCGCCCGTACTCCAGGTCCCCACTTCGCACGTACTACAGGGCCCCAGCTCGCTCTTGATTCCCCCCCCCCCCATCCCGAACGCAACACACCGCAGGGAGCGGGAGCACCCCGAGGTCAGGGCGCCATTTTGTGCTCCAATGAAGTCATTAGCGTCAGCGCTCTCACAATTGGCAGTTCCGACGGGCAGACCTGAATGATGACTCAATTGTGATGTGCGAGGGGCTGTGCGGGAGGGACGGGACGGACGGACGGAGTGATGCACAGAGACGGAGCGAGCCAGCGAGAGCGAACAGGATGCGATGGACGTAGGGCGGACACGTTCACAGCAGATTAGAGTAAACAAAACTTCAAGTCCAGATGAGTGTTGCACGTGGTACACACTATAAATCGGAATGGAATCGGGAAAAAGTTACAATTTGCACGCAGATATGTAATATTTACGATAACTATCTTGTTGATAAAGTTTTCAGAGAGATTTGAGAGTGCAGCTACAAGTGAAAAAAAATCCTACAGAATTAAATGTAAGTGGTAGAATAATCACTTTCTGAACATCCTGGTAGTGGCTAAGAGGTAGAAAGGTATGGCCGGGCGGTGGTCATGTCTACTAACAACAACTGACTAAAGCCATATAAAGTCTACGAACAATTACAGAGTAAAGCCATTTAATCAACTGAAATTGGCAATTTCAGTGTGATTAAATAGCGTGTGTAAATAAATAATGGTTCGTTGCATACCTAGTACCCTTAATTAAGCCAACCGAAAAAAGTCAATCACTCTGCATGGCACCGGCCGGACTAAGAGTGCGGCAGATGGACGAGCGGTGAGTGGGAAGAAGAGACAAACACGTTAACCTCTGCCGGCAGTCGGGGCCCCGTGGCTGTAATGGGTGGGTAAACACTGTACAAGAGACAGGCGTGCTGGCCAGACTTGTGATTCTCCACCGATGGTCCCAAGTATTCCATTGACTGCGCGCTCTTCACTCGGCTCCCAAAAGCACCCGAAGGTCACTTTACGCAATCGGCAATCAACGCGTGAAGGCGACGAGCATCACTTTAGGTGGACGTAAAGAAAAATCACTTCACTATTCTGACCTAACCATTAGAAAAATTTAATTAGTAGCTTGCGGTGCGATTTTAGCTGATACCTACCTTTCAATAAAACGACTCTATAGCAGATTCAAGGGTTGATTACGAAACTAATGAAAGCAAACCAGAGTAGTTTGTAGTCACATACTGATACGAGAAAATAACACTTAACAGGCTGAACGCACACATGATTATTTATTTATAACGGCTTGAATTAAATATAAAATAGACGTTAATATTTTTTACAAGCTTTTTCCGCAAATCGAACAAATGCACATCATTCTTTTTAATCGATTTTTCATTTTTATTATTTTTGAGGGGATTTCACTCCACTTCTACAAATTATCATTATTATTATTAGTCTTAATTTATAACAACAGTAACAAATGACACGAGGTGCTATGTTAGTAGTGGTACGCAGTTTATCTTAACATACTGCCGAAAGTTCACAGTTTGATGGCGAACTCCCTATGTGAGTTCTACAGCCACAATCTTGGCCCAGTACGCCATTCTAGAAGGGAAATGAGACGGAAAGCACCTCAAAAGAGCGAAGGAGAAGACAGAAGAAAGATACACTCGTGCGCAGGGCCCCTTCCGTGGCTCCCCCGCACGTACGGGAGCAGTAAAAAAAACAAAAACAATGTTAATTTACGACAAAGTGATTTCTGTTGCAGCATAGAGCAGCTTCCATCTAAAAAAAGCTATTCATCGAAGTCCCAAGATCTGAAACTCACAGAACCAAAATTATGTATCTGATAATTAGTTCCAGTACTTGACATTAGGCTGTAGTTTTGCGCCTGTAAGAAACTGAGGCTTCGCATTGCCAGCAGACACCAGTTAGGCAGACATGAATCGTCACTCCTGAAAAAGCAGAACAATGAACCAGCTTCCACTTAGTTGGATCTACATGCACCATTCTATGATGACGTCAACCTTATATGTGGCGGGCAGAAAGGACCCACAGCACCCGGATGAAATGGGCTTGCTTACGATTCCCAGTACGTCTACTCAACGCCACACGGCTACGATGTCCTGCATTGCCGGCTGACAGTAAACATGCACCACACGTAGAAGTAGCGAGCTGTAGCGGCTGACAGTAAACACGTGTATGGGAGGCGTGCTCGAGATACCGAGCGGCCCCACGTAACGTGATGCGCCTCATAGGCTCAGCATTCCAGCCATTCCTGTTGCCATCACGAGCACGACAGCTCGCCTCTGCTCGTCCTGTACACGGCTCGTATTTACAGCTCTGACCTTTGTGAAAATATTGAAGACTTCCTACGAGTAATGACAGTTAAAACTTCAGCAGGACACGTAGCTATAACATTTTTTATGTGCCATCCAGACACGTATTTGTTTTATACGTAACTTCACTTTTTGTGAAGACATTGATTGCAGTGGACATAATCAAAATTATACTTAAAAGGAATGTGGCGTCGGACGGAGATGCTTTAGCGACTTGCCACGAGTGAATACTTAATTGAGGCAACCCTGTGGCAGCTATATACTTGGATGTAATGCAGTATACGTCTCTCGTCTAGTCGTTCGACAATGACTTATGGTACAACTGCTGTACACATATTGGTGCCCCTATTGATGACTAAATACTTTTCTTACATGAGGAAAAACTGAATAGACTTTTTAAACTAAATACGCTTGGAAGTTTTGTTACTCCTTAACTGGAATTCCACATCTATAGAATAAACAAACTTCTACAAAATTTAGCTAACACTGGATCATCCCCAACAAGACATACGCAGCTACCGACGGAGTCAATCACTCAAACGTGTTTTTGTAGAAACATTATTACATACACAATAACTAAAATTAAATGAAAGTTCTACAAAAGTAAACTGAACAGCTAACATTTCCTGACTTGATTTATTTTGAAGAAAAAAATACATATAAAACAACTGAAGTCGACCCTGCGCGAGACCAACGCTATACGACCCTCTGGAATGTTATCAAGTGAAGGGACGCCGGCAGAGAACAGACTCAACGTCTCTATCACCAAAACGAGTGCAGCTTTGTAAAGGTACAAATCGTGACACAGCTTGTCAATTAGGAGCTTTATTGGTAGAAGGTCAGCGACTTTATTGTTTGGTCAAGCGTTCTTTTGTCCACCTTATCGAGCAGCCATCACATCTCTATAAAGACAGAGAGAAGACGACGGAACGCTACTCTGGATAGTGTCCGCTAGTTGAAACAGAATGTTCGCCGGCCGACCCAGCGACCTGTACTAGGAACCTTGCGAGTCTTAAGCATTCTCAAGTCTATAAATGCAATGCGTATCTGCTGATGCGAGTGTATACCTAGTCATACACACCGATATACACTTCAGTTAACGCAAGCAAAATACTGTATATTATTTCAACGAGAAACACAGAGGCCTGCTGATTTGGGTAATTTCTACGGTACAAAAAACGAGATTTTTGGCCGCCAAATGGTGGTTATTCAAGCATTTCTGTTCCAGGAACTGGAACATTTGATGCGTGCAATTTTGCTGTCGTGCGTCCTGGCTGCAATTCAACAAGCGTAGCACTAGCCTCAACAGTTGCACACATCAAGTTTTCATGCATCTGCGTGTAGTGTGCAGTACATACAGAAAAATAGTTGTTGGCCATTAAGCAAAATTAGTTAACTGTAAACTACCTCGTCGTTTGAATTTGCGTCAATGCACATTATCGTTTGTGATGAAGAACAGTGTTTTCTACGATTGTTACTGCTTTGTAGCTAAAATGTGATAAGAAATCAGGTGTTTTTTATCGTAAAGAACATACTTTTCTGCGTGTAGAGGTGGACTGAATATTCGCATTCTCGAATATTCGCATGGTTTGCAATATTCGCATTCGCATGTAGACATGCAAATATTTTGTGAATATTAAAGCATATCCACCGATGAATATCCTCTGAAATGGTGGTAAATGCACGCGAATATCTTAATCTTTCTCAGTTAGCAAGATCTTATCTTACTTGTCCGCCAACTAGTGTTGCGAGTGAGCGTCTTTTTAGTGGTGCCGGCCTGGCATACGATGAAAAACGAAGTAACCTGACAGGTGAATGAGCAGAAAAATCGTGATTTTTGGAGTTCAACCCGCCAATAATAGAATTTAACTATTAAATAGTTGGAGTTTAGACTTGTACTAGCAACAGTAATAATGGCTTTCATGTAATCTAGTGAATTTAGTCAATATACTATAGCAAATAATTCTCTTTCAAAGGGCGGTGGTCGGGGAAAGAGGTTGGTGGGATGCATGTAAGAGTGGGTCCTTGTCCCGCATCTTGGAAACAAAGAATATTTAGTGAATTTCAATTGGCTATTCAATTTTCTGTGGCTAAACTCTTACAATGATTTCGAATTTCAAATAGTCCACTCCAGAGTCCAGACTCAAGAATCCAAATACAATGCCATATTACTTGAAAAATGAAATTTTGGCTAAATATTCGCTTCGTGAATATCAAAACAAAATATTCGCATTCGTGAATGTTGAAAATCAGACATTCGGTCCACCACTGGTGTGCACTGCGCAGTCGCGAACTTAAATACACCCAAAAATTTTCAGAGGTGACAAGCACCATTGGGCAATGAAATAAAGAAAGCGTGAAAGGAAACAGTCGTTGTATATTGATGGCGTGGCCATCCAAGCCCAAAAATATGTGCAGAGAAAATTGAGATGAAACCAGAACTTGGACCAAGTTAAATTGAAGTTCAAAGCATGGTGCGTATAACACATATTCGCTTAAATTGAATTGAGTGTAATAGAGCAAAAAATGACAGCATTGATCTTCACTTCCATTACATATAGTAACTCAAGAACAATTTCAGGTGAACGAAATACATAGACTGTGTGGCATTCAAGTCAATGACTACATACTTACAGCAGGACATTAGGGTGTTGGAATATGTAGACTGTATGAAAACCGGTCACGCTCACCGGCAAAATCATCAGGTCGTGACACGAGTGCGACAGTCGTAAATAAACACTCATTAAGCTAAAACATCTCAGCAAACAAATGTAGCTCAGTTAATGTCTAACATCTACGCGCGCGCCTTGAACATATACATCTATCTTGCCCTGCACTCTTACTACTGATAGTTCCAATTTAGGATGTTTACTTCGTGACTAGCCATTAGCCATGATATACAGACCACCCTCAATATCAAGGGCTGAAAAGTATATAGACTACGCTTGACAAAAAGTAATAAAGACGAAACCGACTTACAATTTAACATCTTTTTACCCAATCGATATAACATCTGAAAAGAAACGAAAAGAGACAATAACACTGAAACTGCTCACCAAATACGTCTATCCTATGAACCTTCCTTCCCTACAGACTGAGCACTATAGGGCCCTTTAACATTCTATAAATTACCGTATCAAATATTTATAAAAGAGCGTATTGTGCAATACCGCTAAGAAGTGGTACTGGTATTCCAGTGCACAGATTCGACTGGCCACGCTCTTCGATCGAGCCAGCCGGTCATGGAGGTGTTTCTTTCACTTTCCAGAGATGTGGCACTATTGTTCTGAGCAGATAGTATCGCGGAGAAAAATTTATTGTACATGGATTGACGTAGATTGCAGACGGGATTTATTGGTTAGATTGATAACACGTTAGATAGGACAATGCCCATGCAATAATTGGGCGAACATCACTGAAGATGACCAGACTTGACGAGTCTACAAATGATTACAAGAGGAGACTTGAGGGATACAAACACGGAGGTATCCATACATGCTTTTTGGTGCGTTAGAAGTGTACTAATGCCGGTCAATAATAAAGTACTCGAAACCGTTGAACCAAAACAGCGGCTTGTCATGCAGTTTTAGAAAAGTGAGCTTATGCAATGAGATTACTGCACAGAAATATAGTTTTGTACGATTTCCGAAGAAATATTGTACTATGGATATCGATAGCGAGGCAAATTTGCGTTAGGAGCACTAACGGTAAAATAAATATATGTATGTAATAAAAGTATCGACGTTTCTTACGACACATCGGCAACGAAAAGCACAGATTTCATGCAAACGCAGTTTTCAGAAATCGTTCAATTAAGTAACCATTGATGGGCTGGTTTACTCTAACGGGATGACCAATTTTCATATAAACTAATCCAAAGGAAGCACAACAGCTCGTAATTCGTACACGGGCCATATATATATATATATATATATTCTATATATTTTATATTATATATATATTTTTTTTTACAGACGTCAATGTGTAGCTGTTGATGGGAAGAGGAGTGAGTTTTTGGATTTAGTTTCTGGTGTCTCACAGGGTAGTGTTCTGGGCCCTTTGTTGTTCATTGTATATACGGCGGATCTGTTTCATCTTGTCAATAATTTACTTCTTGGTTACGCTGATGATGTTACTTTGCCGGCTATTTGTGATAAGCCTAGTGATAGATTAGAGGTTTCAGAATCTATTCAGCATGATTTGGAAATTACTGATTCCTGGTATTCTAGGTGGGGGATGAGGCTAAATGCGGGCAAGACTAAGACCATACTCGTGTTCAGGTCGCGTACAGTGGGACCTCCTTTTCCTACACTCATGCTGGATGGTGTATCACTTCCTGTGGTTGATGACTTGGTAATCTTGGGTGTCAATTTTGATCCAAAGTTGACGTTTGAGCCCCACATTCGTTCGGTTGCCTCA
>LQNS02278171.1:7179205-7198749 GCA_001587735.2 Parhyale hawaiensis
CAGCTTTAAACGATCTGTACACAGAGCTATTCTGTGGTCTCGGATCTTCTTTTTTTCATTCTTTTGTTTTCTCCACCCGCTGGGCTGGTTGCGTGGGGGTTTGTTAACCTCATGGAGTTTCTCCGTTCCAACGTCGCCAGTCTGGTGTGATTTAATAATAATAATAATTATATATATTTGCTTCAGAATCCTTAAATGAGGAGCAAAGCCGTTTCTACACGCTTGCTAAGCGGAAAATATTTATATAGGTTATTAGACCGCAACAGTACTGTTGCGGTCTATGATAGGTTGGTAAATTAGCAATACATGATCTCTCCATTTGAATACTCGGTGATAGGTAAGTCAAGTATCTCAGGTTACACACAGATATTATATACAGACGAAGTAGTTAGAAAGCACTGGAATCTAGCATAGCACTAATTGATAAATGAGCTCCTCTGTAGTAAGCGAATCGACGGGTTGGAAAATGCATAAATGTGTAATTTATATGCATAATTTTCGTTTGTGCACTCAGCAGGGGGCGACTGAAACTTCTCACGGTGCCAGCAGATACCATATACAAACTAAATAGAATCAATTGTCAAATTGACAGCGCCAATTATTTAATACGCACATTTTCAATATTACGTACTGATTACAATAAAGGATACTCTGACGAAGGCGAATTAATATTCTTAGGTTACACACAGATGGAAGATCGATAACCCATTGAAACTGCGTAGCACCAATGGTTTAATAAGCCCTCTTCTACTCAGCAACTTCACGGCTCGGTACAGCACAAACATTTAAACTTTTTATTTGTGAATGCCCGGCAGGAGGCAAGTCAAAGCTCTCTGGTTTCACACAGACACTGCACACAGACGACACACAGAAGACACAGAAGCCAAAGCCTGAGGACCACTTCCTGTGGCAAATGCACGCACGGCGTCACTGAGATATAGGAAGAATTAAGACGATGCAGGTCACAGAACAGCGGTCGTTTGTGCCCCCTATCGGACGCGCAGGCTCATTAGCATTCGAGTCAAGTCGAGCCAATAGCCATTGGAACGGTCTCACAAGCTTCCTTTGATCACACGCTTAATGATCTGTTTAAAGAAAATAAAACTATCTCGAAAGCAAATACAAATCGAAGTATTTATGGCCGATTTATCCAGAACGACCAAGCATGAGCTTTGCGGGCAGTTTGCTCAGCTGCAATAAGGTGAAACTTTTACGTGTTCAAGGTCATATACTAGAAAACGTAGTTATACAGCTGATGCTTCACGTCGCCCGTGTATGTAACATGAGACGCACTAAAGCGGCATTCAAGCAATGAAACCTGGCGTTCTCATACACTTGTGAACTCACAAAACTGATCCATAGGCGTCTCACTCATGCAGGCAAGATGAGGAAGAATTTGAGGGGCGTGATAGGTACCATCACATCAAACCATTGAAAAGAAAAAAAAAACGAGTACGAACGTCCAGTTACATCCCTGTCGAAAAAAAACAGTAGCTGCGTATACAAGTGTCTGTTTGCAAACTAGTGGTGGAAGAAGGTAATAAGAGAAAAATGTTAACTTGGATATCCTTACAATTATATTTATAGCTTAATCTTCGCAAGGTACAGGAAATTCAAGGGACATGTGGCAGGTTAAGCAGAACGACGATCCCGCGGATTTAGGCAACTCATGTTATAACTTTAGATGTTTGAAGAATAAGCGCTGAGGCACTATATGAATGTCACTATTCAGTACTCACCACTAACAACATTACGGCTCTGCATAGTGGTAAGCTGACATTGTTTGAGTTTGATTGCAAAAAGTAGCAAACACATAATATAATTACCAACAGATCTCGATGCCCATTAGGTTTGTCAAAGATTTTCAATACCTGCTATAGACATATAGGGGATATCTATTGGTTGGATCAGCGCTCCAACTGAACCGTAGAAGAGTCAACTTTTATAAGCACTTGCTTTGCCGATGCGCCCAGCTCCAGTTAAACGTTTGCACTCGTAATTATATTTAATCTATACGTTATATCATCTTTAATTAGCATTTTAAGTATATTACGGAAATTATTATTGTGTGTTTTAGGTGCAAATTTTGTCACCCCTTTTACGACTGTGTCATTCTGTATTTTTGAGAGCAATAAAGGAGTAAAGGAGTATTATTACAGTCATAGTTTTACCACCGTATCCACTCGAGTGATCCGTACGGTGCAGACCCGCGGTCTTCCTACATAGCCCAGTAGGAATATTTTATATCGGCATCCCTGCCGGCAAATCTCGATTGGCTCAGTGCGCTACTACTGGCGGGAAAAAAGCGCAAAGAATAGAGGAAGACACTCGGGTGGACGGCCCCATTCGAGGCCTTCCACACGAGAGAGGGTAAAGAAGTCCCACGAACTAGGTCGGCAGTCTCGATCAACAGCCCACCTCGAGGAACAGAAGGGGAAAAATAGAGAGCCTACCTAACTTTACAATACTAATCTCGTCAGCAGGAACTGCGGCCAGATGCAACATCCCATGCGGAGAAGGCACTCGGGACCCTTGGGTGCTATATGGCTAAGGTAACCTACAAGATACACCTGGGGTCGCTGCTCTTTTTAACATAGAATGTGCAACCTAACTAACCCAACCCATATGGACCGTTCTATGCCTCCTGGAGGGGGGGCGTAGAACCGTAAACCCGGATACATGTCCCTGTGCTGCAGTCAGGATAGCAACAAAGCTGTCATGCAACACCCCGTCCAAAGGGTCCAATAAATTGCAAAGTGTTGCGGAAGCAACAGTACGCCATGTGGTGTAAATAACTCGACACAAGGAGCTCACCGCAGACCTAACTTTGAGGCAGTCCATTTCAATGGAGGAATATTAATGGGCGAGTTAATCATGGCTTGTAAAGGCGCTGTGTATGCCGTCGTCATTACACAGGAGAGACGGAGAGAGAGTGCCAGTGATTAGATTTATTTGCCGAAAGTAGTGTCAGTGACAGGGTATAGAAGTCCGTTGTCTATAACGCCCGTGGTTACTCCATTATACGACCAAGTGGCTGTTTCAAGCTCACTATCAATCACAAGCGTGTGATAACAGAGGTAAAACACTGACCTTGTGTATAGTCATCTAAGATTGAAAAGTAGTTGAAGAAATTTTGTTACCCACGACGCGCGTTTCCATATTCCTCAGTTTATCAGGTGGGAAGACTAAAAGTTGGTAAATTTTTACTCTTGATTTTAGCGTAATACTAGGTTATTAGAAGAAGCTGCAACAAATTTTCTTCAACTGCTTTTTACGGTATTCTAGAGCATGTTACCTTTGATTATGCCTATAGAATTTATTTAATTTATCTCTCAAGATAAGTGTCTAACTTCGATGCATCAATATTGATTAAATGTACGGCTATGTTGAAAATATAAACAGCACTTGTAACATAAATATTTAGCCATTTGCTAAGTTTATCATACAATTTGCTTATTTACGAGTTTTTTACTGTTACTTTAGATTATGCTACAAGTTAAGAAAAACGTCATAAAGAGGAAATAAATACAAGTGAACATGAATATTGTTATTAAATGTCGAGAACCAAGAAATTATAACGAAAACAATTCAATGAACACTGAAATAAGTGTTCAGTAGTAGCAAACGTACGTTAAATTTGAATATGGCAACCTCCATTTTTCATGATTTTCTAAGGCGATTATCAACAGACTTTGTCAGGTTGGATGTTTCAGATGGTGGAATAGAATCTGCACCTGTTTTTACTGCATTCCACAGGCTTATTTTGCGCGAAAACTGCTCACCACCTTCATAGACCTTCCTTTTGATCATTGCCCAGAGGTTCTCCATGGGATTTAAATCGGGGCTATTCGCTGGCCAGGTCATAATCCTTTTTTACTTAAATCCTCCATCCGCAAGCCAGTTAGTAGCGTACCGTGCTCGGCCGGTGTGAGGGAGCGTTATCGTGCTGTAGGCTAATACCAATCACCACCTTGTTGACGCTTAAGCCGTGTCTGTTGAGGTCTGTCAAGGAGGACCCATCCAGACGCCCATTCATCTGGACCATCAAGAGTGGCTCTGCATTCGGCAATAAATATGACATTGGATAAATCAGTTTTCATGTTCTCTTCAACCCATTTGACCTTATTTTCTTATGAGTATTTGTTAGAAATGGTCGTTTAATTGCCTTTTTCACTTTCCTCAGCTTCTGCAGAATATCACGTCTTGTCTTTCTTAGTTTTGGGGCTCCAGCGCCTTCAAATATCACCTTACTTGTAAGAAAGTTGTTTTCTAGCTAAAGAAACCTTCAAATGTCGCATATCCCGAGCAGTCAATTACCTTTTAGAAGCTTAATCCAGAATTTTTCGGTTGACCTTACCTTCAATTGCATAAGCCTTAATTGTTCGGTGATCACGCTGTAATTCTTTGGAAACTTCGAGTGTTGTCTTACCAAAGCCAATAACGAGGTCACTTTGATCATTTCTTCACTGGTTAGACCGCTTTTCTCTTCCATGTTGAATAGAGAGTGATGTTGTATAATCTGGCGTAACAGCAGAACCCCATGCGATAAGCAAATGTTGCCAAAACGTGGGAAATTGTTTCGTTTTATTGTTCTCCAATTGTTTTTATAGTTAAAACATACCTGTGCACAAAACTTACTATCAATATTTTAAATTATTGACAACTATCTTGAAAAATAAGTAAAAAAATATTGATTTGCATAATGAAAGGTAATTAGGTACTGTAAAATGTATTTATGCCGTATCAAGAAAATTTATTTCATCCAAGACTATAGTCAAACCAGCGTAAGCAGTCCTTCAGGGGCGGGGCTGAATTGAACGAAGCAGTGCCAAATCTAATCTATTTATTAATGCATTCAAAGTGTACGAAAATAAAACAATTTTATCGATTGAGACAAGTTATACCACGCGCTTAACTGAGATTTGGCCAAGTTGCTTTGTGTTCTTACTCACGCCCATCGGACTCCTTACGCTGGTTTGACCATAGAAACCCATTCACATGTTGGAGACCTGACCGTACTGAATCCCCGTGAATGAAAACCCCAAATCAAGCAGATGAGTAAACACAAAACAAGGACATCCTTCCCACAGCCTGAGTGTGATGAGGACTGAACCAAAAGGGGCATTGAAAAATTGCTCCGAAGACCTAACTGCACATAAGGTAGGCAGAGTAATCGTAATGCCACTGACAAGTGGACAAACAGGGCACGGCGTTCACAAACAGCTGTATGTGCTTTGTAAACTTCCCATTACTGTATAGCAACTAAAGGGTAAACATTAGGACTGGCAGCGTCCACTTTTGGCAATAAATAGCAATGGCAATAAATCTATGGAGCGAAAGAGAATTGACTCTGTGTCGTTTAAGACATATTACTTATATCCCCGTCCATACATGCATTAGCTGCATTATTATTGGGATTAATATTCTTGTTATTATAGTCAAATCTGTACTATCGTATATTATTACTGGAAACAAAGAGAAAAGTGCGGTGGACAGAAATACGCACACTCTTCGAATCACAAGATGTGAAGAGAAATCGTTGTATGCTTTAGCACCCTGAGAGTTCATACTTCCGCCAAGCAAAGCAACGGCAACGAAAAACTCAAATTGGTTCTGAAATCAGGATTTTCCTTGTATCAGCTCCAAAAACTGATCATTTGTACCTTTAAACAGCATTAACAGCTTCTGCAATTTTCTTGGAGATCTGTCGGTAACTTTTCGAGTTATGCAGTTAACAAACATTAATAAAAAACACAAAGAGACTAACTGATTATCATCAATTTTAATCATTTATATCTTTCAACAATACTAACAACTCCTGTAAATTTCATAAAGATATATTTATAACTTTTGAGTTATTGCGCTGACGTCCACAAAATCAAACACAGCGACAAACGTACAAATGAACAGATCATCAGGAAAATTTGATCATTTACTGATAGTAATATACCCACCAACTCATGAAAATTTCTTGAAAATCATGCAGTTACTTTCTGTGTTATGGTAGCAAGAACAATAGGCAAAAAAACAAACAGATGAACGGATTTTCATCTAAAGTTAATCATCTGTTACTGTTAACATGACTAACAACCCCTGTAAATTGCGTAAAGATATGTCCGTTCATGACTTTTTGAGTTATATTGATGACAGACAATTGGACAGACAAACACGACGAAAACATAACCTCCTTGGCAGATGTAGTAATAATAATAATTATAGAGCACTCTGAAGCGGATACCTCTACCACGCAAGGCAAAGGTAACGAAAAGCTCAAATTGGTACTGAGACCATGATCTTCTTTGCATCAACACCAAACTCTAATCATTTGTGCCATTTAACAATATTAAAAGTTTCACAAATTTTCTTGAAGATCCATTCATAATTTTTTTAGTTATGTTGCTAACAAACATAAGTCAAAGTCACAAATAGATCAACTGATCATCCCAAATTTGAATCATTTCTGTCTTTTTAACATTACCAACAACTCCTGTAAATTTCAAAAAGTCCATTCATAATTTTTTAGTTATCGTGCTAACATGAAATCAAACACAGCGACAAACGAACGAATAAATCAACCCAAAAATTTGGTCATTTACTCGTCGTAATATACCTAACAACTGATGTAAACTTCATAAAAATCCGTCCTAAGCTTTTTGAGTTTTGGCAATAAGAATAATGAGGCAGACAAACAAACGGATGGACGGATCTTCACCAAAAGTTAATCATATATTTCTCGTAACATGCCTAAAAATCCCTGTAAATTTCATTGAAATCCGTCAATAACTTTTTAAGTTATCTTGGTGAAAGACAGACAAAGAAACAGACAGACACAACGAAACCATAACCTCCTTGGCGGAGGTAAATATGTGTACACTAGTGGCCCGTGCCGTCATTATAAATGACGGCAAAAAATTATCACTTCACCAAAACCCCCGCCGTATTTTGGGCTTCCTCATTTTCCCCCTGTCTAATATTGACGAAAAAGTTTCCAAGGTACCCAACTTTTTTTTTACCTTTAGAAATCTGAATTTTCTCCTATCTTACTAGTTCTATTTTTCCCCTATCTAATACTGAAGAAAAAGATTGCAAGGTACCCAACTTTTTTTTCGCCGAAGAAAAAGATAATCTACACATTTACCATGAGGGAGAGAGTTCCAGTGGTAACGAGGGTCCACACTGACGTGCATTATTGCTCTTCGTACGCTCGTCTGGTTCACGGCCATCACTCTCTGGACTATTTCTGTGTAGGGGTATAGACTATAAGGCACACTCCAGCTGTACCCTTTCTTACTTAGAGCTTATTCTCTAGATAGGTTGACCCATAACTGAATAATGTAACGTAGTTCAGCTATGGGTTGATCAGCTGGAAAATGAAGCACAAACGTAGCCACAAGCGTTGTTAAAAACAAAAGTTTCGGACCACTAAAATAATTTGAGTCCGTGCTTCTACTGACCGGTACGATTGGTATTTAGTATTCTGAAACGTTGATTTTTAGAAGTTTTCTGCAGCCACATTGGTGCTTCTTTGCTATTCATAGAATTTATGCACCGACAGTTTTTCAGTAGAGTACAACTTGTGGACCTAGCAATAGGATGACTTTCGAAGGAGCTCCCGGTTGTCGGCACTTGCGAATCCTACCGTTCATATCGACAGCTTCTTGTGTCACTTACAAATTCTATTAAATTATATTGTAAATGACAGCCACTTCCCCTGGACCAGCTGAACATGCATCACATGCCAATTCTGTGATTAACACACTCATAAAATCTCGCAAGAACGTCTACCGTCTCCGCGTCCGCAGAAGCACCTAAAGCATGTAGGTATGTAGCAGCCTCAGAGGGAGATAGACGCACCCGGCCGATTTGATGAAGAGCGCAGCGATATTTAGTAGCTACGTCAATGGGGCGCAGCGAGCGATGTTTCAATAGAAAGAAGAACATACATTCAGAAGGTCCATTGATCACACATCGGACAGAAGCAGCTGCCTCTCGCAAACGAGAACATGGCTTAAATAAGCAACTTCACTCTTGAACTTCTGGTTATCTAACTTCGAGCTCTCTTCGATGACTAGGCTTCTCCTGCCGACGGAGCAGACAGCTATGCGGAGCGGTACAGCGCTATGTTTTTGTCAATGCATAGACTGTGTAAAGCCAATATAAAATGAAACTTTGAAATCCTTTTGTATTGCTGCCGAAAGCGACAATCACAAAGAGTTAACCGAATGCTGAAACCTTACAACGTTCAACTGGCAAAGAAATCGGAAAATACCGTCAAACTGCAGGGTATCGCTTTAAAGACCAAAAACACCCATCGGCATAAGCAAACGTCGTCTATAAACTCAGGTGCAACAGTTGCGAAAAAGTGCATGTTGGAGAGACAGGTCGTAGCGTCCAACCTAGAATAAACGAACATCAAGCCAATGTAGAAAAACAAGAAATCAATTCTCAAGTATTTCAACATGTCTGCGAAACTGGCCACACTATTAATTGGCAAAATTTTGATATATTGCAACAAGAATGTCCCAACAAGAAAAGAAAATTTCTAGAGTCTAGCTTTTCGACTTTAAATGCAAATTGTTATAATCGCTGTTAACAAATTCCAGAAATTTACAAACCTATCCTGAAATTGTTGGTGTGAACAGTTGCTCCTGAGCTCTCCAACCATACACTTTTTGATAAACAAAATACCGTTCCGTATCCTAGATACATTGTGAATTGCTATCATAACTAACGGGTCTGGGAGTTTTTGCCTTGAAAACGACATTCGTTGAGATTGTCGAGAGCTCGGCCAATTCAACTAATAAAAATCCATTCGAAGTTTGGAAAACCCCCAAGAAACATGTATGGTATGTAGAACAACCAAATCTAGTAACAATAACTTTACTAAACGATACGTGAAACATGAAAAAATCGATAAGTGATAGATAATGCGAGTTACGATGAGTAAAGAAACCAAATTATGAAATGTAGTTCAATCTAATGGCATGTGGAGCAATAAATTATAGAGTGTTGTAATCACATTATTAAACGGAACGCTATACGGTTAAGTTATGAACCGTGATGCAATGAAGTTATAAAATGTGGTGCAATCAAGTTATGCAATTATGAACCGTGATGCGATCGAATTATAAAACACAGTTTAAAAATTTATAAGGAGAAACCGCATGTCTAATCGACACTTAGCGCCATAAGGTAGAGCTGTTCAGCGCAAAGGAAATATGCATCATTCATCATGATTTACCGGATTCTCAAGCTCCAACACATAACAACAATGTAAAATTTACCTTCTGCAGAGCGGCACAAACTGTAACTGTACTGTAACTGTACTATAACCGCACAGGGATCCACCAAACGAACGAACAGACCAAGCAAGTTATAAGGTCGGCAGAAGCAAGTCACGCACTCAATGCTTGGCAGATAAAAATGTACATGAGTAAATAGGGCGATACACCGATGCTCTCTAGTCAGACATGGCATTCAGACCAGTGTGAGCATTCATTTAGAGTGTGGGCAGGAAGCTCACTAAAAATTCACAGGCATCAATGCACATGCCAAGATTATCCTAACAAATCGTCGATATGTCATGAAGCGCATGCTATACATAAAAGGTAGCCACATATATTCGAGAGAATCTCTCTATAAATGTATAGCGGGCGCAGTAAGTATAATGTAAAATATTATAAAATTGCTCCAAATGGCAATGAAGGAGCAAGTGCAGTGCCTACTGCTACAGGTGCACATTTAGATTCGATTACATTATACGTTAGTTTTAAGAATCCTTCAGTACATAACACGACACTAAAAAGTATTACAAGGCATTTAAAGTGTTGACGAGGGGAAAACGATGCGCATAGTACGGATGTCGAGATCAACGAGGAACCCAAGCGCGAAAGAACACCGAGCATGAGAACTGAAAGTAGGGAAAAAATGGACGATGATAATACAGATCTTCAGTAGAATACAAAAATAAAAACCGGAAACAAAGTGGGCACCCAATGTGGTGATGGTATTCCCTGCATGGGGTGATCAAATAAGGCACAAATGACAGTAATGGGTGAACAAGATGATCCTACATCTAACCGAGCCCAACACGCCCCAGCCTATACGCTCCTTAAAGGATTCAGAGTTCAAGTTCTTGATAGATTATTTACTCTGGCAATGTAATAGTAGTATTATGTAAACAAGCTTACAAAATTCAACATTGACCAGTTACATGTATTAGGAATGTTTATGAGCTTATTATCGAACCAAATAAAAACATTTAAATTACCACTAAAATTTTGGGAAAACTCGGTAATTGACAACTACTAAGTGCCCAACCACCAAATTCTATGGGGTTAGAAGAACCGGTTCACCACGATCATGCATCGGAACACCGACCATATAGATAAATAATCATCGCATTACTCTCGATTAATCATTCCTACCGAGAACGTGCTTCACCATCAATAGAGAGGAAGAAAGAAGAGATTTATGGCTTACCAAACATGTATAGGAAGCAACTCATGAGAACATTAAACTGAAAAGAGGAAGAGAAGCAACAGATAAGGTACTGAGCAGCAATATTAGGAATGAAAGAAACATAGTAAGTAGAAAAAGAAAGACGTCCGAGGACCTACTGAGGCTCAGGTGTCGCATATGCATGGTCATTCCCCTGGGAGCACTACTATCCTCAGCCCGAGGCATGCTATTTGAATTTGAACGTGTTTTCACCAATTCTATTCTGTAAATTTGCTCTCTTTACTTGTCATTTTTAGTAACCCTTATGATCGAAATGCAAGGATGCTTCCCTCAATTTTCATACAATCACAATTATGTTAATACCTCTCGTACAACAGACACTTCCCTTTGTACTAGCACTGAATCAAACAACAATCGCATCCGTTGGGAACTGTAGATGAAATTGCTTACTAGCGCGCAAAGTGTGATGAGTGACTCGACTTCAGCTCAACAGCCTGAAATTCGACCTGGAGACGATGGGAGTGGAACATGCGGGTAGTTCATTATGCCATGAGCTTGTGTTACGGGGGCGATCCGACGCGTTGATCATAAGGAGAGTTCTATAATTAAATTATAAGATATATTAAGACCCGGGAAGAGTGAAGAAAGCCTAGGTGAATAACCTCATTTATGGCTATTTCGTACACTTATAAATAGAGAATTCGCAATTGCACTATGTTACCTATTTAAACATAACGCCAAAGTCGCTTTCAAATCGGTACATAATTCAAAGGCATTTATTAACGTTTGCATAAAATCCCTTACCCTTTGAGCATTTGCAGCTTGTGAAGTAAAAATCAGACACTAAATTAAGATCTCATGAGTGTCACCAAAAAAGCGGAACCATTCTAGAGGAGCTGACCAGATCACTTCGTCCGTAAAGTTTGAAATGTTGTTCAATTCAGGAGCAATGAAGAACGTGTTCAAAATCTACACATGCCTAGAAAATTAAATCACAACAGTGCGAGAAAAGCACTCGCATAGGTAATTATTACGAGGTGAGTCTACAGAACAACAATAAAGAAATAATAGAGTATGCATTAACAAATGGATATTTCTATCCATTTGACAGGGCTAGTTAAACTAGGGGTTAAAGTGTACAACCAATGTGATGCTGGGTCTTATTTAAATATTTGCTAATATAGGCAAAGGATGAGTAACCACTAGCATAGTTTCCTCTTGAATTGAACTGCGCTTGATTACCGTACACAAAATCTCTACAAGTTACTTGGATAGCGATAGCGTTAGCAGTTAAGATTAAAGGAAGACGTGGCTTTACGATACCTGCATGGTTAACCCTGTTGCCTAAACCTGTACAGATACAAACTGAACCCGATTACCATTTCCTTCTGACTGACACTCGATGCAACCAACACCTTTATATTATGTTCATAATCTAAATTCAGCACTAAGAACACTGTCTACCAACCTCGGCCGTAAGAAATAAACCTAATGAGCAACAGCAACTCGCGGCAGGTGGGCGAGGGAACAAAGCGAGGACTTCACAGAAAAAAAGCTGTCCAAAGCACAGGGAAGTGGCAGAGTAGAGGATAGCGGGATATACCCTCGCGCAGCCAGGGATCTCACTGATACACTTCAGCCTGTCTCATTCGACACTTCAGAGGGAGGGCCGCTTTTATCAGTGTCGTTGTTGTTGAGGGTGAACACAAGTAGTGGAAAAACATATACAGCTGTCAACAACTGCACTGATAATTTGATTGAGAGCGGTAACGCCATGCAATTTGCATGCGAGCTTAAATTATTTTTCGAAAGTTGACGTACTTATTAAATTGGTTCTCCTGTCAGTATCATATTAGACGTATCTTCAGGATTTCTAATTGTCAGTCTTCGCAATTTGCAAAACACGAAGCATTTCAAGCACCGACCGGTTAGCTTTGACGAGTATACATGAATCACCTAAAAAAACAGTTTTAATAATCGGTGGATTACTTAAATAACTCATAAGTCCACTTAAATATACAGAAGCGAATTGTCTCAGTCCGGCTACTCTTAAATTCGTCGGTCCACCGAGTGATGCAGCTATGTATCGTTCAATGTATAATGCATATAAGGACTGCAGCTGCAGGCAACCTGACGTTCGGAAGCTCTAAACATGGCGAAATGCTCATAATATCCACGAACGACCTGATGCAGGTCTGCTTCAGAAAGACGATATTTCCATAAACATTTGAACAGAATGAACCTATAACTAGCCCTCACTAAGCGAAAGAAATTGAACAAAAACACAAAATCTGTCGACCACGTAAGGGAAAACTTGCGGAAGCACCCGATCGGAATTCATAGCCAGTTCTCTACTATCCTCTACTATCCTCGGGCCATTTAGGAAGACAGTTCGGTCGTGGCTATATTCCTTTATAGCGGTGCCAATTGGATGGGTGTTTCTGAAATTTCTCTATGTGCAGGTAGTGGGCGGGGCTAAGATGTGGGCTGAACAAAATATCAGAAATACCCATAAAATTGGCAACGCTATAGATGAATCTGACCGCGACCGAACTGCCTTGATAAAATGGACAGAGTATAGTAATAAAAGTTCCAAATAAATTCCTCGTGGAAACCAAGAACCCGCACTACAACACAACCTTTCACGACAACAGTGACAAATACCTACTCAGTCCAAACATTGCCTGCGGGGCTCGGACACACCAGTAGCGACACCGTCAACGATACATCCTCGCTTTCGCTGCGCTTCTGCGGGCTATCAGTTTCAGCAGGAGCTAGGGCCGCTCCCTCCAGTCAGAGGTGTTTCACAGCTACAGAGAAGCGTCACTCAGGACAAGGGCAGTAAAGAAAACCCTTTAATTGAAAAGGCATCGAGTGCTGGGAGGTGACATGCAATAATTAGCTGATCCCCTGAGGCCGAGTGCTTCCTATGCTGCTGTACTGCACTGCTCGTCAGTACTGCATCGCCTTCAGGAAAAAAGTAAAGTGAATAAATAGAGTGTTACATTCGCCGACTTTGAGCTAAATAATTTGCTCCGATTAACGCCTTGAACTCTATTCAAACTGGTAAATCAAACGCTCCAGGTAAAAGTTTCTCGCAAGTTGATGCTAAACAGATTATATTGCTCTCAGTGGGCGAACTGAAGACTACCTAACACAGTCAACCCTTGGAAGGGAAACAGTTTCGTAACCAAAACTACAGGCTTGTAAGAGATTGTTTCTGCATACTTAGGAGTTATTCTCATAGGTCGTATTACCGTTAATTGTAGGGAAGCGCAAGCGAGAACTGCATTAGCAACAGGGAGGGATACATGCGAATCCAAGGGCTAGTTGCCTCTGCGGAAGGTTGTGTTTCCGTAAGGATTCTATTTGCATTTCAACTTTAAGAAGTAAACAATAACTAGGTAATTCTTTTAGACTAGTAATTAAAAGTGATGGAGCAACGCCCATCTTTAATGATAAAGCTACATTGATGTTGCTCTTTATAGATACCTTATCAATTTTATTAGGTACTCATAAGGATATGGTGGAATACCATAATTATGGTACAGCTTATGAGTTAGAATCAAAGAAAAGTGAGGCTAATATTATCATTACGGGTGTATGGTAAACTGCACTGCGGCTTATTGTTTGGCCACTCTGCAGTTACAGTGTACGTTGCCATCGGCTATATTAGATAGGTTGTTGCCAAATCCATTACAGATAACATTCACTAATAATTATAAGATTTTTCTATCCTGATTTGCAGCCTGAGACTTAGAGGCAGTATATATTTAGCAAACATTATACCTTTGCTAATTGACCTCGGCAGCAGCGAAACGAGGAGGACAATACGTAAATCGTATCGGAGCCAATATATATTTAGCATCGACGTTACCATTTGCAGCAATCCCTGCTGTTGGCGGCTTCTGTCATGAGACGAATCAGATAATTGCGAAAATTAGCTGATGACTCTATTCACAAGGAAAGCTTCGGTCTGGTTTGATTTTCATTAGTTTTATAATTCAGTTCATAAGAGAACACCCCGTGACACATAAACCCTATTCCGCCGTTTGATCCAAACTTGGATCGCGACTGCATCGCATGAAACATGAAATGTTTTAAACAATTGGCGACATAGGGTTAACACCAGCTGTTTTCATGTAGATTTCGTAGGTAGTACCTACCATTCCTGATCGGACGATCGAGGTATCAAGTATTTTGGGCCGATTCTAATTATTTAAGCGACATAATTAGAATTTGCGCTACGATGCATGCGACGCAGTGCTGCTCAGTGGGTAAGAGATACAGATATCATAACCAGCTACATTCCCCCAGCAGCGCTTGGTCAAGGTCTATTATAGCTTGTTTAGACCCTACAGAATTTGGTCGAGGTACAGAAGAAGGTGATACACTCACCCAAAAAAACGGGCTTGTCGGCCCGGAAATGGCGAAACCGCCGCTGAAACACGTAACGATGCATTCTAAATTCGAACTGCGCTTATACATCTACGCTTTTTGGACAAGCGAATGCTTCATTTAATTATTTGCATGTGCATTCCATGCAGTATGCTATGACAACTAGTTTTAGTTAGTTATGGCCAGAAAGTTTATACCTCCGTTTTCGAGCAGAACGATATCACAGAGGAAAGGGCAAGGGACGTATAGTATGCCGATAGAAACGGGGAACCCATGCAAGAAGGTGTTCCCACACAGGATCAACGTGCATGGGAACAGCAAGTCGTGACCAGTAGCTTTAACAACGTCACTCCGCCATAAGCAGAATATACCCATGACGCCATATCGGCTGTGCTCAACAATGCGGATGCTTTAATATGCGGTAAATCTTGTAACGAACTAGTTATAGTTCTTATTCCAATTGTCTTGCAAAGTTGAACCTAGAACCTTTTTACATATCGGGTAGTGTGCTGTATCCCAGATGCAGAGTCCAGTGGAATATTGCACTAGAGCACTCTGGAAGTGCTTCCCTCCGGCAAGCAAGGCAACGGTAACGAAAAATTCAAGTTGGTACTGAAACCATGATTTTTTTTTTGTAATAACACTAAACTATAATCATTTGAGCATTTTGGCAGCATTTACAGTTTCTGTAATTAGTTGAAGATTCGTTCATAACTTTTTGAGTTATGTGTCCAACACACAAATAAACAATTCCTGTAAATTTCATAAAGATCCACTCATAACTTTTCGATTATTGACAAACGGACGAACAAATAGATCATAATAAAAATTTGATCATTTACACTTCGTGATGTACATAACAACTCTTGTAAATTTCATGAAAATTCGTATAAAATTTTTTGAGTCACAGCGCTAAGAAAAAAAGAGGCAGACAAATAAGCATTAATGGATCTTTACCAAACGTTAATCATCTGTTACTGTTAACATGTCTAACACTCCCTGTAAATTTCGTTAAAAACCATCCATAACTTTTTAAGTTATCTTGGTTTGGTGACAGAAACAGAATAACAGACAGACAAACACGACAAAAACATAACCTCCTTATTTATATTTCAGTTCTACAACCGTAGCCGCAACTCGGCGATTCAACAGTGAATTTCATTTTCATTATTACGTCATCTGTAAGAATATTTTATCTCGGCATTCCCTGCCGGAACAACTCAATTTGGCTCAGTGCGCTACTACTGGAGGGAAAAAGGTGCAAAGCATAGGAAAACACACTCAAGTGGAAGGCCCCTTTTTATGGCCTTCCACACAAGTGAGACTGGAGGAGTCCAGCGAACTAGGTCAGCCATCTCGATCGACAGCAAACCTCGCTGAACAGAAAGAAATAAATAAAGAGCCTACCAGCTTTACAAAACTAACCTCGTCAGCAGGAACTGCGGCCAGATGCAACATGCCATACGGAGTTGGCACTAGGGACCCTTGGGGTTGTGACATAACCTCCTTGGCGGAGGTAACTAGACTCCAGCTTAAATCCACAGCCCGCAGCATAGCAACTAGTCACGCCACAACACTGAAAAGTATTGAGCTCACAGTGCCGAACGGACACACAAGACACCGTTGCCAGCACAGCACACGCCGCTTCCGCTTAGCTACAGTTGACTGTAATCAGGCAATTGCTCTATTACTCTAACATAAAGAGGATAAAGACACGGTCGTAGATCGCCACTCCTACTTTCTCACAGTTAGATGAATAAAATACAAAACCTATAGAAAAAGCACTCCTCCGCAATGGCTTGTTCACACGCTAGTCAAAAGAACGAGATTCCTCAGCTCCGAGTCCGAGTGAGTTGCTGTGTTCACTTTAGTAGCACGAAAGTGCAAAGAAGTTTGCGATATAGCTAATTCTATCCAAGTGCGAAAGGACGTCCGAAACTTAACTAACGGCACTTGCTATGTAAACTGTAATATATAGATCTTTTGTACGTATGTGAGGTTTTATTTGAGTTCGTCATTGTACTTGGTTGTGAGAGAGAATTTCAATGCCGAGTAATGTAATCAGGCTACAGTGCTGGATGGTGAAGGAATGTCGTCAAGATCTTCTAGTTTACTTACATCTTATTATACAAGACTTAGAAGATATGATCCAATAATAAGTAGCAAACATGCTACTTCATAGATGCAGACAACAAAAACAAGGTCTACATTTGAATAAGTGCTACAAGCAGAAATGCTGTAGACAATGTGCAGTACTCTAATGCTAAGTACCTACTGAAGAAGCTGAGGCTTGCTAGCACAATCGCCTTGAAATATCTATGATTTGCCGGCTTCATTTAGAACACCGGTTGCTTCCGCCGGATTCGAGTCGGAAGGCGGCTGGTAAAATACTGTACGCTTATGAGACATACAAATATCTCCGAAACTCTGGTTACAGGCTTTGACAGACAGTTTTTACTGATATAGGGTCCGGACGGGAGGTCATTGAGAAATACGCATATCGGCACATTTTTGTACGGTGTCATAGAAGACCTTTTAGGTTCTTCATCTTAAAGGCTCTGACCTAGAGACGGCGGTGGTAACATCCGCCAGCCTGAATCGCGTGATGCAAGGAATGCGTCTATGCATTTGAATGTTAAGGCTAAGACATTGGAATGTTGTATTTACGAAACGCATGTATAACATGAACTGAGCTGATGGCTAATATTTTAACACCTGTTTGGTAAACTCAAAGCTACATATGTTTACATGACCTTAATAAAACGTTCGGACGATTAACGGAAGAAGCTTATTCTTTTGACTAGCGTCAGTCACAACCCAATACAGACAGTGCACATTACAGTAGGTACATAATGGATCTTTCGAGTTGAGTACGGCAGTATTTATATAAAATTTAAAACTCACTCACCAGCAACGTGGATAGCCGGAAAATTCTAACTTCACAAGTATCCCACAGCAAAATAATTAAAAACTAGGTATATAACCATTCGGGGCAAATGGCGATGAGGTCATTTTCGGGGCAAAAAATATTTCGGCCTCACACATTTATTTTTTAACTTAGAAAAGCAATACAAACACTGAAAATGACCGCAAATAAATGCTCTAAGAGTTTATTCACTCATTTCTTGTCCATAGTGATTGTAACTCTCCTGAGGCCGAAATAATTTTTTGCCCCCAAAATGACCTTATCGCCACTTGCCCCGAATGGTTATACATGTGACAGAGGACGAGGCTACAGAGGCTGCTGCTATCGGTCACCTTTTCTCAACCGCAGGAGCACCGCAACAGATCGCCTGAGATAACCGGAAGTCAGGGCTGTGTTGGCGACAGTCTTGGGCTCTTATAGCCCCGCGTGTTGCAGAGGCCTGCGTTTAATGCCTATAGAGGGGGTGGGGGATTTCTGTGCCAGCCAAGCTCTTGTGTGACATTATGCTATTGTGCGGGCTGTGAGTTTCAGAGAGGGCTCGGTTTCCTTGCCTACTTTGAAACTCGGACAATACGTTAGCGTCCTATCCATCCATTAATTACATATCGAAAAAGTTCTGGTCCCATCACGATCGCGGTTTGACCCACTATAAAGCGCGAATTTACTCGGCAATCATTAGCGACGAAATGCATACAAACGCAGCAAAAGGCCGGGTTTGGTTTTCCTCCCGAGCAGGATTTGCGGCGATTGTTTCCAACTGGCTAATCCTATTAAATGAAAGCCTGAGTCTCCCCTTCAGCCAGCTCATCTTTATTGATTGGTGTCATGAAGAGCCGTGAGGGCCTTTTGATGAACACTGTACTTTAGGGATGAGAGTTCGGGCCACGAGCTCTAACAATGGCCAGACCTTTGCAATTGTTTGTAATTACACGTTATTTGAAAGGATAACACACGGCTCGCCGGAGCTTTGGTTCGATGAATCAAAGGTAATCTCGGTGGCGAAAAATCAGCCCGCGTCTGTCTGTGTATCGGCAATGTTAGAATAAGATGAAATGCGAATAATTAAGGGAGAACACAATGCGGAAAAGCATTACACGGAGTGCAGCATTATACGCATATGTAAAAATACGCTGCATTCCAGTAATACGGGAACTGTGAAAATAATGCGGTATATCGATGCTGCATTATAGTGAAAAACAGTACTTAAATATATAAAATGTGTACCTAGTCTTCTCGTGCTACCATTGACTTCTATAGTTTTTGATCACCTGTGTTTATACTACTAAAAAGGAAAAGCGCTTAATAATTTAGGCAGTGTCTACGGCAAATGCATATGCACCGACAGAATTAGCAAGTTTTCAGGTGCAAGATTTCTGACTGTGCATAGAAATTTTTCATCTATAGCACATATATAATGTAAGTGCGCTGATTTCTTCAAATCAGTGATCGGAAGTTGGTAGGTATATTATAATCGAAGTCAGTTTAAGACTCCCTAACTACAACAAAGTTGTACCAAACGAGGAAACGGAAGAAAGCTACATATCTCGGTAGAAAGAGGGTGTTATTATTATTATTATTATTAAAACTTCACGCTTGGGCTCCCACGGACAGGTAATACAACCCAAATGAAGCATTTGCAACCCCGGGAAGCCCAATACGCTGCTAAAGGAAATCCAGCAAAAAACCATTAACAGCAGACTTAAAAGCCTGCAGGCCAACACGACCAAAAGCCGATGCAGGCAACAAATTCCAAACTTTA
>LQNS02278171.1:7200272-7214793 GCA_001587735.2 Parhyale hawaiensis
CTAAACGCCAAAGAGGTCAAGCGAGGTTCAGGGTGGCATCCATGAGGCAAAGCAATAAAATCTCTGCTCTGCTTCCCGTCGAAGTGAGCCGACAGAAGCTCCGCCCTTGCCAAGGGATCAAATGTTATTTTCATAGATATTAAACTTTTTCAGATTTAGTTTCATTTAGCCAAGCTTTCGGCACTGGTCAAGTTAGTTCCACACAAAATCAAAGAACGCCCATAGGAACAGAACAGCGAGAAAGTATCAAAATAAAAGCACGAAAGACAGACGTCCCGAAGGCCTGGCTAAGGTTAGCTATGGGGACCGCAGCTCCGCATAACATAGAATGAGCGAACCTAAGCGTATGCCCTACGACCCAGATGGCCCTGTCCCATCCTATGTCACCCTGATAAGAACGTGTATAGCTATACAATACACTAATATTAACTTAATTTTACGAAGTAATGAGAAAGACAATACACTAACATTAATTTAATTTTACGAAGTAATGAGAACATTGCTTGAAGTCACGGCTGGCTCATTTTGATAGATATTGAAAGATTTTTCCCGACTTTTTTTTAGCCTATTTCGCCAAGCTTTCGCACTAACTTGACCAGTGCCGAAAGCTTGGCTAAATGAAACTAAATCTGAAAAAGTTTAATATCTATGAAAATAACATTTTATGGCAATCGGAAGTTTATTGAACAAATAATTGTTACAAAATGAATCTTGTCAACAATAACTTTTCTTGTGTACTTAACACGCAAATCAGAAAAGCAATTAACAAATAATTAAAAGAGAATCACAGCTATCTCTTTCACAAACTGAAAACTACTGAACTCTGATCGAAGCAGCAAATTCGCCGTGGCAGTAAGTGGCAGGCAACAACACGGCACTTGGCTACATATATACGCCGTCACGCACAAGCTACAAATTAAGCACAGCGCCGTATGGGCTATGGTAAAAACTGCCTAAACTTAGGAACATTAATGCAGCCGCACTCGAGGGCTGAGCGGTGTTGCGTATACAGGTGGACCCTTGCCGAGGGGGTCCTACTTACAGGCACAGTGGGCATTCGAGTTTAAGGAATATAAAATTGTACTTTGTTTCTAGGTTTCAAACAGTAAAAGAAGGAAAGGCTGTATAGTAGGTAAGTTAAGCACAAGGACCTTTTGAATGGGAACAGCAAGCAGCGACAGAAAAGGCAGGATTATGAAAGAAAGAACATCATTGCCAAACAAAATCTGAGGTCGCCGCGGCGCCGCGAAGAAGTGTTTTAGCTTCCACTGCCGCCTTGATTTTTGATAGGGTTATCAGGAGTAAATAAACCACAGGAAAGAAGCGAAGTAGGCCTGAAAGGAAAGATGTCCCGAAAGAATTGGTCGGGCAGTTATTATCTTGATCTTTCGCACGACAGATTGCGGCCACTCGTTGAACAGCCACAGCTCCTATTTCCGGTGGGCAAAACCAAATTGGTTCACGCAAATTTGATGCCCAAAACATGAAAGTTCTCTTTTCTTCTCCATGATTTCGCAATATTTTTCAAAATAGAAAAAAAATGACTAATATTTACTCAACGTTACTAGGTACTGAAAAGTGCTAAATAAGTTGTATCAGCTCTAAAAAATCACGTATTATATCTTCATTAGCAGTTGCCAATAGTCCTGATTTAGTTAATCTAGTTACAGGTGTCAATTGAGCGGACATGATAGAAATTTTCCTACTCTCAACTCAGTAACCGATTGTAATCATCGAGCAATTGTATCTCCATGTATACATAGTTTGGACACATGCCGCTGCTATATATATATATATATACACGTCAATCTGATAATATACCTAAATGACGAATATGAGTCCACCGTTTATGCGCAGTCGCCAAGCTGCAAAGATTTTCAGGAAGACGGCTAACCAATATCGCCGGTACCGAAAACAATAACAGCTGGTTACCAACAGACATATCTTGCGTATCGTCGTTAGGTCAATGACATTACTAAAACAAATCATTGTACAGAAAATGTGACAACCATAACCGTTGATGACCACGAATATCTCAAAACCTAAAGAGCAAAAAGCCTACGTTACCGTTCTGCCGTCAAGTTTTAAAAGTACCAGAACACAAGCATACAAAAGAATATGGCCAGCACCATCGCGTAACCCCCAAAACAAAGACTAAGGGTCAAAGAAAGTAGCACAGGTTCGCAAGGCAGAGCAGCCCGGCACAAAAGCACTACAAAGAAGCGCTCAGGTCCAGAATTCGTTCCATACAAAGGGCCAGGAAGTGTCGAGAGGATGATTAGTTTACTGCAGGCCAATTGTTAACGGCAGGCAAAACAGGCCGGCCGCTTCGTGTAGCAGATAAGTGCAGATCAGGTGACCTCAGTCCAAGACATTTTAACGTCAGTTAAGCCTAAACGTCTTGTTTTATGAATGTATGGTCGTCACATAGTATACCCATGTGCGATCCGAAGCTGGAACAAACAGATATACTGGGAAAAACCGCGTACGCTAACTGAAAACAAGCGATCTACATATACTCCTGGTGAGAGGGGAATAGCTCGAAAGTTACTGTATTTGAAAGTAGACACTTGATAGCTACCTGTACCACTTGCTAACGGTGTAGTGTATTATTTCTAGGTCTTGTAATAACGTCCTCGAAGTCGCCGGGTAGGCCTAACACAGAACTACAGGAACCTGGCAATTCTTTTCCATATCAATATTGTCAATAAAAAGGGTGGAAAACTATTTACTTCTCTAGTACACGTACGGTACATACCGTCCAGCAGTTCTTGTCCCTAATTGCATAAAGTGCAATGAATGCTTAATGCAATATTGTGTTCTGAACCCGCAATGCTTGATCTTCGACGTGTCGTAATTTGCTTCAGCTAAGAGAAACGAAGAAGACGTCACTTTTCAACAAGCAGTGAAGCAATGAATCAATAAATACACTTGCTAAATAATCCCAGACCTAAAGTAGTGGATACAACTACGATAAAACATATAACGACACTTACTGGCACCTGATGATCAACTGCAGGACTCTCTCGGGCCATGTCCATCATAGTGGCCGCTGAAAAGTGGTCCATGGACGGCAAGACGGAGACCATCATGGAGATGGTCAAATTTTCAGCACAAAAATAAAACGTCGACGGACAGACTTGGGGCGGCAGACACGAACCACTTGACGTTACTTCTGCTGGCTGAAGTAGGCCTATATTCAAAAAATTTTTCGATTCATAAAATTAAATTAACTAAAAAGCAAACTAGTTTTTCTAGGCATAAATGATAGCATCGTAATTCTTTTTAAATCTGCGAAAAAAATAATAAATCCAGGAGGTTACTGTAAGTTGGAGAAAGTCAATCCTGTGAGTGCTCTTAAAGAATATTGGGAAAGAAACTACCTAACGCGATAGCTTCATATACTACGATTCATTATAGGAACATCATCTGGAAATTTCATGAATACCTAATGAGAAGTCCGCGACAGCGACAATATTGAAATCATAGAATAAATTGCACTACTTATTGGGCTAAGGATGGAGCACAAGACCCATTCCGAAAGAGGAGCCAATGCTTGGCTTCGGTTCACGCTAAGTTATGTCACATTAAAATCGAGTAAACTTCATGAATGGGCAAAAAAAAACGAAAACGGCAGTCGGCGGAACGTGTACGACATTGATCGCGGAAGAAGAACTAAACTTTTAGAACAGAAGTAGCTACTTGAATTCATGGTAGGAAATGCTAATAAGAAGTAGGCTAAAGCTACAGCACTTCACATTGCGCTTTGATCACAAAGTATACCAACATATACATTGAAAAAATACGGCTGAGCAAACAAAACTATTGACAGAACCGGAGTACGTTTAGAGCCGGCGATCCAGGACGAAGTCAAACCGGCCAACTATTTTATCTGGGGAGGCCTCACTGAGTTGAGCCACGGGGTGCAAGAAATGGAGTTTGGGCCGCCAACATCCCAGCTCACCGCAGGCCCACATCGGGGCTACGTTCAAAAGCTGTGCCGGAGAAAGCAACGGTCCTGGACATTCCCCAGCTGTCGGGAGGCTGGGAAGGATCTCAGCCATTCCCCAGCAGGTGGGGAAGCAACAAACAAGAGCACGGCTGCGACACCTGACGCGGCGGTGTCGAGTAAAGCAATAACGACTCCCGGGGGAGAGGGAAGTGAAGGAGAACCTTAGGGAGGACTGGGTGGGGGCCTGAGATGCGGACGAGGGTGCTGGTGAACTGTAGGAACAGTACCGCCAGTTCAATTTCCATTTCACCACAAGTCGGAACGCAACTGTACCGCCAGTTCAACGGCCATGTCACTAAAAGTTGGAACGCAAACGCACTGCCGATTCAACAGATATTTCACCGAAAAACACGTCAAGGGTATTGCATAAAACTATTATAAATAATTGGTACGTTGTCACTTCGCTAAAGTTTAAAATGTGTATTCTACCACCACTTCATCGCACTTTGTAACACGAGTTGCAGGCATCTACATCTACAATACTGAGCCTTTGTGATATTTGGTTAAACAAACCAAGGAAACCAAATTTAGACCTTCATGTCAAAGAAAATAAGTTAAATTTTCTCCTGAGGCTTCGTGAGATGCAACGCCAGAGCAGCCAACCTAGTTTGCTAAGGTAGAAGCTCCGCATGTTAAAGGATGCTAATCTGTTTGTGGAAGGTGCGAATATAATCAACCAAGATTTAATTTTATTCTGACGCTAACGTTGATATCAAGTAAAAAATTATGATATATTGTATTCAAAATACTTCAATTAGGCGTTTGGCCGAAATTAGGAAAAAGAAGTTAACGGAGTATCAATGACTGCCTCATTGTACAGTATGTATTGTCTTTCATATATAGTAATAAAACGCACTGACTCAAGAATACACGAAGCGACGCTACAATATATTGCATCTATTGCATACTACAGAGTCACTGGATAATTTGTTAGTGTTAGTAGTAGTTTTCTCCTAGTTCAAACCTCCCTACCTACAGGGTACACGGTGATTCAAAGAGACAAAAAAGGGACATAAAGAATGTCAAGAGAAACATGGAACCCATGTAAGAGTCAACGAGCGTGGGAACAGCAGTTCGGGAAGGAAATCTTGACGTTAGGTCAGTCAACTGCCCAAATACTTGCTGAACCAATCTGTCGGTCGTGTGTATCCTCAGTTAAATCCAGTTTTCTATTGGTTTAGTACCGTGTTAAAATTCTATTACTATAATCTGACCATTTTATCAAGGCAGTTCGGTCGATGTCAAATTCCTCTATAGCGGTGTCAAATCTGTGGGTATATCTGAGAATTCTCTATAAGGCTATAAAGGTAGTGGGGGGGGCTAAGATATGGGCCGAACAAAATTTCAGAAATACCCATAGAATAGGTAACGCTATAAAGGAATTTGACCACGACCGAACTGCCTTTATAAAATGGTCAGACTATAAACGAAATTATTTTTGTTAAGAGTCTATTGAAATATAGTCAGTTATATTTTTTATGAGGTAAGCAGTTAATGCATTTCATCACACAGCAATATCGATGTCGCATACTATCAGTTATTGCAACTGCAAGCAGATAGTTCAAATTCGGGAAAAATCACTTGTTTGTACACTAGATGCCGCCCCTAATACATGCAACTGAGATGGATACCGATCGGTGAAAGAGTTAGGCTTGGCAGTTGTAAATATATATATATATTTATTAAGGCTGTTTGGATTTGGAAAGAGCCGCTTGGAAGTCATGAAGTGGCCTTCAAATTGGATAGGCAGCAGAGATATTATCTTTCTGTGTGTACTTCATTCAGCTGTTCTATACCTACTTCTATTGACAGTCTTTGACGGTTCTGCCTCTTTTTTTCTAATTTGCTATTAAAATATGCTGCGTTTTGTTAACCGGTCTCTGGATATTACAGTTTCTTTCTTTTTCTTATTGTAAAACTTTTAACAGCTTCTAGGGAGGCTTAAACCCAATCTAACCACGATGTTATTCTCATGGAAAACAGGCTTTTCGCTTCTCGGCTGACGGGCATTGCCGCAAAATTCCCACCAGGTCAGCGCAGTTGCGGCTAAGGATCTCCCTCGAGTTTACGCGATGTTTTTCTTTAATATGCTCCCATGTTGAGATCCTACGAGTTGAGGAACTTCAGCATATTGTGTAGAGATCGAACTAATTTCTGTAGCCGAAATGTCTTGACTAATAATATTGGAGGCGTTCCAATAAAAATCAGGCTTCCCCGTACTAATTACCGTACGCTTAACTGGTTTCCCTCCTCAACGCTTGCATTGTTACTGAAACAGCTTCTTCAGCAACTAAAGGAAAGTTTTAGTTTCAAAGAAGCTAGCACACAGATAGGTTACCTGCCACGAACCTACAACCATCGAGCAGTGACTTCTATTAGAGGACGATACCCTTGTACGAGCCGTGAGATCAACCAAACCCAATACCTATTAGATTAGATAAGCGGCAGTAAAAGAACCAACAGGCCCATTTCCAATGAGACACCAAAACTTACGCCCCGGCTCTGTATGAGCTACTGCCATTATATTAGTACGATATAGATGACTGAGGAAAAAAGGAGAAAATAGGGGGAAGAATCTCAGCCAAAGATACGGTCATGCATACAAGCAAGCACGATCAATAGCAGCTGATATGCGGAGCTTAGAGACGTCAAACTGTGTAGTTGGAGCAGAAAAGAGAAGACGGATTAAGGTGGTTCCGGAAGCTTTGGCCGTAAAGAATTTGCCGCTCCTGGAGGAGAAGTTCTTAGGTGTGGAGGATGTCTCTCCCAATGTTTGTCAAGAGGATTTGGTGGTGAACGCGTTGACTCAACTTGACTGCCTCCGCACCGACAACGTCGGAAGGGAATCTATTCCAAGACTTGTCGGAAACTTCAGACAGAAGCGTTGGTTTTGCCTCTTCGATGTCTGCCCCATTTTACCCAATGCCATAACTCAAAAAGTTATGGGAGAATTTTTATGTAATTTTTATTTAAATTTTAAGTATATCACATAAGTAAATGACCAAATTTTTGTGATGATCTATTTGCTCGTTCATATGTTTGTCGTTGTTTGATTTTATGCTTGTTAGCGCAATAACTCGAAAAGTTTTGAATGTATCTTTATGAAACTGACATGCAGGAGTTGTTAGTAATGTTGAAGGCATAAATGATGAAATTTTGGTGCAGATCGGTTTGTTCGTTTGTAGGTTTGACTTATATTTGCCGTTACATTTATTAGCAGCAAAGGTAACTCAAATAGTTATGAACAGATCTGCAAAAAAAAATGTAGAACTTGTTAATACTATCAAATGATTAGATATTGGAGTTGATAAAAAATCATGGTTTCAGAGGCAATTTGAATTTTTTCTTTACTGTCTTTACCATTGCCTTACTTGGCGGAGGTATGCTCTCTTAGAGTGCTCTAGTTGTTTATATATAACTGTAAGGAAGTTTTCATTGAAAGTCTTCTAAGCTTTTCATCTATCCACCCAAATATTGGTCAAAGGAGTTGAGCAATATTCATAATGTTTTCCAAGGAGTTTAGTGGGTTGACCTAGATGTGACCCAGGCCAAATAACTAGACTTAGCTGGCCATAAAAAATGACGGCGTTGAATTTTCTCCACCACGGCGAATTTGCTCGTCTGGAGAACGGGGCGTTCTATTTTTTCCTACGTTATTATTGAAGAGCTAACCTCTGGGAAGGAATGCGGCTGTGCACTAGCCTCGTTCATCTGAAATGACTTCGTTGAATTTGCCCCCTACAGCGGGTGATGGTTTTACACCTTCGAGGCGTTCTAGTTTATATTTATTTACAAGTGTGGCCTAGCGCACAGAAGAAAAAAGATAAGAAGAATTATGAGCGCTAAACATAATGCCACGGTATCTATGATACTGGGTTGCATTAGTGTAAATCAAGGGTCGGTTTATTAATTACTCTGGACCTGAGCTCGCCTGCATGAGCGTGTCGGTACAAGTCAAAGATCAAGCCGGAAATGCCAATTAGCTGGACCATATGGCATTATATTCAATTATTCAGGCAGAATATTGAATTTTCATTTGAGAAGCTTTCTGGTGAGTACGCAGGAAAAAGGCAACTGGGTTTTCGATAACTATTTTCTGCCGGCATTTAACGACGGGTGCTGCTCAGATGAATTGAAATAGATAACAACCATCTCTTATGGCACGTAAGGTTGGCCGTTGTAGCGAAGGTATCCTTCAGTGCTAAGTTTCTTTGTAACGAAACTATGATTAGTGAAGGATGGTCGTCACAAATTCCTCGCTTTCATTTTTGACAGCATGGGCACTATATTAACAATTTTTTTTTAGTAACACAAGTCATTATTACGACGATAGGTTCCCATTAGGGTCAACGCTGACTTAAGTAATGCATCATGACAGATTATGGGGTCACAGTGTCTTATTAATGCTCTTAACAACAGAAAATAAGTCTGTGTAATATGTGGCCTACTCGAACTTAATTCAGGCTTAATTAATATGTGTGCCTATTTCTTAGCTGACGCACCTATTCTAGTTGAAAAAAAAATCCATCTTAACATATCCCAACCTATTTCAATAACTAACCTCCTTTAATCGAACACATACTTACTCTGAGGCGGGCCACAGACTATACCTACCGGAACCAAATAACCTTAGAGTAAGTTAGTTATAAGACTTGCATATCTGAAAAATATGAAAAACGAGTATGTAGCAATGTATGAAATAAGTTTAATTTGAACTGAAGGGAATTGAAATAATGCATGAGTAAGGATTTAAAATGACAGCGACATTTATCATAGCAATGTAAATTTCAGCATCCCTAGCCCTGATGTGCTGGCTGCGTTGTGTAGTCGAGAGGGGCAGAAGGCAAGTAAATAAAAAAACTCGGAAGCTCATACTCAGAGGGAACAGCAGATGCTGCAGAAGAGCACTTCAACAAGAATCAGAAGGCTAGTAATAGCAGGAAAATACAGGGTCGACAAGTTGGCAAGAATAGAAGTTGCCCCGAACATCGAACTATATTCGGGTAAGGTACGGTAATCTTTATATGAACCCCCGGGTCTGGGGTTCAACTGCTAAACTAACTGAAGTTGCAATGGGCTACTTTAAATGAATAATTATGAACTTAACCCTATATTTATGCCCAATTGTATATAGGCCTCCTGATGAGAACACAGTCCAGCGCTGGCATTTTCCTGTACATTATCCCAGCACAAAATTTGCACAGTATATGATATAGAACTGGTGCGTACCTAAAAATATACGAAAATATTAACAGTTTTACGTATTCTTTTTCCTGATCAATTTTATTTTTTTTTTAACTGTCGCGCTAAGATCACAACCTTCGATAATTCTTCAAAATGCGCCAATCTTTTGTTAGTTGGTAATTATTAACTGACCGAAACTGCAACTTAAGGAGTTTGTCAGTAACGATACCGATAGCTCGAGCAGAAGGCATACCGTATGCGTGTGAATGTTAAGAGTGACACTATAAATCTTTGAAAACCGAGTGGTTACCGTCATTGAATAGATGAAGAATATTTCCTTCGAGTCTGTTGTTTCCTGCGGAGAATAGGCTGTCTGTTTGTGATCATGATCTCGTTTTGCCCAGCGGAAAGTTAGTCGCCGTGCATAATGAAGTAGCTATACCCTATTTTTTTGCTAAAATAAGAAAATCCTATCTTAGTACTACCGTGTTGTTTACATTTTACCGGAAGTTTTGCTGACGCTGACATATGTATTTGCAAAAATGTAACGAAAATGATCGAAGAATGAGACGGCAGAAATGACGGTTTTAATGATGAACGTTAAAAGCGAGGGCAGCGACTTAAACCATATAGTAAAACTTAAATAGCGTTTTTCACCGTTACCCTATTTCATTTCTCACTATCAAATTCACTTTCCATCACAGGAGTTATGACGGATTTAATTTCTAGTTACATTTTTTGCTATAGCTAAATGGAATACATATTACTCGATGTGCGATAAACTTAACTGCTTATTTCATTATCAATTTCATCGTTGCAAATCATTCTAGGAAACTTTCAACACATTCGACTCGTAAATCATTACTTTTTACGCTCGGCGGGACAGCAAAAGCTCATTCGTATGCCGAAATATGCCACATTTACACTATTCTAACGTGACCTGCATGGTGAGGCAGCGGGAGTTGTACGCGTATTACCTACTCATAGATATAGGTACCTATTGCCAATGTTGATATTTTTCTTGTAGCATTTACTGAAGCCAGTCAGAGTTCCTAAAACCGTTGAATAATGTTACAGAGAGGGGCTTCAATTGCGGTGGATGGCTCCATAATTGTAGGCAGGGTTGGCTGGTTTAAACCAAATAAAAAACATGGTTTAAATAACCAAAAAACATACTTTCTTTTTTGTTATTTGGTTTTTATTCGATTTGTTTGGTTTTTATTCATAAATATTGCAAAATAAACATTTTTGCTTCCAGAAATTATTAAATTTCGGTTACGCAACTAAAAGGATGAGTTAATGTGCTTCTATTGAGGAGTCCGTTCGACAGTTAGGGTCAACTATTGCTTAGGTTTATTAAAAACCTATAACCTATTGAATTCTGTGTTGTTTCATTTCAGATATGCATTTGTAAAATTATATTCTGGTATGCCTGCAGCTATTGAAAATTAGAAGTAGGTAGTAGTTAAAGTTTGTATTAGACTAGTGGACCCGCGCGTGAAAAAATTCACACAATAATCGAAATTTTTTATTAACATAGGCCGTTGCGGTATCTTCTCTTCTCTGACTTGCTTCATTTTAGCTGATCCTTTGTCGTGCTTTCAACCGAAGGGCTTTTTTTCTCTGGCTTGTCGTTTCCTCATTTTTCCGCTCACGCTTATCAGCAACTCGCATTCACTTCCGTAACCTTTCTGTATCGCATAGACGATTCATCTCTCTCCATGCATTCGTAGAACGTCTTCGATCGTAAGACTGCAGTATTCTCGTACTACTTATACGGTCCCTATCTTCCTTCTTGATTAGGCGTGCGTCTTCAATAGTGAGAGGCAGAAATAGATCTTGAGTAAAGCACTGCAATAAACTTGAATGTAATTCCAGCCAGCTTGTATGCATGTCAGCGCTCCGTAGCCAAAATACGGTCTTATGAACTTAAATATCTGCTTCACTAAAATGCTGAAATATGGGCTATGAAACAAAATTCGCACCTTCAGAGAACGACACCGTGAAGGATGATATACGTGGTATAGTTGAAGGATCTTAAAGAGCACATGGTAATGGACAAAAGTACATGGAATAGCAAGATCTGCTTCAGCGAAGCCCCTTTCAACGGGAATAATACTGTTGTAGAAGAAAAAGTGAAGGACACTAAGCTAGAAGAAATAGTTGTCTACTGCCCGTGAAAAATCACCTCCTCCAGAGCGCTTCGTTGACCATCTGCCGAATTTATGCGTTGTGACCTGAGAGAAAAAAGTTATAAAATCGGACTCCAGAAGCTACATACATAGTGTTCCGATAATCAAGAAGTGTCTTCAGACGAAGGGATAAGCATCAACCGTCGCCATCTTCTGCAACCTGGTCATCGATTTACAAAATCTCCAACCTGGCTTATTTTTCACCTACCGATTTCCTTCAAAGCGGACACGAAATAAGTACATGAAGCGTTTTATTATATAAGGATAGCTAGTGAGGTTATGAGAAGGATATGTAGCCATATAGCTAGCCATTTCATTTTCTTTAGTTAAATACTCTGTTTTTACTTGGCTATAGTAGCTAGCCATATCTATAAAGTTTTTTTTCTTATTTTGAAATATTCAAGTGTGTTTCAAAGGATTTTAAAACTATTTCACTTTCTTCAGGTTATTACTCTGTTTCTAACTAGCTATAGTTGCTATAGCTAATTCTGTCAAGTTGTATTTGTAACTTAAAGTATTATCAAGTTTTTCAAAGGATTTTACGTTGCAATAATGATAGATCATAGCTTCTCTGCAGTTTGGATTTTATATGTAGCCATAGCAAATACAGGTAGCTACTCTACTAACTGCTTTTTGTTAACCCCTTTCCTTAAAGTCATTCTTCTACAATAGGTAGTTGAAATGAAGCGACTAAGATTGTTGATGATTAGCTAACTACATGTTTACAAAGCAGAAAACCCTTTAAATGTTGGATAAAATTCCTAGAGTTAGAAAAAAACAACAAAATATTAAATAAATAAACAAAAAATCAGGGCTATTGGTTTATAAAAAAAAACACGCGGTTTTTGCCAACCCTGATTTTAGGGAACTTTTGCTGAATTCTGTTGAAAACCTCAGATTAAAAATGCTTAGAACATAAAGTTAACAGGAATGAATTAAGATAGCAAAACTTTTTCGTGAAATTTTTCAAAAGTAGTTCGGTAGTTTAACTGCAGCTGCGATAAAAAATTATTTGGCCCATGTATCTCACCATTTTAAGCGACTTTTATGCTTATACTTAGACATAATAGCAACGCAGTTCTACGGTGTGCAATAGTAAGAGTTACATTTAGATTTACATATTGCGATGGAACATCTAATAGCAGTACACGATAGGAATTCACCGCTTGCAAAGAACTGACACTATTCCCTACAAAATAGTTTGTATCACCCAACTAATCTGATTAACTTTCGCTACCATGTATGGTGACCGAGTGATCAGGGGTTCCTTTATCCTTACCAGTATTAGAGATGATGCCATTTATAGCTTTCGCCATAACGGTATCATATTTACATCTATCATCTATGAGATAACCGCCAAAATTTTCAAGATATCCGCGAACACTATATTTATGCTCATATTTCTAGTGTATGAAATTCCACTCTGCGCATGAATGCATGTAGCAACAAATTCTGAAAATAAAACCCAAAATCAGGAATACACTTAGAGGTCCTAACTTGGTTCCCCCAAAACTCGACATTTATAACACACCATTATTCTAATAGATAATGATACGTTAAACACGAATTTATACGTCACAGTCGTTGGAATTGAATGCTTAGTTTTGGAGATACTGATGTGTAAAATTTTGCATTGTACGTCAGCATATATTTGCACTCCTAGGCTATTTGCGTGCATTTGTTGGGAAAATATTTGCCTAATGCAGAGTCCACATATGCACTCCCACGAACAACTGCGATGCAGATGAAACAACTCACTGGACGTTTGGAAATATACCGGTATTTAAACTCGGTAGCATAGATACGGTGGCATGAACAACATGTGAGCTGCTCATTATTGCATCGCTTAGTTCCTGTGAAAGTATAGTGTAGTCCCTGCATAAGCTGCAATGTCACTATAGCAGAACCAGTCCTACGCTCCTAACTTGAAAAAGTAAAGAATCATTGGATATGTAACTTTAATTGGCAATCTTCAATGATGTCGTTACCTAAACTTCAATGATATCGTTACCTAAAATGAGTTAAGATCGGCAAACTGGTTCAGCTATTTATTTTTACAAGTAACACGATTACGACGCGTCGGACACGACGCGATGAAAACAGCAACACCGGGCAACGCAATGGTGGATTGGTTTCTTTCATTTGACCGAGCAATCGTATGATTTTGGACATAATGTACCATATTTTCCTTTAATATTACGTACTTTACCAAAATGAACGAGTTCGTTTCTGCGATGGTTTAACATTTTCCAAGCAAGAGCAAATTTTATTAGAAAATACTTCATATAGTATAAATTCTTCATTATATATGAATTCTAACCAATGCCCCAAGGTATATACCATGCTGATATATCGGTGAGTTTAATAAATCAACGGTAATTTTTTTACTATTATCCTCCACTCGAACCAAGACATTTTAGTCCATTAATGCAATAGATATTTGCACTTTGAATACTAATTTATCCGCTACGGCCGTCGGAAATGCCTAGTTTTAAGAATACTTATGTGCTAAATTTAGCTACAAATCAGTACCTACTGGCCGGTACTCACTACTGCATGCGCGCCATTTTTCGTCTGTAAAACGTGCACTTAACCACGCGTATGTCAGTAGCAGAACCAGTCCTATGCTCCGAACCTTAGGAAGCAATGCATCAGTGGATATAAAAATTTTTTTTCATAGATTTTCGTCTTTATATATAATCGTTAATGTTTCTTTCGTGTGTGGAGTTGGGCGTCTATGCTTTCTTTCGCTACGCAATGGCGGCACTTGTTTTTGTGCGTTACATGCAGATTTTTGCTCTAGTATTACGTTACCAAAAGGAAACGAGTTTGTTTCTGTGATGATTTAATGTTTTCTATAGAAATTTTATTGGAAATTCCCTCATATAATATAATCATTCAATTACGCGATTAATGACTAAGTGCGCAAGAGTAGCCTAATTACCTCTGCCAAGGAGGTTATGTTTTCGTCGTGTTTGTCTGTCTGTTGTCTGTTTGTTTGTCTCTTTGTCTGCCACCAAGATAACTCAAAAAGTTATGAACCGATTTGGATGAAATTTACAAGGATTGTTAGGTATGTTAGGAGGAACAGATGATTAACTTTTGGTGAAGATATGTCCATCCGTTTGTTTGT
>LQNS02278171.1:7219006-7240499 GCA_001587735.2 Parhyale hawaiensis
TAATCATCTGTTCCTCCCAACATACCTAACAATCCCTGTAAATTTCATCCAAATCGGTTCATAACTTTTTGAGTTATCCTGGTGACAGACAAACAGCCAAACAGACAGACAGACAAACACGACGAAAATATAACCTCCTTGGCGGAGGTAATGACAATTTATTCGAGCGATAAACTGATTGCACAGCACTAGCTATAATATATGAAATGGCAGTTAGAAAAAAGCTTCAGAACATTTTGTGAATAGCAACATGCATAACATACATGACAAATTATGAACGTTTTATTCCCCGGATGTGTCACAAATTCCACACCTTTGAATTTATTTCACAAAATATTTTCATCATAGCTACATCGGGAGCGTAAAATATCAATAAAAGTAGTAGCCCACATCACCACGAGATAGCGGCAAAAAAAAATAGTCATAGTACTTCAATGAAACCCCCACGCTCTTAATTCCTTCTGGTCATCTCTGTTATTATTATTATTTTATCATTATTTTTTTTCTCCGAAGACTATCTTTAATTTTCCTTCGTTAATCTACAATAGCTGCACATTATGAAGTCGAAGCAAAGAAAGCTTTGCTTTGAGAAGGATATGAATTTCCGCAAATCCAAGCTAGCTACCAGAAGAGGAGCTTCAAGCGTCGATCTTAATTCAAAGTTCATGTAGGTTTCAAATGAAGCAAAGCAGCGACCCTTTACCTTTGAACAAATGAATTTCTGCTGCGTAACCTAATGTTATTGATTATGGGACAGAAAGACCAACGTACAAAGCAAGTAAGCATTGACTGAACAAACTGCATATTAATATACTGCATAGCGAAATTTCTGTTTCTTTCATTTTGTTCAGTTATTTTTCTGAAAATCGCTGCGCAATTAAAGGATTTGGCCGATATTTGACGGTGGCCGCCGCTTAATTAAAGGCACTGAATTCGTCCGATTAAAACTGCAACAAGATAAGATAATCTAATCTGCCCGACTAGTTGGTGCAAAAGTGCGAAAAAATTCTACTTTGAGTGTTTAATTAACTGGAGTTAACTGGAGTTCAGTCGTTTAAATCCAAACCGACAGCACTTAATTGAAACGACCGAAAACCCAAACCTTGCTCAGACCCTGGAGTTCTCTTCCGACTCAAGCGCAATTGACTTGAAATGAATGTCTGATGCTCGATCAAAATTTAAATGGGCGAGGCAGGGACTCAAAATTAAATTTTCACATTACCACAGCCAATGTGAGCGATTCGAAGACACGCCAAGCGATGCAATAATTATTTATGAAGCAGCTACCATTCACATGTCTTTTTTCGGATCACGACTGAGAATAAATGCGTCAATCGACTCATGTACATTCCCTGCTGCTAGGCCCCCAAACTTTCCGTATCATTCAAGGGTAAAAGGCCTTCAGGTATGACGTTGAGAAATTCGCACAGACTGACTCTGCCATCGAGACTGCATCATTCGTGCTCGCTGCATCATCTATTTAATAGTCCAGAAATCTGAGGGAGGCCAGTTCATCTATGGCAATACACTATCGTCCTCACAAGCGCATGGAGGCATACCCAATAACGGCATTTCTACAGCTCTGAAATAATGAGATACCACAATCAAGGTTCAGGATGCAGCAAAACATTAAATCCGTTAGTAACCTATACATACAAGTGGTTTATTCGCAATGAGTCCGCTAAATAATAGAAAACATGACCGCAATATAGTGAAGTTTAGTGTGCGTCAACAATACCTGCAGGGGAGATAGTTGAAGAACAGCATGCGTAGAGTGCAGAGCGATGACATCTGGATTACTCGTATTTAGCGGGTCCAAAAATTTATTAACGTACCACGGCTCGTATTTAGCGGATCTAAAAATTTATTAATGTACCACGGCTCGTATTTAGCGGATCCAAAAATTTATTACTGTACAACGGATGTGAGTGGTATGCATGAAATAGCAAAGAAAATTTCACGCTGCATCGTCAAAAGTAAGAATTTAGTTGAAGTAATCATTACGGCAAGTAAGCCCCGTTTTCTTCACTCTTGTTCTTGTATTAACTGTATACTTTAAAAAAATTCTTATCCTCTACTTCGGTGATCATCGATCTCTGAAACTTGTATCCTACAGCTGCTAATTGCCTTCATATACTACAACAGTTGCTTTTACTCAGGAACACTCTATATACGCAGTAGCTATACCTACGGTATACGTATCACAGTTCATTTCCCTTTGTGTTCAACTATAGCTAAATTTGCGCTTTGAAACAGCTACACAGCTATAGGAAATTTCCTTCTCTTTGCCTTCACGTACGACATGTTCGATTGGGTGTCGAAACTATTAGGTCTCTGAGGCCTGTCTATGCGAAATTTTGGCTTTGCCACTTTGAATACAGTTGCAGGTGTCAAAAACAAGATTTAGTTACTGGAAGCCTCAAGAGTAACCAATAGATGGTCAAAGCCTGAACCTCAATTCCACTGGTCGAAGTCAGTGTACCTGCTTGAAGATTCGGGTACGGCACGCCTCGATCGAAGGCTTACTTTTTGGGCCCATTCGAACGTGCCCCAGCACCCACACTGAAGTCAGTCTACGCAATGAATGCAGAGTGCAGACCAAACTACACAGCACCGACGGCCCGCACCAGCTCATCTCCTGACGCTGGGCCGCAACTCACCTCGCGCTGTCCCCCAGCGTCGGTCTGTCGACGGCTTGTCACTCTCTGGTGAGGTGCTGAGTGAGGTCACTTCAGACCAATTGAACGTCGGGGCTGCGGTGCATAGCTGCCTCCTGCCATCTGCTGGCTGTAAGGTGCAGTTCTCAGACCATTTGGACGCCTGGACTAGAATGCATAGCTGCTTGATGTGAGGTGCAGTTTCATACTATTTGAGCACCAGGACTGTGTTGCACAGCTACCTATTATGGCCCGCTTATAAGGCACTTTAGAGCCTTAAATTAACTAGTTGCACGCGGCAATATCATTTTGAGAAATAAACAGCTCGCTCTTCCACTTGAGGGGGGGGGGGTGGTACATATTGTCAAGAGTTCTTCTGTTATGACAAGTGAAGTTACATTTTTGCGAAAATGGTATAAGTACCAATTTTGATACATGTATTTGGCGCCTGAAAATCAATTGAAAGCTAGTAACTTGTAAAACACAATAGAATTCTGTCATGTATGATTAGCACCCGCAGCTCATCAAGAAACACGCCCTTAAACTGTTATCTATTGAATATGAGACAAATATGACGTCACTAGATCATTAACTTCAAGCTTAATTTTGAGGGAGTCATTGGATGTAAAGTAATAGCTGATAATGCATCTGGTGCGCACAGCATAGTTTTTTATCATTTTTTTTTTTTTACTTTAATTGTGTATCGTACAGATAACCATCATCTATATATAAATATCCAAGCCCCCTTCACTTATTCATGACAGGTAAAAATTGTAATTTAGGTCGTGACTTTAGTCACGCTGCTTCATTACTACTCGTACTCACCAGCTACCGGCTGTATAGTTAATGAAAGTTTATTATTATAAGGTAAATGACAGCGTCATGCTAAAGTCGACTGTAGAACAATTAAGATCACGACACAGTGTACTAATGCTAGTAGATAACTCTGACGATACAAATTAAGACCGATATCATGGATCATCATACGTAATTGTTATGTATAGCAATTTCCCTTAATTGCGGACTTGGGCGGGTCATTTTCAAGATCATTCGCAATTTAGACGTCGTGGGAAAGCCATAGCAAAAATAAATAAATAAACTAAGCCCTTACTGTGATCGTACGTTACTGTGAGGCCACTATATATATGTACGAATAGCTATATGCGCGTATGTGATACATTTTCTTTAACACATTAATAGTTTTCTAAAAGAAAGACCTACATCAATGCATTGTGTTGCATGGCGGACAACAAAGTTGCTTAGCTCACTTTCATGCATGTACAGTACAAACCTAAGCTTTTGCTGCATTATTGTCTTTGAAAAATTGAAACTACACACCAGAGCATCAAGGGTCGTATGAACATCCCAAAATGTAGTATCTTAGTTAAGACTCGTATTAAATTACTAACACTCCAAGATCATAAGTGTCAGTCTATATAAGTAAATAGTTAATGTCACAATAAATGCTCACTCTGTTTAATGATCTATCAAAATAGGAAGGGGCGACAAAGAGTTCTGAACCATGAGGTTGGCATTACCTGATTTTTAATTATACACGACCAACATATAGTGCAGAGAAGGCTGAGGTGACGATCGAAGGGCGCACGCAACGAGCGCCGAAGCGCTATACCGACGACACCAGGCACCGAAGTGGCTGAAGTATCTCGAGTGGCGTAGAGCTTTATGGGGACGCTACTTACACAAAGGAACTTGTAACAGCTGCTATTAACTCTCATCCCGTTTAATGAAACTCAAGTGCTCAACTGGAGCTTGTCAATGTTAGTTGTGCCAGGCGTATTGATTAGGAAGCACCAGCAGGCGTGTACCGAAATAACGATAAGAAACAGACTTACGAGAGGGGATAACTGTTGGTGTAAGGTGGTGTTGTTCTAGTTTAATATAATGCCTTGGTTGAATTGACTGCGTCTGGAGATACTATCATTAATGAAAGGTAAACGTAAACATAAGCATGTGCATATTAGTACGAATCGCTCTGTAATTACGCTGACTATGTTCTTGCAAAGACTTTGTTTCAATTTTGAAGAACACATAAATTTTCAATTTACTTACTCTTATATTTAGACAACAATTTTTGTTCCTGGATAGTCGAGGTTTCCGAACCTAATGTTGTATAAAACTGCGTTATCATCAAATACAGGACCGTATCAGTGAACCTGTATGTAAATGTAACACTTTCTTACTCTTGCAGTTTTAATTCGATGAAAAGAAGAAGTCATTATCATTAATACCATTTTAAATCTAGAGCAATGATAAAATGCATATCAATTAAAGTGGTTAACAGAACTCAAATGTTCAATTTTTTGTAACATGAACGCTGACAAGAAACTCTCTATTGACGGTCCTAATGAATGATCAATTGCAATGTTTATATACAGTTCGTAAGACCAAAACATCAATGAAAGTGGGATCTAACTACAAATTATACATAAAAGTCATGTTAATAGCGTTAAATTTTTTTTTCCATTTGCATACTTGCATCTCAAATTCTTCTGCACGGAATACCCAAAGCCCACATGCATGGTAACAAATAATAAGGTGGCAGCGTTCATACTCTTCACACGTACACTGTATATGACGGCTCGAGCGTTTGTCTGTACTATAACCTCTCACCCCACAGCCTCTCGTCGCACCAATGCTATCTCTTTCGATTATATCACCTCCAGACGACCAGCATTTCAATAATCCGGTGCGGTGCGGTGAGCCAGAGACCGAAGTGTCGTCATCATAACAGATTTTGACGCTCATTATTCCCTTATCGCTGTATCGCACCTCACACGAGTGAGGGTCGCCCCTAACTCGGCGAGGGTCTCTCCTCCCACGGGACGAACTTGTGGTGGGAGTGATGAGTACCAGACGGGGCTTATTTTATGAAACAGCTCTCCCTATGTGCGACCAGTCCCACTCCATCTTAGGCAATATATGTAGGATGTATGGAGATGAGGTTTATTTTATTGTACGGCTCTATCTATGAGCGACCAGTTCCATTTAGCTTAGGCAACACTGAGGATATATGAATATCTATGCTTCGGATTATATGAATACTAGTGGCCCATGCCGTCATTATAAATGACGGCAAAAAGTTAACACTTTACCAAAACCCCCGCCGTCTTTTGGGCTTCCTCATTTTTCCCCTATCTAATACTGAAGAAAAATATTCCAAGGTATCGAACTTTTTATTCGCCTTTTGAAATCTGAATTTTCTCCTATCTAATTACATAGTTCTGTTTATCCCTATCTAATACTGAAGAAAAAGATTTCAAGGTACCCCACTTTTTTTTACATTTTGAAATCTGAATTTTCGCGTATGTTATTAGTTCTATTTTTCCCCTATCTAATACTGAAGAAAAAGATTCCAAGGTACCCCACTTTTTTTTTACATCTTGAATCTGAATTTTCTCCTATGTTATTCCCACAGAGCGTGACAGGAAAGATATAAATATATAAATAAATAAATAAATAAATAAATAAAAACACGACGTGGATTATTATATAGTAGATCGTACAGATTGTACTTATCTTATGAAACGGTTTTTCTGGGCACGCACGCTACCAGTCCTCCACACCTTACGCAATATTTGAGATACTATAGAATGCACCCAGCCTTAAAAAATGACGGGGCAAAAATTCATGACGAAATTTTTCCATTGCAACGACTTCGTTACTACCGTTGCCAACTTAAAGGAAAATAAGAAAAAAACCTTTTCTGTTTAGGAGCCTGACTCTTCCTGTCCTTCGCAAACAAGCAGAAGAATCCAATACTTTTAGCGGCGAGCTAAGAGTCAATCTTAATACTTACTTCGACTCAGTATCATGATACGTCAATATTTCATACTAGCGGGACTCGTGAAAATTTCACGGTTGATTAATATCTTTACTTTTTTAAAATTATTCAAACCTAAGCCTAAGCTATGCTATTACAGTTTGTCTTAGACACACCTAATGCAGATTTTCTAACAAAGGGTACCCTATTTGTTGAAATAGTGGACATCCATGTTCCATGTTTTCGAATAAAGCGTTTCAACTGGATTTTAATATATATTTGGCCGAGCTTTCGACTGTCAAAACGAAAGTCTTTTTACATTACAGTATAGGCTAAAGTCAGCCACTTAACCCTTCCATTAGTATTTCTGCAAGAAAATTTTCCTCTTCGTACTTTATACGTTCGTAGACTGGATACCGGCTTTTTAAATACAGCTCTGGCTGTGCGAAATTTTGATGATCTCGTACTCAATGAGGTTCTAATAGAGAAGAGCGCACCTTAAGGACTCCAAACGCCAGCTTTGATCACGTGACAAAGCCATATGTTTACTCGCCCAGAGCGTGCTCGGGCTCGCTTCTCCCATTAGAAGCTCCTTGCTCGTACTATGAAGTTTGGAAAGCTAGATCGAAGAGAGCTACAAATAGTTGGAACGTGCGAAAATCACCAGAACAAAAAGATTGCTCTTCGGTGATTTCTCAAACCAACATCATACTTACGAAGCGCGAAAATATGTTCCGAGTGAAACACCAAATCTACTAGCGATGACCTGCAAGCAGTAGCAGCTTACAAAATGAAAGCTTGACTTCTGCTCCTCCATACCGAGACGGTTTTTCAAGATACCTTAATATTCCAATTTCTAATACTGAGAGCGTAAAGGTCGTACCAATGCCGGAACTTAGGAACGAAAGAAGGAATGCAAGAAGGAACAAGCAGAACTGTCCACAATATAATAAAACACAGTTGAGGGTTGGTTGTTTCCTTGATCCTTAGGTTGGTCCTTCCCTCTGTCACGTTCTTAAGGATATGATAGAAGCATAATCACCTACTGAAGAACAAGATCACAAACCACGCAGTTTCAGCACTATATTACGATGGCAAGTATATTCTGGAAACGTACTCGAAAGTCGAAGTGCTACGTTTTCTGCAGCCTGCTTCGCTTGAAAAGTAGTTCGGTACAATTTGATATGGTTCTTCTCTTGAGCGTGATAGAAGAAAGGTTGTACCTTTGATAGAGTTTTGAATCCCGTCGTGCACAAGCCACTTCGCATATTTTTACACTGAATTTCTTTGTAACAGTTGGAACTCAACGTTGAGCAGAGGGCAAAACATTTTTAGTTCATATTGCAGTCAAATTCCGACCTGATGGTTCAACTATCTACTGAAATCCAGCATATAATAAGCACAAACCATTTCCAATAATTATTTTGATTGATCTATATAGTCTTGGTGCAGCTTAACTTTTGAAGATCATAATGCTGATATTCGCGCTTTTCTTTGCTCGAGCACGAGGAAAACTTTGTCTTGCAAACTCACAACGTCATAAAATTCGTTAGTTTAATGGAAAATCAAGCCTACAATTCTGGAACATAATTATTACAACAAAACCAGAACCGCAAGCATGAATATGAAAAAGCTTCATTAAAAAATTATTGCCATCATTTTGATGACTGAGTAGTCTAGTAATATGCTAATTGAAAGTTTAAGCTCTAGCAAAAAGGAAAATTTGTATTGTCTACGAATGAAACCAACTTGGGAAAATGAATGATGCTACGAAAATTTCGGCCAGAAGAAAATAAGAATCGCAATGAATAATTAAGGGTGCTATATGAGCTAAGAGAAGCTATAGATACTGCAGTGCCTCTATTTCAACCTTTGTAAAGCAAGAAGTGCACTCAGATATGAGCTAACCGTATACTTTTGCCATCATCTGCAACCTGGGTTATTTTCTGAGTTTTAGTTTATATCAAACCTTGACAGGATAGCTAAAGTCTCCAACCTGGTCTACATTTCAAATGTTTTTCTTTCCGAGCGGAACAGAGAGGCTATACAGATAAATAAACAACTAAATGCCCATCGGTCTCTATTTTATTGTAGATAATATAAGTACGAGATTGTTTTTACTGCGTTTATATGGCTGTACGACGCGTGTTCCTCTATAAAACTACTGCATAACAACAATCCAGCTAGTATTTATGGAAACTATATTAGAAAAATCGGAAGTGCTGTGTGTTTGTCTCTTTGTTCAACCTTTGACAGTATATCTCTAACAGCACTTCATCGATAAATTTACTATATATAGGCTTAAGGTGAGATCATTGTTCCAGATACAACAAGCTGTACAACTTTGCTCTGAACTAGATGCAGGGTCATAGTATTTTGCCGCATTTGTAACATGGACTACATAATAATAAGCGATATATCATAGTCGCGCCTCACGTGTAGCAAATATTTTCACCGCAACGAGTCCCAGTTCACTATATTTGCTAGTATAGTACCAGACGTACCCTTACCTTTCTTTTCTTTTTTTTTTTTTTTTGTGCCTATACGCAGCACAATGACGAATACTAGCATTTTCAACAGGAAAATGCAAAGTTAACAAAAATTGCTATAAGTTTCAGATTGTGACCCAGTCAATTCAAATGGTGCTTGCAAATATTGACGCAGTTTCCCCAGAATTGTTATCCAATCGTCTTCACTAAAGTGTCCATCATTTATGTTCTTCTACAGTTATAGTGTTTTTACTGTATGTCTTTCAGTCTTATTAGCAAATGGAAGTGTCTGGAAAGAGGAGAGAAACTGCAACAAATTCATAGGTTCAAACATGAATTTAGTTCACACCAGGTATGAACTCCTGTCTCTGAAGCAGTTCAAAACCATGTTTCTACTTTTAAAATATTACACATATTGCGCCCACCTACGAACAGTTACTGTGCGTATACGGTATATGCAAATGTAACTATATTACTTAAAAACTTCAGTTCTTCAAATTTCCAATCCACAGTAAGGGTCACTTCATTTTGCGCAAATAACCTCTTCAAGATGGGGAGATATAGCACCCGATGGCTGGCTGGCTGTTTGCGCAAATGAATGTAGAAATTTAGCAAAGTTGTTACAGAAAATAAGCAGGCCATTTGCCAGCACAAACCATACTGGAAAGGGATTTTATGTATCAGCGGTCACCGCACATGACTTCAAATTTGCAAAAAAAAAAAACATTACATCCGGAATTATTATAAAAAGTAGCACAATGAAACTTAACTATTTGGAAAAAACTAGCATGAAGCAAGCAGTACCCTCGATTATTAATGAGTTTAACCACGCAACAGCCTAACAGCTGGTTGTTAGCGGCAATAATAAATAAGATGATATACGAAACAAGATCGTAAGCAAAACATGACACTGACCAAACCCTCTAGCAAAATTTAAGGCCGCCGCGATGTCGCACAGTTGCTAAATTGTGACTTTAGCTTCAGTGGCGGCCCTGAATTTTGATAGGGCCTTCTCGAGGGAGCAGTAGGTAAATTTGAGCAAAGAAAAACTGAACAGCGTCAATAAATAGCACCTGGTGAGTATGAAATGCTACAACGACAGAGTCCAAACTCCAACAATAAAACGGTCAATGCGAATATTGCTCTCTTTACATTTACGTACCAACGTGAGATATTTCAAGGACTATATTACAAATAATTACTTCTCACAAACTATTACCTAATTTTTACCATACATCAACTTCATAACCTGTAAAACAATGTTAAGATATGCATGGTGGCTAAATAAAATATACTTTTATTGACTAAATGAAAACAGAAGATTCATTGGGACAAGCAGTGTTCAAGACAGTTTTTAATTAAGAGGTTAAAAAAGCGATAGCCAGCAACGATCTATAGTAGAGTGTTCGCACTGTCATGACACCCAGAGCGACATCCTCAAGCACTTCATGCAAATCCAACACTTATGGAAATTTCGAACAAACACAGTCGGCACTCGCCGCGGTGGCATCGAATTTCGGCAGGGAATTAAAGTGGCTAGAGGTGCACGTGGTTCCATGGTGTATTCTTTACCGTGGTATATAGTGATGTAGTCTGACTCTACTCTTAACGTATTGCTCAATTTAGCGATAATACCACAATACAAGAGGCATTCAGTACTATTTTAAAGAACGTTGCATATAGCGATCAGCATAACGAAATTATGGCTTACGGTGGAGGCGCATAGTTGGCAATGGTTGATATTGAAGAACGCGTGCTGGACATTTTTGCCTGCTGATTCTCACCATGTGCGTGCAGGAGATTCATTTAGTTCTCAGATAAAATATTTGTTTTCTGCGTATTACCCCAGTAAATTTTTTTAGCGGATACAGGAGATGTCATCATCTGCTGCCGGGTATAAAAGTTTAAAATAGAGATTTTTAGAGATACCTTCAGAGCCTAAATGGTTAAGCTTTGGTAATGCTATGGTGAAATTTGGGTACAGTGTAAAAATGAATGCTATTATTGCATGACATATATATACATATATAGATATTAGCTTCTTTGTTGAAATTACTCCTCCTGAAAAATCGCTTCTGATATAATAATTTCCATGTTTCAAAAAATGGCATTGGTGCAGAAAGAGTAAATACCATTTGAATAACCTAATGGCTAAATTTCAGTAGCTTAAGTATATTCAGTGAATTCACAATGGACCTCAAACAGCTTAATTTAACCATTGCATTGACGCAAATTATTGTCCTTATTTTAGGACACTAATGATAGCGCTATGCATGCCTACGAAAAACAGAGTTGAATTTGAACCCTATAGTAAGTTAAAGGCATTCCAAAGCCGACGCCTCAAGCCATCTAAATATGCACCAGTAAAGCTTACAGTAAAATAGTACATATCTAAGAAACGTTAATTTTTGTACACCAAAATGCATTGAGCAATCAGGTACTATTAACACTTAAGAATAAAAAAAGTTCAGAGTCTACTGAATATGTAAATACAGCTTCAAGATTATTTCACTCTTCAATGCTACAATACACAAATGTATTTTAATTACAAAGCAACTAGCACTCTACAGAAAGCTGGGGAGTTTTATGCTTGAATCCAGTTAAAATTTTGATGAGATAGAAGAATGTGCAGTAGCGGTAAAAACTACCGCATTATGATGACGCTCTAAAACGAAGCATTTCCATCTCTTTCTATGTCTGCATCACTCCTGTACTAAGTTTCTGCCTTTGTTTTTGTCCAATGAACAAACAAATGAAGCTGGAGTTAGTTTACAGTGGACGCGTTACAATGTGTTGCCGTGAGCAAATCATGGCAGTTATACAGCTATGGTGCAATACCACGGAATTTTGGTGCTAATCAACTGCGAACGAAGTGAGAGAGGTATTTATATATGTGTCAACATATATATATATGTATGCCTTTCCTCCTAAAATTACCAGAATGTAGGCAGTCAGGTGGGTTGACCTAGATGGGAAAATACAAAAACTACTGACTCAGCACTTTTAGCCGAGCCCTCCTAGGCCATGGATCGTTCGAGTTTTAAAACAATGTTAAGCCATATATAACGGCGCCATCCATGAGTGATACCTCAATCCATGCTACTATTACGAGAACCCGATTTTTTGGTTCTTCGTTGAATTATTGTAAGCGATATTTTTGCCGGAAAAAGACCATGAGCTCTTTTGGCTACAATGGGTTCACGTCGGAGGTACTGTCAGCCAAATGCTAACAAGTGCTTGACTTACAGAGGAAGTACAGCAGATTGGGCGCCTTCCATGCAGTAACAAGACCTCACCTTTCCTGCACGATATCAGGACGGATTAGCGTCCAGCAGATCCGGTGTGTGTACACGGGGTAACTCAGCGACACTACCGATCTGTTGACACCTGTACCATCGACAAGTATCTTCTAAAAATCATTTCGATACAGGTATATATTATAGATAATTGGTACCTTATTATAAGGCATCATTGGAGATCCAGTCAAAACTAGAGCACTCTGAGAGCACATACCTCCGCCAAGTGAGGCAACGGTAACAAAAAATTCAAATTGGCTATGAAACCATAATTTTCTTTATATAGACTCCAACGTTGAATCGTTTGTGCCTTTTAATAGTAATAACAGCTTATGCAATTTTCTTGAAGATCCGTTCATAACTTTTTCAGTCATACTGATAACAAACGTTATGACAAACATCAGTCATTCATACAAACGAACCAACCGATCTGCACCAAAATTAAACCATTTATATCCTTTAACATTACTAATAACCCCTATAAATTTCATGAAGATCCATTCATTATTTTCTGAGTTATTGAGCTAAAAAGCATAAAATTAAAAACAGTGACAAACGAACGAATGAAAAAACGGATCATAACTAAGATCTGGTCATTTACTTTTTGTTATATACATAACAACTCATCTTAATTTCATTAAAATCCATCCATAACTTTTTGAGTTATGTCATTGAGAAAACTGAGGCAGACAAGCAAACAAACAAACGGATGAACATATCTTTACCAAAAGTTAATCATCTGTTCTTCCTAACATACCTAACAATCCCTGTAAATTTCATCCAAATCGGTTCATAACTTTTTGGGTTATCATGGTGACAGACAAATAGACAAACAATCAAACAGATAGACAAACACGACGAAAACATAACCTCCTTGGCGGAGGTAAATATATACATATACATGTAACCGACGACAAAGAAAATTTAGAATAGAGCATGTGAATTAACAAGGAGCATCTTTGGATAATCAGTAATATAACCAATATGTATTATACAGAAAGACAATGAGAGATTCGGTGCACTATTTCAGTGAGAGGCGTTATTGAAAATCAGTCGAAAAATACGTCAATGTACAAAAGCATTGAAGGCTCGGTCCAAAATATAAATATACATCTGCAGGCGGCGTCATTGGGATTCAGCTTAATACAGTATATGTAAATCTGCAAGAAACATCATCAAAATAGAGTTTAAACTATCTATATCAGCGCTAGATATTCAATTTTAAATCCATGCACAATATTTGCTGTAATGAAGTATAGAGGCAACAATAGAGCTGTAGTGTAAGCTGCATACAGCGCATTCGCCCAGTTATCAGAGATTCAGTTTATTTAATGCGCATTTATCTTCTATAGTTACAATGTACGTACATCAAAATAATATTGTTTAATTTCAAATAAATCCGAAATCATATGAGCCATTTTGCAATCATTGCTTCAGAGAATGATGTGTTCAATTAGGCTAACACTATGAGAGCGCATATCTCCACCAAGCAAAGCAATGCTAAAAAGCAGAATGATAGACAGAGAAACAGACAGACGGATCATCACCAAAATTCATTTATCTGTTCCTCAGAACATTCTTATAACAGCTGTTGTGAATTTTGTGAAAATCCGGTCAGAACTTTTTCAGTCATGTTGTTAAAAGACAAACAAACCTCGGCAAAAACATAATGTTCTCGAGGGATTTAATACTACAAACGAAAACTTCATTCGTGTTTTAGCAAAAAAAAAAATAGGTCGGTAACCCTAAGTTTACATCACAACGCAGTAACCGGACAGGCTGAGATAGCGAGAAGCCAAGACAGCGTCTTTACGACTACACGTACGTTGTTATGCTGCGTATAGATTGGTATACGGGTATATTCAGGATAAAAAATAATGTGGTCTGTAGGAGCACATGCATCTTCGAAATTCTGATTACAGCAGGTGCTTCTCAGGGTATAATGTGTGCACTGGTGCCCCCTATATATGGTCTACGTGACGTAGTTATACTATGGATGTAACGTAACGTAGTTATACCTTGGGTGTAACGTAGTTATACCATGGGTGTAACGTAACGTAGTTATACCATGGGTGCTTCTATGTCCTACCAGCTTTATCGTAAATTGAGTGTGTACCCAAAGCGTAATATCAGTACACCCGCTCCACACCATGTGCAGTATCTGCATATACTTCATCACCACATGACTTCACATAATACATAACTACCATAATGACATTTTTTAACTCAGCAAGAATATCAAACATCGCGTAAAATTCCGAAATTTCAATAAAATGGGACACTATCGACGCATCGCTGCCTAGTAAATCTAATTCTTTTCAATTTCGTACACGTATGCCATATGCTCTAGCCAGATCTTCATATATTTCTATAAATATTTTTTTTAATCACCCTTCTAAGTTAAACGCAATACATATTGATCCCGTTGAGAATTGTTATTTAATGCAGTGCCAGCTGGTGTCATTCGAGTTGTTTGTAAGACAGTAAAAAGTAATATATTTTGTTTCGGAATATGTTACAAACTATATTAATCCTCACTGAAGTTTCCCTTCTATAAACTGGCACCAACTAATAAAAAGGCTGCAGATATCTAAATATTAAAGGTTTTTATTTCACTTCTAGAATATAACAAGGATATTCTGACAGCTGTAAAAATTGGGTACAAAAATCCAGTGAAGCGTACTAGTCTTCCAGGATGCATATACAAGTATAAAAGAAAATGCATGTGGCCGTTAAAACAATCAAAATTTAACGACGAATGGTACCAAGATCTTGTTGACTGGAAAACACATAGTGCACTATTATTATCAGCGTCTAGAATACATCCGGCCTACATGAACACGTGCACTAATTGCGTCACACCTGGGCACCAGGATGGAGACACAATGACGTCGTGCACTGGCGTACAAAGCATATGGTATCCGCGTCATAACGGATGCAACCTTTGACTGCCCAGTTGTTCTCGTATTCTAAACCAACTTACAAAAAACTAACAGCATAATTTATTAAGAACAGTGTATTCTGGCTAAAGAGCAATTGCTTACGAAAAACTATCTTAGGTAAAGATGTTAATTGATGGAGGAAATGTTGCATTGCAACACCCTAGTTTGCGGGTACACAAGTTTATTTCAAAAATAATGTAAGAAGAACTAAGTCATTCTGAGAGTATGTACCTCTGCCAAGCAAGGTAATGTTAACGAAAAATTCAAATCATTTCTGAAACGTTTCAGGATTTCCTTTGTATCATAACCAAAACTTGGTCATTTGTGCCTTTTGACATTAATAATAGTTTTTGTAATTTTCTCGAAGACCCGTCAGTTACTTTTTAAGGTATGCTCTGACAAACATTAGTCAAACGGACAAATAGATCATTACTAAAATTTAGTGATTTGTGTCTTTTAACATTTCCTATATTCCTGTAAATTTCACAAAGCTCCGTTGATAATTTTTTAGGTTTTGTCATAGACAATCATAAAAACAAACACAGAAATAAAATGGACACACAGATCATCAGAAAAATTTAACCATTAATGTACTGCTAGAATCGTTTTTAATAATTCATGCAAACTTGATGAAGATCCGTCCATAACTTTTTAGGTTATGCTACTAAACACAAAGAGACAAACAAACAAACAGATTTTCATAAAAAGTCAATCATCTATTCCTCCAAACGCACCTAACATACTCTGTAAGTTTTGTAAAGATACGTCCGTAGTTTCTTGAGTCATCTTATCTTTGAGACAGACAGACACATAGACAAACTGGACAAAAAGAAAACCACCTCGGCGGAAGTAATTATCGTGTTATCATGTTGCTCGCTAGGCCAGAAATATGCACGCCTGAATTGGCTTTACATCCAGTATGCCTTTATAGTTCATAAATCCTAAGCAAACAAAACATCACAGGATTACGTAAGGAGACTATTCCACCACCATGAACGTGCGTGACTCACGACTCATTAGTTCAGTCAGAAACCAACACTTGACGGCCCACTCTAAGTGTCAAACAGGCCCTAGCTGCAGCTCCGTGTGAACTCCAGCAAAATGCATTCCAATTAACACAGAGAGTTTGAGTCAGAAGCAAGCTGTTTAAATTATGATGGAGCAAAGCAATTAAAGAATGTGTTTGTCAGCAAAAAAATTCAAATTGGTGAATAGAGGTCAACGGTGGGTGACGCTAATTGAATTTTATGATACCAAGAATTGCTGAAAATTAATTTTACCGTACAATAAATGCAATATTTGCATCAAAATAAACACTTTGCCTTCTGTTTGATGTCGCTATTGAACTAGAAGAAGTTTTCTCCGCAGTTGCGTTAATTAGCCTTATATGTATATAGATTATATATAGACCTATTTCATATAAATTGGTACATAAAATTGTATAAGATTTGGAGAGTTATAATTTCTGTTAATTAAATCAATGTAATACCGTATAAACTTAACTAAGTCAAACTAGGGCAAGAATTCTAGTATTTTAACATCATTATCATTTTTAGCACAAAGATAAGAAAATTGGAAGCTATTGTTTCATTTCTGTCGGTGCCGATCTGTAGTGAATGGAAATTTACAGTGACATGAATAATTTGGTAAAGGGAGTAGATAACTGAGGATAAATTTCGAAAAAAGGTCTTAGCTGGCAAAATTTTCATTCAATATTATTACATAAAATGTAAATTCTGCATGAGCGTCGGTATGTGAAAAATCAGTATACTCTAAGAAAAATGGTTGTTTGCTATTAAGCAAAATTAGTTAACTGTAAACTACCTTGTCGTTTGAATTTGCGTCAATGCACATTGTCGTTTGTGATGAACAACAAATGAACAAGAGCGTTGTGATGAACAACAGTGTCTTTTACGTTTAACTATTTTTGCTTTGTTATTAAAATATTACTTCGTTAGTGATAAGAAACCAAGTGTTTTTTATTGTAAAGAACATACTTTTCTGCGTGATATAGATACCTGGAGACGACCACAGTAATAACTATGTGAGGTAATTCAAAAAGTTTTCAGCTCTCAAAAATAAGTCCCAGCACGAAAAAGAACGGAAGATTTTGTAAATTTCGGCCAGCAGCTGCAGCAGCTTTGCCAGAATTAATATGATCGTTGCGACATGCCTATATTGATGGAACCCAGTTTTCCCGAATATTTCAATACTAAAACTTCACGGGTATTAAGAATGTTTTTGAAGTAGCAGAGCCCAGGACGGTCGTGTAACTAGTGTAGTCATGTTACGCTGCTACTCCCGTTACTGATGGCGAATGGCGCCGCTGCCGCGCTGCGTTATACTTGCGTCATCACGCGCAGCGCGTGTTACGGCGACACCACGCCGCAGGCGCCCCCGACCGAGGTGGGGTGGATACGCGGGGGCTGCAGAAAAGAGGTAAGCATACGTGCACAAACGGTGTAGGAACAAATAGTTGCTCCAAAAGTGCACAGGCGGAGAAGTACTAGCATCAAGTGTCCGTGAAGTTCGGAACGCTGAAGATATATGGATAGTTCTTCCGACATCAGAACTTTTATTCTGAAGGAGAACCAGTTTGGAGGTTCCTTGCCGTCCTTGAATACCACTCAGATCTAAAAAAAAATGCAGTGCCTTAAATTATCAATCCCTGCGCAAGTAAACGAAGTTTAAAGCACTGAAAGATAACTTTCGGGGCAGTGCAGTTGAATTCTTGGGGCCATACGATGAAGTGGTGAGTGTACCAAAAATTTCCGACAGCATAACTATAGTCTAACCATGTTATCAACGCAGCCATTCGTGGTCAAATTATGCTATAGCGTTGTCAATTTTATGGGCATTTCTAAGATTTTGTCCGGTCCATATCTGGCAAAGCACACGCAGCTAACTCAGTTGAAGGGGAACATTTTATCAGCCATTGGGTAGACACGCAGTTGTGTTTAAATTAGGTAATAAAAGCAAAACAATCGGTCGATCAGCTGCATGAGAGAACGCGTTCAAACGTTCAGTACGTAGGCTCACTTGACAGTCTTTTGTTACCGGTACGCAGGGCGAAATGCTCGTACGCTTCTGTTCATTCTTTCCCTACTAAAAATCATGGCCGCCGCAGACGCTAAAAGCGTAATTCAGCCTTTGCACTGGGCCGCTGCGGCCTCAAAGTTTGTTAGGGACACAACTAAGTGTCCATCAAAACAGTGATAAATGTCAGCAGTTAAGTCCGTTCGCTTAGCAAGCGTGCCTGGTCAAGTTGTGACCACATCGTCAAATTTGCAGTGAATTAGAATTCGGACCGCTGTGCACTACATCAGTGGTTATAGGGCAGCAGAAAAACACTGAAAGTTTAATTCATTTTGCACTGCGTGCTGAGAACAAAAGAATGTAGCTTGAACGTGGCTTTACTCCCAACTTAAATCGTATGAAAATGTCCAGCAAATGAGAACATGCGAAAACAAAGTTATAAAATCTCAAGATATATATGGATTGCAGCGATCTTCGATAACGTAACCGTATACGTGTACACTTCATGCAGGGATAGTGTAGACAGGATTATAGACTAGTAAGATGCATGATAATTTAATTCAATTACTGTATGAATAACATGGATGTCAATTCAGCATGGCATGAAGATGCGCGAATATCAATTTAAGCGCACTGGTTGATATGATGGATGACTATTAACTCAACACTGCATGAAGATGCTGACTATCAATGACAGCACTGCAGTGTCAGGAAGATGCGTACATATGAATTAAAATAATGCAATGTTTAAAAAATGCCTTACATTTTCATTAAAATGCTGAAGAATTGGGAAGATACAAAAATAATAACTCAAGCCCCGCAGTGTTAGAAAGATGTTTTAATATCAGTTAAGTCAAGCAATGCAGGCAGCATTAAGTCAATAAATAAAATGGATTGAGGCGATGCAGTATTGGGAAGACGCGTAAATATTAATTCAAGAGATGCCGTCAACACAACAATTGACTTGAGCACAAAATACAGTCATTGCTTCATGACTCGAGGAAAGCCCCGGCTGCTAATGTGCTGGCAGGAAGGCTTGTCTAAACAGAACCATAGAACTCGCAGCTTGACACTCAAAATATACAAGGATGAAAAGTTGCCTTTTGTAACTGAGTGGATGTGAGTGACAGGGTAGAACTGGGCAAATAATGTTGAGTAGCTTAGGAGAAATGGCTGTTAGGTAATGAATAGAGGGGAAGTGGGCACCCCAAACGAATAGATTTTTGTTATGATAAGAATGGAGTACTGTAGGTACGTTGAGGGTTGGGGTGATGTAGCAAATATTAACTTGAAAAATTTCAAAATAAAATTTTGCCCTAGAGTATATGGCTTAATCATTACATCAGGTGCGACAATCACTAGTTATTACGTCCATAAAAGTCCATGTACAGTGTAGTAAGTATTAAACGGGAAATTGCCAGTAAGTGTAGAAAGCACTATTATGCATGCAACGTACTACTTAAATATGTAAGTATCTTGTTGTTTAGTTTTAAAAAATTTAATACTTCCAACTCACTATCTCGAACGATCGTAAGTGTGCTGCTGTCATTTCTAGTTTCCTAAGCTCTGTGGCGTCTGAATTGACAGTGTTTTTGCTTGAATAGTGTTACACTATTTTCTCTGTTTTTGGAAGGCGATGAAAAGTATGTATTCCATCTGGAGTAAAGAGGCACTTTCCAACTCCAACGAATTTAAAATTTATTGCAATATTTTCAATCAACGTTTTGAGCTAGCCAAAGAAGTATTACCACAGTTCATTTACAGAAGATAGTTGTGTCAAGTTTGGGTGCATGCGCTGCCCTCCTAAATTTCCAGGTTTGTGACGTCAAAATTACGTCACGCCACTGCGGAAATATCAAAGATTCCTCGCTGCAACAGTTGCGTGCCGCAATTGTGACGTCACAAGCCTGAAAATTTTGGGGCGTAGCGCATACACTGAAAATTGACAAAACTATCTTCTGTAAATGAACTAAAAAGCACTGTAGTATTACTACTCCCAGCTACATAAAGTGTACAAAGGCAGAACTTTCGTAAGAAGAAGATAGCGTAACGAGGGTCATGCATTAGCTTGTAAACAAAATGTGTTTATCCTCTGTAAGTGACGTAACTGAAGCTAACTCTTCATGAAAGTTATTACAGAACAATTTTATACTAGTGTAATAGTGTATGTACTTATACATTGGCCCAAAATGGGGACAGTGGCGCGCATGCTGAGTACGAAGCGCAGCATCGTCGCTGCGAAAAGGCCAATAATTTTGGCAAATTAGCACCATACCGGTTACCGTTTTAATGTTATCGATAATTCATCATGAAAAATAAGAAAGCTTATTTCTTTTCAGGATCATTTATGTTATCGAATTCATCCTAGTGAACTAAAGCTGACGATAGTCACTGGTAATCGATATTGTCAACTGAGATATACAAAGAGGCATGTAAACTATTTTTCTAAGGTATGATTGCAGTAACTTATCACCACAATAAGTGCTTTTCATTGCACTATCACACGTATTACAGACTAACCACGTGTTGTGCTTCACACCACTGACATAACATTGCACCAAAAGATAAAACATGAGACGCAATAATATCCCCAGTTTACGGCAAACAGCGGAGGAGAAGAGGCAGGAAGAAGCGCACCACAGAGATGCTCGGAGGTAACAGGAGATGCTGCGTATCGATCATCCGATGCGACCATTAGACTTTGTGGCGGTGCCGACCTTATAGATCTGCTGCAGCTGTGTGTACTGTATTTTGTGACTTAGTACATGTCATATGACTCAGAATACCATCAGAGTTTAGGCATGTATCGCCCGTAAAAACCGTAGTCTTGCTGAGTTGGTATTCCTATTCGAGTATATCCCCATTGTTCTATGGTATCTGATTTAAGGGGAAATAACCACAAATTTACGCCCATGGTCTGCATCGCTCTTAATTAGAAGCCTGCAATGGTTGAAAATGCATTCAAGGCTCAGATCAATAATCTACCTACCAACAAACGTAATGTCTGAACCACTCTAATGCTGGGGACACACTAGGCATTTTTACACAGACAACTCAATGCAAGGAAGCGAGACTCGGACGTCATTTATGCCACGGTATCTATACATAGATATATATCAGAGTATTTAGGTAGCAACCCTTCATTTATACACGTTTGATTATAAATAACGCCATACGTTTTAGTTAAGATATCTTTATTGAGTTTTTCATACATTCTAACTTTAAAAATGGTCTCTTGGTCCGTCTGATGAAGTAGTTGTCCAAAACTGCTGGTGCTGTAGTTCATTGTTGC
>LQNS02278171.1:7242299-7272969 GCA_001587735.2 Parhyale hawaiensis
GAGGTCTGCAGTCGGGTCTCTCGTGATTCGTTTGAACTTTGACTGGTCGCTGAGAATGAGATCGAGTTTATTCTTATATTCCTCTTTGTTGAGAATAACAGGGACGTTAGATTTATCAGCTTTCCGGACTATGATCGATGGATGGTATGGCGTTATTTATAATCAAACATAGATATATATATATATGCTACCGCAACTAAATATATATCGAAAAGACACGCAAACTGCTCATCCTATAGCAACCAGTTGGGCGTACAAGTGCATATGTGTCCCCGGCAGTAAATGTCTGCGGCAGCTGAGCGATCACTATGGTGCATCAGCAGCATTAGGTGTTCGGTGACTTAGGATCTCTGTGTATTATAATTGGACTCGGTGGCATACTAGAATTAAAAAGTTAGGTCTACTGCAGCTGGGAGCACAAGACTCAGTTACTTAGGATTTGCGGCCGAGTCCGTCTCATGAAAATCCTCCAGGACTTGAAGCATGACGCGTGGTTACGACAAACCACAATGTCCACCAGTTGTTTCCTGCTTCGTTCGTCGCGTCATTTGGGTATATAAAAATGTATCAGAAGCACTAGGAAGAACGCAGAAAATCTTGTAAAATATGAACGTTGTAGAATCATAGCAGGAATTGAGCCCGAAATTGTAACAGATCAGCATACGATAATAAAATATCCTGTGTCTAGCTACTCGCTTGACGCCATTCACTGGGATAGTGGTAGCAAGCTGAACTTCCTATGTAACTAACACTGGGATGTGTAATGTCATTGTACTACTCTAAATTGTATCCACCCTTATGTCTTGAAGCACGTAAATTATCGTGATTATACGACCAGGTATAGTCTCACTTCCGCCCCCGAATGCGTTGCAATGTCACTTTAAACAACACAATATTGTAAAACTCTCTGAATTTTGTTTCATTCGCGACAGTTTTTAAGAGATGTAAGAAGCTTTTTAACTGATACAAGCCAAATGGCTCGATAGCCAACGTTTTGGTAATTTCTTTGGTAGACACACGGTTGTGTTGCAGATCCGTTCATAACTTTTTGAGTTATACTGCTAACTAACGTTATAACAAACACGAGTCAAACATACAGACGAAAAAACCGATCTGTACCAACATTTAATCATTTATGTCTTTTAACATTGCTAACAACCCCTATAAATTTCATAAAAATTCATTTATAATTTTTTTAGTTATTGGGCTAACAAGCATAAAATTAAAAGCAGTGACAAACGAATGAACGAACGAACAAACGGGTCATTACCAAAATTTGGTCATTTACTCTTTTTATATACCTAACAACTCATGTTAGTTTCATCAATATCCATTCAGAACTTTTTTAGTTATGGCATTGAGAAAAAGGAGGCAGACAAACAAACAAACAAACAAACGGAAGGACATATCTTCACCAAAAGTTAATTCTCTGTTCCTCCTACAAACCAAACAATCCCTGTAAATTTCATTTAAATCGGTTCATAACTTTTTGATTTATCTTGGTGACAGACCGACAGACAAATAGACAGACAGAGAGACAGACAGACAAACACGACGAAACATAACCTTCTTGGCGGAGGTAATAATATATTCTGTCAGACATTAGAAACAAAACTTTGGAGCAGCGGACTTTTAGACTCGTTGGCCGTGCTAGGGTTAACTTCAGTATCATATATGTAGAAGATCAGTGAAGTCGACGCACGCATAATTTTGGTTGTGAGACGTTTCCTGATGACACTATCATGTCAAGACAGCCTCACACGACAGCATAGCGCAGCCTCACATAACTGCCCTGACAGACACTGAGAGCGTAACAGACATTGATAGCGGCCCGCAAAGCACAGACATACACTAAGCTGTTGCCAATTTGTCCTCGCTTTCACTTTGCTAAAGTAAGTTGAAGCAAAGTTCAAAGTTAAATTTAGCCGAAAGTTTGTGTTCAGATTAATGGTAACCCTTAAAAGAACATAATTTAAAATTAGTTTTGTAATTAAATTTACAATCTCCTACATGATAAATCAATTTTAAGAAGTCAGGGTCTGCTTTTTTTCTCAGTCTCGAAATGAAAATCATAGCCAGAACCGTCACAAATGAAAACATTTCTAAAAAATTAGAACCAACAGTAAAATATTTGATAAAATAAAAATAATGTTAACACTAAAAATCAGCAAGCGTTTCGGGTTTTCGCCCATCTTCAGTACATCTGAAAATATACAAAGATATAATTGAAATTCAAAGGTAATGGAGCATACCGCATAAATAACTTTGAATAATAATAACTGAAACACACTAATGATAAACAATGAAACGCGGGTGAGCACTATTTTGGTCATATAAACGGGTTTTTGCCGAAATATATAAAGAGATTTTAGAAGCCTAAGATCTACATTACTGCAAACGGCTAATGATTTAAAATGATCGGATCGGAAGTAATCAAATTATCTCCATGGAAGTGAAGGGCCTCAAGCACCAATTTCAAGCAACCTTAAACTCCTCTAAACATTTTTCAAAACTTTATTTACCTTTTGTCAGTGAACATCCACAGCTAACAACCACTAAAGATGAGGAAAAGGTTAGAATAAAGACCTATCCACAATTGGCTCTTAAGAGACAGTGACAGCGAAGAGTATATAACTGCCCTAAGGACTTGAAAACACAGACACATGGTCGAAAAACCCCAAATTCTGCAGCAGCGAAGAGGCCCAGCAGTTCCTAGTTGAGCTTTTACGACAGACGACGGCCCGAAACTTGAGCTGCGGCGGGCGGCCCGGCAGGCAGAAGCGGGGAAAAAGAATTGGGGAATATCATAAAGAGCGCACAACGTATGGGGGGAAACATGTGACGCCCTTATAGTGCGCAATTTCTAGGGACGAGACTGGCAACAAGAAATGTTAGTCGGCTTTGTTAATATTTTTTCTTTTCTGTGGCAGAATTACTTCGAGAAGATAAAGATAGCACGTTGTTCATTAGCACAGGGAGTTCTAAGGCTGCTTGTAATGGGTCCCTGATACTATAATATGTACAAAAGGTGTTGATAATACTTGAAGTACACAAATTAAAGAGGTCGGTAAATTTAAAACATATCATCAACAGGTGATCTAGAAATCAAGTCCTTGTTATTGCATCTGATTTAGCGAGCCATGCATATAATACAATAAACGAGAGCACTCTGAGAGCGCATACCTCCACCAAATAAAGCAATATTAACGAAAGTTCAAATTGGTTCTGAGCTATGATTTCCCTTTCATCAGCACCAAAATCCGATCATTTGTGCTTTTTGACGGTAATAAAATAAAGCTTCTGTAATTTTCTTGAAGATCCGTTGATAACTTTTCGAGTTATGTTGCTCACAAACAGTAGGCAAACACACTAACAGATCAGCCGATCGATCACCACCAAAATTTGATCACTTACTCTTCGTGATATACCTAACAACTCAAGTTAATTTCATAAAAATACGTTCATAACTTTTTGGAGTTATTTTGCTAACAAACACCAAATTAAGCATAGAGATAAACAAATGAACAGATCATCACAAAAATTTGGTCATTTACTTTTCGAAATATACCTAACTGCTCTTGTAAATTTCATAAAGATCCATCCATAACTTTTGATGTAAGGGTACTAAGAAAAAAGAGGCCGAGTAAAGAGAACGGATCTTCACTAAATGTAAATCATTTGTTAATCCTAACACGGATAACAAACCCGTGAATTTCATAAAGATCCGTTAATAAGTTTTTGAATTATCTTGGTAACAGACAAACGAACAAACAGACAAACTCGACGAAAACATAACCTCCGTGGCCGAGGTAATAAATAGATAAGATTAAACGCATACTTTGAGTTTCACAAAGACTCATTCATTCACAAGCAAAATTGATGGTAAAATAAAATACGATATTTCATTAATTACGGATTAGGACAGTGTTTCCCAATTCGTCTCATGCCGTACGCTATCAACAGAGCAAAAATATCGTGGATAATTTTTCTTTGTCCAAGATATAAAGAAGTAGACACAACAGACGTGGCGCACCGGAGATAATCAGTGCATTACTTAAATGAGAGTAATATCTATTAAAAAATTAATGACCATTTTTTCGGATCAAAGACCCAGTCAAGTCAAATATACATAGTCATTTTCAGGTTCTTGATAAATTCAGTGGAAATCCTGTGGACCGCCCAAACGGTTATCATGGATCACTGGTTGGGAACCAGTGGATAAGAAAGTCATTCAAAACTATCCATCTTTAATTTTAAAATATTGTTAACAGTTATAGTCGATCATAAGTATTAAAAGTTATTTATACTTACACAGTAATGTGGGTAAACATAGGTAATAAATTGCAATGCACACTGTTACTCTTCAACCACTACAAGCTAGTATAAAATCTAGAATACATCCTGTTGATTGGCATCATGCAAGGGCAATCATAATTATAGGATTGGATTACACTAATATGCAGTCAAAATTTAAACATAAGCTAGATTATTGTTTACAAATATTACCATTTAATTCAGCTGTTAAAGGTAACGTGCACTGTGGAGACAACTTGCTGCTGACTGTCCTGCTCGTCCCAAAGTTGAAGGAATCTGAAGAGAGCTACAGCGGGACTTCTGGACGTCACCCGGACCTCGTCCGATAATAATCTTCGTTTCATCGAAATAAGTAGCTAAGTATAGAGACAGCAAGAGCCTTGAAGAAATTTATTTTAAATTAATTTAGAAGTAATAGTATGACAGCATATACGTAGACCGTCAGTTTGCATGAGTTCTGCTGTTTGTCCCTCTAAAAAAACTCTACGTCGATCGTTCTTCAAGCGATTAAAGATATCACATTGCCGCGAGTGGCCCGACAGAGCGGTGACTCAACTGCATTGCTTGCGAATGTATAAAGATAAATATAATCTGTCTGACCCGCCATGCATGTTGTTGAGTTGGATGCTTTCACTCATGAGTAAGCACAATGTAAATACAAGTTAGCGAATGGCCAAAAATAAGCCAGATTTTGTTACAGCACAAGCTGTTTTTTAGACAACTATGTAGAGCTGAGCCCAAGTTTGGGTGGCAGTTTCTATTAGAGTAATCTGATACCAATCTATAATAATCTCCCACTGAGTGTGTTGTAATCTTGCTCTTTGCTCTATTAAGCTACTGGAATGTTATATTGCAGAAGTAATGCCGTCATGAACGATAATTAACTGTCGGGAGTACTTCGCACGCAAGACTTACGCTCATATACACCCATTGGTTACTCTTATATTTGTTTAAAGACCAGGGCGAACTTTTAGAACTCAACTTCTTATAACCCTATAGAGTGTATATTCCGAGGCCAAAATTGCATTCAGTACAGGATACTTAAATACAAGTAAACTTCATCAAAACACTCAAGTGGCTAAAACTCGTGCACAAACAAAATATACAATTAATTGCAGCATCCTACCCTGCAGATATTTAAATGTGATACCCACTATCCGTAGATCCATTTCATGAATAATTTGTGAGCTGCTAAAGAACACCTTTGGAAAGAAACTTCACTAATTGTATTATAGTGAATGATTCTAACATATACCCACTGTATTTGGCATCTGCGATGGTAAGTCATCCGTTATCTTTTTTATGAGAGCCTGCTGTGGCTTAAATTTTCTCAGTTACAAAAATATACTTTTTACCGTACCCAGCAATTTCATGTAAGGTCTCTCATATTATTTGTTTCCCATGTACAGGTGAACAGTTTCCATTCTAGCAATACCAGTTGCTTCTAAGGAGTGTTCTATAACTGAAAAGTATTAAGAACGAGCCTATTTATAAGCTTCTGCTACATAGAGAACCTTTTAAATTTTGTACACAAACTAACACCACCCTGATTCATTCGATCTCGCTATATCTAGCAATTAAGAGTGAAAACCCATAGCAACTGATCATTGGAGAAGCATTTTGCTTTGGACCGACGTTCGCCGACACGATGAGAAAGTAATTTAAGGAAGAGGTGTTAACTGTATTTCGTGCCTGCTGTACATATTTATGAACGATGCCAATAGAGTGATTCCGATTAGAAAAGTCCAAAAGTGATACTTGATTCAGGTATGAAAGGTTGGAAAATCAAAAATCATCTATATCCATGCTGTTCGTGATAAATTTAACCACCTATTCCAACACTGCCCGATATCATCTTATTTTCTACGTACGTAGATTTACAATAAACGATCGTAATTAAGAAATACATAACTTAATGCATATTCATCAACACCAATATAATAAACACTGTCATGTCTTTGCTTATATATTTATATGTAGGTATCCTTCGTGTCACGCTCTTAGCGAAATAAATATTAATAGGCGAAAAATAGGCCAGGCTCCAGACTTTGTAAATCGACAACCAGGTTGCAAAAGATGGCGAAGGCTGATCCTTATCCCTTTATCTGAAGACACGTCTTTCTTAAAACACTTCTTGAAATCGGAACTATATGCATGCAGCTTCTGGAGTCCGATTTTGTAACTTTTTTTTTTCTCTCAGGGCACGATGCGTAAATTCGGTAGATGACCAACGGAGGACTCACGAGGTGATTCTTCACAGGTAGTAGACAACTATTTCTTCTAGCTTACTGTCTTTCTCTTCTTCTTCTACCGCAGTATTATCTCTATTCAGAGGGGGTCGCTGAAGCAGATCTTGCTATTCCATGTATTTCTGTCCATTACCATGTGTTCCCCCAGCTCCATATCACACATATCATCTCTCACGCTGCCTAAAAATTTTAGCACTTCAGTGAAGCACATATTTAAGTTCGCAAGATCGTATCTTGGCTACGGAGCGCTTACATGTATACAAACTGGCTGGAATCACATTCAAGTTTATTCAAGTTTATTGCAGTGTTTTACTCAAGATTTACGTCGGCCTCTCACTATATTGATCACGCACGTCTAATTAAGAAGGAAGATAGGGAACGTATAAGAAGTACGAGACTACTACTATCTCAAGTGCGAAGACGTGCTACGAATGGAGAGAGATGAATCGTCTATGCGATGCAGTCAAGAAAGACTTGAAGCAGAATTGTTACAGAAGTAAATGAAGCTGATGATAAGCGTGAGCGGAAAAATGTGGAAACGGCAAGTCAGAGAAAACTGAAAGAAGACCTAAGGTTGACAGCAAGACTAAGGATCAATTAAGAAAATGCAGCAATTCAGAGAAGATTCCGCAACGGCCTTCATCAATTAAAAAAAATCGATTATTGCGTGAATTTTTTCACGCATGGGTCTACTGGTTTAGTAAATAGATACTGACTTCTGTCATACTACATACAGGCAACGATTTGCCCATACTTACTACAGTGTTCAGAAAATATACTATTACTCCATGGCCAAACTAGCATATACTGCAGCGCTGAGCGCTATACCCTAATTGCTCCGTTACAAATCATTGAGCCAGCGCAAGCAAGCTTTGTAACCGTTGCACCACCGCATGGCCACTAGTCTCTCTGCTCTTCAGTTAATGCACGAAGCAAGAGAATTTTTTCCACACGAGCGAACAAAACTTCTCAATCCTAATTAAGTCATTGAACCGTCACCTCATAAAAAATATCCCACAAAATGCAAAACTTTCTACCTTGACAAGAAAATTTGAGAAAAGACGATATAATCAAACTGTTACTCTGTCCAGCAACCCCATACATTGCCCAAGTTTTAATGACCGAACCAATGAGCAAAAACTTGGACGAACTTTTAGGAGGTGTCGGGTATCTTAATGAGCAGTGCTTGACTGGGAGGCCGCGTGGCTCATATCGAGAGATGCAGCAAGGGGAGTCATGTAGTGTATCATTACTTGGAATTTTTGGATATGTTGCGTGTCTTTTGCTTGTGCATTGGGTATAACTCTTGATAAGAAAAGCAATACTCTGCACCCTGCTCTTGGTTTTGGATTACTTCTATTCCTATGAACTTTGTCGCATGTAAAATTATAAGAGAAAAATTTTCATGTAATTTCAACATAGTCCTCCATAGCTTCAGTTTCGGATTGTCTATGTTTCTTGTACTTTTAGCAAAGACTGCTTTCTAATGAAGTAATGAACTCGCAATTTTTCGGCATTTTGGACATAGACGCTAAAGAGTAAAGCTCTTAAAGAAGCAAATCTAAAGTCAACGAGACGTATCTGAATCGTAACGTAAACCAATAAAATTTTCCTGCCGCGGAGTTACACTAAAAAAAAACTTTGCAATGCTATTTAGAGCACAGCATGATTAATTTGAAGAAATTAATGCTTCAAAAGCTTTGGAAACTTTGTATCTATCTATACAATATTTTCTGCTAACAAATGTTGACTGAGGAGTAATATGCGAAATCTACTGATTATTGAACCATGACTTCTTCAGCACGACGTAAATCCTGTTCGAAATTATCAATATTTGGATTTCGCAGGGCGCACACTCACAGTCATCTACGTTGTTTGCAGTCGCCTCTACCCCCGGCAGAACAGAGACCGCAATGCCCCCACCTGCCACGACCGTAAGTTCGTTTAAACAAAGAGGACTGGAGCGCAGTTTCTGCAGCTGCGTTCTCAGCAGTTACTGCCACCCTCAACAGAACACACATATGGTTCCTGCACCTGTCGTAAGGCTAGTTCATCTACTTAGCGTAAACCACTTCCAGCAGCTGATAGTAACTGCAGTGTCCACAGCTAGAGACCAGCGCGTCGGTTCTTTCAACTTCTCTACTTTTCGGATAGCAAGTTCGGAAGGGGCTCTCGTTTCTGCGAATGTTTCTGTATGTTTCATATAGATAAAGCCGAGTATGATGTATTTTCTAAGAACAAATTACTGTATATTTATAAGAGATCTTGTAGGAACAGAATTTTTATTAGGTTAAAAATAGATTAGCATGTATGAGCTCCTGGACAATAGACCGAGCAAGAGACCCCATTCTTAGAGTATAGTCAAAGCTTATGCTTCCTTTGGCTCTGAGCTTCTACAGCAGAATGCACAGGAAGCCTAAAAGAGAACCGCTAAGTTGAACAAATAGAAACTGATATGCAGTTCCTGCAGTCGCGTGTACCAGTGTTGGCTGCAGTTGCTACCACCCTCGGCGGAGCAGACGATGCTTCCCTCACCTGCTACGTGCTCCCCTTCGCTGCTGCCCTCTCGTTTGCCACCTCCTTCCCTCTCCGCCTTCGTTAGCGGGCCCATTAGCATTGCCACTTAACCCGCTCCATCTATTCATTAGTGTGGCTGCTGCTCTGAATAGCGGCGGCCGCAGCACAGCTTAGTGGCGGCCACAGCTGTGTGGTGGCGGTGCAGCTCTGAATTGCGGCGACCGCAGCACAGCTTAGTGGCGGATGCAGCTGTGTGTTGGCGGTGCAGCTCTGAAATGCGGCGATCACAGCACAGCTGTGATGCGGTGTGGCTGCTGCTCTGAACAGCGGTCATCATGTTACTAAAGGCTCAACAGCAGAAAGGGGAACCAAGTGATAAGAAAAATATTAATGAACTAGTATGCCCTCTTCAGGTGAAATTAACTGCTCAGTATTACATTCATGCCCCTTCACTGTTCACGCTCGGGATTTTTTTTTTTGTTTTGTGACAATAAATTGCATGGTATTACGTGAACGTTAGTGAAAAAGTAGAGTACACTACGGTCTAAAGCAACGGTAAATAATTTGTATCGGCATCCCTTTAGTTTTCATGATTGTGGTCATTGTTCTACGGCAAGGAGGATGCATCGTGCTCACTAAAGCTAAAGTCCGATCTTTCTTTTATCATAATAAATATGACCAATAATAAAGCCGTTTTGATAAACAAAAAGCTACTGTTTCCTAAAGCAGCTTCAACTACTGCAAAAGTAAATTCGTTGGTGCATACAATTAATTTTGCAAACACAGTAGATGAACTGCAATTAATACTTCCATGTCTCAGTGTAGACAGGTTCCTGTTCAGCTCTTCCAGTCTACACAGTTCAGCCCTTCCAAGTCACTCGTGATAACAAAAATACTAAAAAATTGAAGGAAAGAAAAACAGCTATCCATATGGGACGAAGCCTGCACATGCATCAGATTCAACTAAGTCTTTCGAAGGCATGTGGCACCAGCTTTGACCGCTATACGTATCAGTTAAAGATCTTACCAATGCACTTGGCAATTGGTTAGTACTTTGCACTAAATATATGAATTATCAACACTATACAATAATTTGCGTAACGTATTTATGTATCTCATTGTATTCTGTCATACTCTGATGAAAAACAGGTGAAAACAAGACCAGGTTGGAGATGGTGCCCTAACTGAGGAAACATCGAAAATGAAAGCAATTCTTGCTCAGCCAAATTTGAAATTTAAGCATTGAGGACATTTAATGTGCCTCTTTGCCATGTTATGGATGCTGATTTTTAATTTTTTCCCTCAACGATGCTCTATATTGCTCCGGGCTTACTATGCGCCACTCGAGTCCATACATCTTTTGGTACGAAAAAGCTTAAATGTTCTTGCACTGGTTCCGATCCGGGTGCATATAGTGCTGGACGAACTAACTTCCTTAGAATCGTAATTCGTCTTGATCCATGGTACTAACAATTCATAAATAACTACCAGAATTTTGACAGAGATAAATTCAAGTCCCGCCTTGATGAAAAGAGCTAGGAGGCATCACATAGCCTGTTACTTGCAATGGTTCCAAACACCACCACCATGAAAGAAGCAAAATTCAATTTTTTCAGCACCGAAGGGACTTCTGACGAGTTGCACGCCCTCACCTTAGAGCTTTCACTTTTAGACGTCTCGTCCATAAAAACGTCTCTCGGGTCAGAAAATGCATAATATATCAACCTCGATTCTTCTCATAGTTCAGGAGCATCCAACATCTCTCGAACCAAATTGTTCTTGAATGAGCAGCAAAGATGTTCCGGTGCTATCTGAAGAAAGACTTCAGCCCCAGCTCATGAATACAGCCTTCGAAACTGTCATTCTAATCGCTCCACGGATTTTGCCAACTGAGCTCTGAATCTAGATAGATCTGTCCCTAATTAACCTTTTTAATCCTACCTGTACTCTTTCTCATCATGATCAATGACATGGGATACGGATGTATTTATGCGGTCCCTTCGTCATTTGCTGATGATACACAAATACTAGCTGAGGAGCAATCTGTGGAAGACGCGCTGTCTGTGCAACGAGATATGGCAAGTATCTGCCAATGGTCGGAAAAAATAATATGACCTTTAATGAAACAAAATTCGAATTGCTAACATACATAAAAAATTAATCACTCTTTGAATCCACGCAATATACATGTGACACCAGCGATGGGCATGAAATTGAGAGAAAAACAGTTTTAAGAGACCTCGGAGTGAGAATGTTAGACGATGCTACCTTTGAAAATATATTGCTAGAGTTATCGCTGTGGAAAAAGATGGAGTGGATGGGTTTTACGAACTTTCTTATCACGCGAAGTAGATGTATTGCTCACACTCTGAAAACAATTAATTCTTCCAAGAATAGAATACTGTTCCCCACTTTGAATGCCGAGTACAAGAAAAAAGCTTGAACAACTTGAAGGTATCCAACGATCGTTCACGGCCAGAATTCGAGGCATGCAGGAGTACGATTACCACAAACGACTTAGCTGTCTCCAGTTGTATTCAAGATTTGAACGACTTACAGTCATAAATGTTTGGAAAATCCTGGAACGTATCACTGTGAATGTGAATGAGCGGATTGTCGCCAGACACTCAGAAAGAACTGGTAGGACTTGTGTTATACGCATCCCAAGCAGAGATGGTGGGAAAGCCGTGGCCACAAAATATTCTAATAGCTTCGCTGTACGGGCAGCAAGATTGTTTAACAAAATGCCTCGGCATATTCGAAACGCCACTGATATCAAAACTGTAGAGTTTAAAAGTTTGCTGGATTCCCATTGAAGAAGAATACCAGATAAACCAGCGGTCAGCGGTAACGTGCACTGTGGAGATAATTCGCTGCTGGCTCTCTCTTTGGTCGCGAACTGCAGCACCTCAGAAGACACCCAGCAGAGTGACTCCACACACGTGGGGTGACGTGAACAACGTCACCTGGACTTCTTCCGAAGACCCTCAAGGTATTCAAGGTAGGTAAGGTACCAGGAAACGAGAGGAAAGCTTACGATCACTTTGAGGACTCTGCGCTACTTAGTTATGTTCATTATCTAATCCAAGTTGTGATAATGAATAAGTTTGGTTGTTTGATATGAATGGTTGGCTTGACGATTTCACCAGCTCTATATTGAGGGCGACTGACATCACTTATCGCATCCCCATTCTTATGTATCATCCTAATATACAACGATACGCAATTTTTTGGTTTCTTGTTTGATTGCCTGCCTGTTTGCTCTATCCGCCCACTAGTTCAGGTGTAGACAGAATACCGGAAGGAAGATCTGTCCAGTTAATATCCAGTCATATATAAAACTAGAGCACTCTGAGAGCGCATACCTCCGCCAAGCGAGGCAACGAAACCATAATTTTCTTTGTATAAACTCCAAAATCTAATCATTTGTGCCTTTTGATAGTAATAACAGCTTGTACAATTTTCTTGAAGATCCGTTCATAACTTTTTGAGTTATACTGCTAACAAACGTTATGACAAACATGAGTCAAACATATAAACGAACGAACCGATCTGCACCAAAATTTTATCATTTATGTCTTTTAACATTACTAACAACCCATATAAATTCATGAAGATCCATTCATAATTTTATGAGTTATTGTGCTAACACGCATAAAATCAATCAATCAATCTTTATTGAAAATAAATGTTACATGTAACAGTGACGAACGAACAAACGGATCATTACTAAAATTTGCCATTTACTCTTTGTTATCTTCCTAAGAACTCTCGTCAATTTCATCAAAATCCATCCATAACTTTTTGAGTTATAGCATTGAGAAAAATGAGGCAGACAAACAAACAGATGAACATATCTTCACCAAAAGTTAATCATCTAATCCTCCTAACATATCTAACAATCTGTAAATTTCGTCAAAATCGGTTCATGACTTTTTGAGTTATCTTGGTGACAGACAGACAGACAAAGAGACAGACAAACACGATGAAAATATAACCTCCTTGGCGGATGTAAAAATCGCAGAAACTCGCAATGTTTTTTCAAAGGATAAACAAAATGTATTACTTAGCTGAGCAAATGAATTAGGAGTCTATTTCGTCAATCCGTGACAGCGAAGGCCTTCAGTTAAGTGATAATAAAAGATGTAATTGAAAAAACTGTTTGTAACTTATATAGATGCAAAATGGCAATACTTCAAGGCAATTCTTAGAAAAATTACACTCGTAGATATATGAAATTAAATCTTATTTACCTGTTTGACTCTCCATAGCGTAAATAGCCCGAACGGACACGTGAAATGTAGTCCCATGTGCTTCAGAGCATTGCCCCCCCCCCCCGACTTGAGATTGAATTTAAAGAAGATCTTTCCTTATCACTTAAGATCAAAGTCTAAAAACATTGAACAAAAGGAAAAGGAACATGAAGAAGACAACACTATAGTTATCGCCATCTTCACGTTGGTTCGGTGATTTCAATAACGCTTTGAAAACAATTTTTACCCGGATATGTTGTTCGCCTGTTTCATTCAGAGTATGAGGGAAACGCAGAGCGATAATTACGCATGAATATTAATCAGCAGAAAAGTACTCATCTGATATTATTATAGTATTTATTCTCTTACCATAAGTTATAGTCGATACTAGAAACTGCCAGATTTTGGTTAGCACCTCGCGAAACGAAGTACCAATTACGGTACTTTTGTTACCTCGCACAACTGAAATTAACAATACAGAGAGATATCTTTTCATGTAGCGATTCCTAGAGAAAACATTTCTATACTGCATATAATTCTATATAAAGTGGTTAGTGGAAGTGTTACTCTACAATCTGCAGAAGTGAGGAGCGGGAGGAAAGAAAGAGGAGTGCCGCCCGAGTATCGCGTTCTCCTGAAGAGGTTCAATACGAGAGCACTGAGAGAAGTGCTCAACACTCAGACCTATACACACTTCACTCTCCTGCATTCCGGAAATGAACATCAAAGGCGAGAAAAGGCTCATCTATTGTCAGGGAGAAGAGGGATTGGTAATTATTGGGTAGCGGCGGCGAAGCTGTAAAGAGAACGTACCTGCAGCACCGTAAGTGGAACAAAATAAGTTTGGTAACGAACCCATTTCATATGAGCAATTGTATATACGTAGATTTGTTCAATCCGAAGGACCCCATAACGATATTAAGGAGTTCCTTTTTGATTGTATAAGGACATTTATAGCTTTACGTAAATGTATTTTGTGCTACACATTCAAATGCATGCGCACAACTTTGTGTTCTACGAATAAAGGCAGAAACAATGGCATCATTAAGACTTGTTACAAAAAACTACTCATAAAATATTATTCGTCACTTGAAACTTATTTCAAGTAAGATATATCAGCTTTTATCTTAACAACAAGTTTACTTTGCTTTTCTACCACTCTAAAATATGTCTTTGCTCTTGCACTAAGTTTACTTAAGACTATCTTCGAGTAAAAACAAGTTACTGCCCGAGTGACAAAAATTTAAAATCTACGTCGACGTTTCGGCATCTTACTAGTGCCATTCTCAAGACTAGTAAACTTAGTGCAATAGCAAAGACATATTTTAGAGTGGTAGAAAAGCAAAGTAAACTTGTTGTTGAAACTTATTTGCACTCGACGCAACGTTCACACGCTCAAGAGTGCATGTCGCCATGATATATGCACTCGACATGCATTGCAAGTTCGCGATGTACGCGAGTATGGAGTGCACTTCACCTCGCTTAATTGCGTCTGCACTGTAAGCGCTACACCGTCACCAAAACAACCTAAGGCAAGTAATGTAATTGTGGGAGGTTTACTAACGTTCTGCCATAGCTGGCCGAAATGCACGAAACTTGCACCATGTTTGATTCGTTAAAGCTCTACTGTATTAATTAAACCTTGAGCGCCTTCGACCAGAGAAATTAAAGCCTTGAAAACTTGTTCACTGTGCTCTAGCAGCCGCAAACAATGATGGCGTTGCCGAATTTCAGATTTAGTTCAATGTACAGATATATCCTTTGGTTTTGGCCGAGTTATGTGCTTGCTGTACCGCACTGTTGCAATGAATACCAAGTACGAATGAGAAAATGAACCATAATTTAGGGTTCAAAATGTTAGATATAAAAAATACAACGTACACATCTTCATGAGTTGTTAAAGATGTACATACTGTATACGTAATTTCATGCCTCGACTTCGTGTATGGCACAACAGCGGCTCTCAAATATCTTAACTATGAATGAGATCTATAAAGTTGGGTCACTCTGGATACTCTCGATCGCTTCGTGGGAATGAAACAAACAATTTTAATCCATGATTTAGGAGTGCTGTGAAACATACATTAAGTATAGAAGTTCAGCCAACACTTCAATCGAAAATAAGAAATCGAAAGGCTGGGGCCATATCATGCACTAAAGTTGTTCACTTTGTAAAAATATTCATAATCTACTTTTTGAAGCAAAAAAAAACTTTATAAATATCAGGAAAAACCATATCATCTCCATCGACAGAGTGTAGCTTGCATCAATACTAAATGTCAAAGAGAAAATAATGAATAATTGTATTAAAGCTTTCTTGCCTATTGTACAAATCTGTGGGGATTCCAAATAGTGCAATTCCTATGCGAAAAGTGATGGTTAATTGAGGCACAAAGGAGTTGAAATAGGAATAAGCAATAATACTTATATCGCTGTACAGTTCAGACGTCAAGTAACAAATTACTTACACTGCCAGCGAGCTACTATATAAAGCACAAGTCGACGATTCGGACCCATCGATCGTCAGGCCAAGATCTCAACGAGAATCATCGTAGAAACCTACAGCCCGCAGATGGAACAACAATATGCAGCAAGAGTCTAAGAGTCACTCTGTGCTGATCGAACAGACTTTATTTTCGGGCTAGTTATGGCCTTGGGCTTGGACACACACCGGACTGTTGCCAATACAGCCCTCGCTGTCGCGTCGTTGCAATGGGTTGTATGTAACCCTTTAGCGTGTTCATTTTTTTTACGAATTCTTTAAAATTTGGCACGAATAACATACGAACACTAGGAAAGTTGTACGAATATACTCTGGGCAGTAGGCCAAGGGGTTGATGTATATATTTACGGTCATTTCATAGCTTTTAACTTGTCTTGAACTTCAGTCCTGCTCTTTTCCTGTCATCACCTGTTCGAAGGAGTTTCCAGCGTTAGTATCAAACCGACTAAGCTTTGAGGTGGCTGATAATGTAATATTGCACGGTAAATTTTCGGATGTTTCAAGCCCAACTGGTTTGCAATGAACGCCTGTAACTCAATTTCGCATGTTACGGACCAGCAAAAGTAATGTTCAGGCGCCGACTCTTGATCAGCTCACGTTGAGACTTCCTACAATTCAGTTTAAGCTCAGCCGGCTTAACATAATAGGGTTACTTCTAGCACTTGCAACGCGATTCGAAACGACAAAGGGAAAGCTTCTGTGTGAAGTTTCGGGCAAGTCAAATCTCGAAGGCTTAATTTCGGTCCCAATCGAACAAGCAGTTAATCGCATTAGATTATCTCGCTGAAAGTGGACAAATTGAGCGTGACTCGATAGGCCTACAAGATGTGACCGTTAGAAAAAAAATATATGTTACAGCAGCACGCTGACATATTCGGAGTTTCACTAGCTGCAGCACACTAATATTCTTCAATTAATTTCGTTCGTTAAACGTTAGCGGGCCTAAGCGACGGCACAGCAGTTGCTGCTTAGCGTGCGACGGCCTATACACATCATAAACTTACTCAAAAATGGACACAATATATTACCACCACACGATGATAAGTACTTACCTTTCAAACTGACTGCAGTTTACATTCATGCTTGGAAGCAATTACTACATGAGTGATGCCAAGTTCATAGATATTTCTCTAATATACCAGATGTATTCTCTATACATAATCATGCAATGAAGCCATCACCATACATGATGACAATTACTTACCTTTCAAAACTGCTGTACCTTCGGTGCAGCTCAAGCTTGAACAGGAACAAACTGACGCACTACACGTGAATTAAATTACCAAATTTTTCAGAAAATAAGTTTTCAAACGCTTGCGTTTTCTGTTGAGAAATTTTTCACAACTGAATTGGTTAAAAGGCAAGGTACTATACATTAATAAGCAAGTCAAATAATAAACAATAGCAGGCAAACATGTATGCCTCTATGACTGGTGTACATATAATTATGGTTGAATATGAGACATTATTCTAAAGCTTTCATGTAACAATATGGATACTTTGAAACTTCCCGACATCATACATGATTCTCAACAAACACGGAAGAACAGAAATTTACTAGTGTGCTTGTACGTCATGTACGTCATGAATTAAATGCAATAGTTTACTAAGTAATGAATGCTCAAGTTACTGCAACAACAGCCGCCTCAATTCTAGACTAAAGACGATAAGTGGTTAACATGTGTGAAAGTTCGTTAAACTAATATTTTGTTCAACTAAAAACCGCATTATTCGGGGCGCTCAGAAGAGTCCACGCTTTGCGATATAAAGTTAACTCCAATGCAACCTCTTCAACATGCGATCTAGTCTTAGTACTTTCCAATGATTAACTTTTTTTTTCACTTTCCTGCCTTTCATTGTTGTGTTCTATTCGTGTTACAAAAAAAAAAACACTATGCAAACGCACATTGCACGCCTTGCCGTGCAACGCTCGCGCACACAGTTCATGGGATAAAGTTTGCAGAATTTTACGCCGCCCGCACAAGTCACAAAAGTCACAATTAAGCATATCACGGAATTTGCAGATTCGCTTTCAAAGCACTAGGCTACATTTGAGAGTCTTAACGTAACACTAGTTATTGTATTACATTAGATAATGCCTAGACAATGCATAGACCAGAAATTCATTCTCAGAGAGCACCCAAAGCTTTGGTTTCGGTACAGAATGAAAGTTTATAAAAATAAGATAAAAGATAAAAATTCAAAACGCAGCACAGAAGAGAGAAAAAGAAACACGATTCACAAGAAAACAGCTTAGAAAAGTTGAGGGTTCGCAGCACCACCAGCACCTGGTGCAGACGAAAACGAACAGTTGATTGTCTTCAACATAATAAGCTCGTGGTTCTTGGGTGAACATTTGTGAATTTCCAAGTGATGTTTCCTATAATATCGCACGTCTGGTAGAGAAACCTCCGCCAATTTTAGTTCATTAAGTTGTGTTAACTCTCGATCTGGTGCTTACGATACCTATTTTCAAAAACTGTTGTTCCTTGTAAGGAGGTCCAAGCCCATGTGATTCGAGAACACTACATTAATCAGACACATATGCATAGTAAAGTCCATTTTGCTTGTGGTAGTAGCAAACCTATTTTTGGATTGAATAGGGATTGAAAAAAGTTTGGAAATCAGAGGCGCCCTCTTCTCATAATAAAGAAGCTCTCTTGGACCTCAATAAAAGTGAAAAGGGAATGAGCAAGAGTTTCTAAGATCATTGTACTGTCGGTAAAAACTAAACACCTTTATACGAATCATGGAGTAGCAGCATACTAACACGGAAGTGTCGTGCCCGTAAATCATATCGCCATCGGAACTGTTAAATCATCAGTTACCGTACTTATAATTAACTGCAAACATCCAAAAAGAATGGGAAAGATGTCCCGACACAATACCATTGGCGCTAAATTATAAGTTTCATAAATGACAGCAGAAATTAAATTTATTTTAAAAGCTGAAAACCTAGCAGTCTCTGTGTTGTTATATTAGTTAATGTGGTTAGAAGTGTCGGCAAGGTGAGCACAATCACGTACTTAAGAAGAATACTCTTTTACTCAAATCAGAGTTACTTGAGAACGAGTTTCAAGCAACAACCAGATCGAGGAGGCTAAGCACTTTTTAACATAAGTTGTGTATTAAATTGATCTGAAATACTCCTGGACCGGAAAAAGCTGGACGTACACAGAAAGTTACTCAAGAAGAGATTGGTATATTTTGTTACTATAATTGCTCTATAATTTAGGGCCGTAGAAGAAATGGAAATAAGTAAAAAATATATACAGAGAGAGAGTGAGGAGGAGTTAAGATTTGTAGTCATATTCGCTTAGAATTTCAGTCCATTCAATTTAAGTTGAAGAAAATAAGTGCACACAAACAGACTGAGGCAGAGAGAGATTTTACTTCAATTGTTCATTGATAAATTCAGTCTGAAAACAAAACCGTGGAGCCTCTACGAAATACACCCTCACAAAGAAAATACGAAAGGGAATTAGCTTTCGCAGTAATAAATCGATTGGACTTTCGGTCGGCAACATACGGTGCAACATCACACGCACAAGATGTTTAGAAAGTTCCAGGCTGGCGGGGACCACCGGCGCGGCGGTGCGGAGAAGGACGCGCGCACGCGGCGACGGCGGCGGGGAGCCGTCGGAGGCGCCGCCCGGCAGGAGATGCGCTGGCAGACTGATAGCGCCGCGCACCTGAGCAGACCGTCTTGTGGCGGTGGGCACCGTGTGGTGCTGATAGGGCACTAGGGGCACCGTGTGGTGCTGATAGGGCACTAGGGGCACCGTGTGGTGCTGATAGAGCACTAGGGGCACCGTGTGGTGCTGATAGGGCACTAGGAGCACCGTGTGGTGCTGATAGGGCACTGTGGGCACCGTGTGGTGCTGATAGGGCACTAGGGGCACCGTGTGGTGCTGATAGGGCACTAGGGGCACCGTGTGGTGCTGATAGGGCACTGTGGGCACCGTGTGGTGCTGATAGGGCACTAGGAGCACCGTGTGGTGCTGATAGGGCACTAGGGGCACCGTGTGGTGCTGGTGAGGCACTAGGGACGCCGTGTGGTGCTGATGAGGCACTAGGGGCACCGTGTGGTGCTGATGGGCACTAGGGGCACCGTGTGGTACTCATCGGGCACTAGGGGCACCGTGTGGTGCTGATAGGGCACTAGGGGCACCGTGTGGTGCTGATAGGGCACTAGGTGGACCGTGTTATGCTGATAGGGCACTAGGGGCACCGTGTGGTGCTGGTGAGGCACTAGGGGCACTGTGTGGTGCTAGTGAGGCACTAGGTTCACCGTGTGGTGCTAGTGAGGCACTAGAAGCACAGTGTGGCGCTGGTGAGGCACTAGGGGCACCGTGTGGTGCTAGTGAGGCACTAGAAGCACCGCGTGGTGCTGATAGGGCACTAGGGCCACCGTGTGGTGCTGATAAGATAGGGGCACCGTGTGGTGCTGATAGGGCACTAGGGGGACCGTGTGGAGCTGATGGGGCACTAGGGGCACCGTGTGGTGCTGATGGGGCACTAGGGGCACCGTGTGGTGCTGATGGGGCACTAGGGGCACCGTATTATGCTGATAGGGCACTAGGGGCGTCGTGTGGTGCTAACAGGGTGCAGGACTAGAGGCCCTTAGACATTCACGGAACAGTGTGATGCACATGAGGCACTCGGGGAAAGGTGTGGTGCACGTGAAACGTAGTGGCACGGCGTGGTGCAAGCGAGAGACACTGTGAGTATAAGGCTCAATGTACAGTACAATGCACATGAGGCGGTCGCGCCGAGGTGTGTGCTCTATAGGAGACACTTGAAGCAAGGTGAGCTGCAAAAACATGAGACACTCCACGGCCCGATGCGGTGGACATGAGGTAATCGGCAAAGAATTATTTTGATGGCAGATGAAAATGATACTGCTGTGAGGCATCAGCAGACTGGTAGATATAGGAACACAATGATATCTGCCCATCAGCCCCTTTGCATATATTCTATCGAAAGTAAGCACACAGTTTCATGCTGCACCCGTGCAGAAAACTGTTCATGCTGTACCTCCGAGTATCCTACACGTATATATATATATATATATATTTATTAGGTTTTTTTCAGTAAGACGTCTTCTGGATTTTATAATTTTTTTGGCCAAGCTCTCGATAATCTTTGCGAAAGTCCAGAAGACGTCTTACTGAAGAAAAACCTAATAAATTATGTAACCTGGATGTCAATTATTTTCATCAATAACGTATATATATATATATGCGTACATAAAAGCAAACGATATTATTATTATAGTCATAGTTTTACCACCGTATTCACTCGATGAGTGATCCGTACAGTGCAGACTCGTCGTTGTATATAGCTCGATAGGAATGTTTTATATCGGCATTCCTGTAGGAAAATCTCGGTTGGCTTAGTGCGCTAGTACTGGCGAGAAAAGACACAAAGAACAGAAGAAAGATAGTCAGGCGGACGGTCCCTATCGAGGCCCTCCACACGAGAGATTAGAGGAGTCCAAAGCACTAGGTCGGCTATCTCGGTCGACAGCCCACCTCGCGGAACAGAAAGGATAACACTGTATAGAAAACCTACCTAACTTAGCAAACTAACCTTCTCAGCAGGAACTGCGGTCAGCTGCAACATGCCCTGCGGAGAAGGCACTCGGGACAGTCCTTGGGTTCGTAAGGACCATATATATTGTGACAGGGAAAGGGCCCGTCGGAATATACCCCTGAGGGCTGCAAGCGATACTCGTCCCGGCAGCGTATTCATGGGTCGTTCAGTTAATTGCGCTTGTGTCAGTTGATTCTGAATAATCTTAATCGCATAGACTGTGTTATATGCTTGCTTAAAGGAGTTTGCGGTGGTAAAAGTGTGATTCCATGCTTCCGTGGAAAATAACCTGCCGAGCCATCAATATCTCATTGGTGTAATCTAGCTCGAACATGCGTTGGAAAGAATAAATTCGTAAATTTTAATGTATTCAACCTACACTAATGATAGCTTGAGTTTCTCAATTTTAGATTTTGTTATAACGCTAGGTGCACCTCATTTTCTGCAAGGCGAATCGCAACTTTAAGATGTAGCATTCAGCCAATTAAACATAAATTAAACTTCGTAGTTTTCGTTACCCGAGCGAGGGTAACATGCAGCTTTATACTGAAAGAGCAACGTACCGTAGATGGTAGGGGCCTTAGGCCTCTCTCAAACCGTTGGGATTTCACATAAAGGCATCAATAAACATACATATTATAAGCAATATTTCTGTCAGGTACTCATAGTCTAGATTAAAGGTGGCTAATGATGATTCCAATAGAGGTTACGAACAGAGTGACTGATCTTAAAACATCCTCTTTAAGTTAGTAATCGAAGTTCCTGCAACACAACCACCAATTTTACCAAGATCTTATAACTAGAAGCTCGCTCTTCGTAGTCATTAGTATATGTTATATAATTCTTATGAAATGGGCAAGTTCCCCATTGTAACAGAAACTTTGCAACTAATTGAAAAAAGACTGCGAGAATCAAGTAGTGAAGGGAAAAGATGGACAATAATAAACAGCCATGCCCACGCGAACACACCCGTCGCTGCGCATGAGTGGACGCATGAGCCGAAGTTGATCCAAAGTAACAATGGCTCTACAAAAGTAACAGCCAAGGATATCTTGCAGCTTTAACAGCTACAAACATGGTCCGCTGTCTCCCCACTTGTGGGCTATGGCAGCGAAGCCTCTGGTGACCGCACGTACTGCATGAATTTCCATACCAATTTACAGCTGCACACAAGTTAGGCCAGTTCAGATGGTCATAAAGTCGCAGCAAGTTATTGCCTAAAGCCTCTCATAGACAATTCTATTGGAGCAATTCCACAGTATCAACTCTGTAAGCAATTGGCTGACCGATAAGATCAAGCGAGCTTGTGTTTTTGTTGATCGTCGTATGTGCAGCACGGCTCTCTCTCACTGAGAAATTCCAGGAACTGTTGAGCGGACCAATGGCAGATGCTCTGTCATAGCGGACACGCAATTCCAGGCTGGGCAACCAATGGTTGCAGCCTGGAATTTGAAGCCACGCCTCCCGGAGCTGGAAGAGCAGAAAAAAAGCTGCTTTGGGTGCTGGACGAGAGAGGAAAAGGTGGTGCTTTAAAAAGAACAAACTCCCAGGGAAAGAAGAGTGATTTGCAAACACGCTTCTCTCTTTTGAAGTGTTGTCTGCGGCCAGACAGAAGAGACATCTGTCGTTCTGCAGCAGGCGACTCAAGCCGTGTTTGCCTCTGGTCCTGATTAACGCATCAACTATTTTAGATTTCCGTTTGATGAATGCTGCTGCTGCTGCTGGCAGTTGAAGACTTTCTCCCTTATCGAAAATATGGACTCACAGACGGGTTAACTTCTGTTTTAATTAACAAGTCCTTTAGCATACCATGTAATGAAGTTCTTCACTCGTAGAAAAAATGAAAAAATTGCAGCCCTGTTTACAACTAAGTTTAATTTAGTTCTACGTTTGACGAGTTGAGTTGTTGGCAGCTGAAGTATTTTTCATTATCCTATACATATTCTGGCAGCCGGGTTTTCTTCTTGTTTAAACTTAGCATTCCGATTAATGAGAATTCCTTTTCGTAAATAAAGACTCGTAGCCGTGTTTACTGTTGGTTTTAAGTTAGCTTTCTATTTAGTAAACTAAACTCTAATTCGGCTTTCTCGCATAATATCAATAGAAAATACTTCAATAATAAGCTAAAGATTCCACCACCAGAAAAATAATTATTGCACCTAAGCACTACTATTAAAAGTTACTACCGGCCAGAATTGCCACAGATGGGCAATTGACCAAAACACGTAATAAGAAGAGAGGAAATTACTCGTCAAAATGTGTAAAATTGGTAAACATTTCGTGAATTAGCCCAACAACTGTAACTATCTGTGGTAGTGACCAGATACTGTGCAATGTACAATCACCTGAAATTAATTGCCTTTTCGACTAATAATAGATTTATAATCTTACAGTTTTGTCGTGTCTCTTATTCTGCTAATCTATATATTTGCCTGTTACCCAGAAAACTAAAAAAGTTTTGGACAGATATTTACGAAATGTACAGGGAATGTTAGGCATGTCTGATCAGTCAGAAGGAACAGATGATTAACCTTAGGGGAAGATCCGTTCCACCGTTTGACTAACTCTTTTTTCTTGGTAACAGAAGTTAAAAAGTTGTTAACGGATTTTCATGATATTTGCACATATTGTTGGGAATGTTACGAAGAGCAAACGAAAAAATTTTGTGATTAACTGTTAGTCTGTTAATTTGCTTGTTTGTCTTTATGTTTGATTTTATGTTTTTCAGCAAAAAAATGTAAAAATTTTTGAACGGATCGTCATGAAATTGGCAGAAATTGTAGGGAAATGTTAAAAGACACAACTAAATTTTGGTGAGGATCGGTTCGTCCGTTTGTGTGTTTGACTAACGGTTGCCAAAATGTTTATCAGTAGCATGGCTCAAAAAGTTATCATCGGATCTTCCTGAATTTTTTTTTGTCAAAATGTTTGTTGGAATATAGCTAATCTAAAGAGTCATGGACGGATATTCATGAAATGTGCAAGAACTGTTAGAAGGATCAAATGGCCAAATGAGGGTGATAACCAGTTCATCCCGTTTGTGTGTTTGACTAATGTATACAGAAGCTGCTGTTATTACTGTCAAGAGGCATAAATGACAAAATCTTAGTAATGATAAAAAAACCTAGTTTCAGTACAAATTTGAATTTTTTGCTAAAATTGCTTGACTTGGCAGAAGTAAACGCTCTTAGAGTGCTCTAGATATTATATTGATTAGTTTAAGCCTCCGATTATGCAGCAAAGGCGACCTTATCGCAGAGGAAGAAAGATCGGACGTACAGTCTATAGATAGAAACTCACAACTCATACGCGAGGATGCTCCCACATAGGATAAACGCGCATGGGAACCACTAAATAGTTGTGAAAGAAGAGAAAGAACAGAAAATAGCAACATCAGTAAGAGTATTAAAGAGGGAAAAAGAGAAGTGGGCACGAAGGAAATACGAGCAGAAGGGCTAGCTAAAGTTAAACTAACCTACAGGGTTACACTGAAGGCGCTGCTTCAGATTACATCCGCCAAGGAGATTATGTTTTTTCCGAGTTTATCTGTCTCTTTGTCTGTCACCAAGATAACTCAAAAAGGTTTGACGGATTTTTACGAAATTTAAAGGGATTGCTAGGCATGTTAACAGTAACAGATGATTAACTTTTCGTGAAGATCCGTCCATCTGTTTGTTTGTCTGTCTGCCTCATTTTTCTTAAAGCCAAAACTCAAAAAGTTATGGACGGATTTTCATGAAATTTACAGACGTTGTTTGGTGTATTACGGGAGTAAATGACTAAATTTTTGTGATGATCTGTTTATTTGTTCGTGTGTTTGTCGCTGTGTTTGATTTTATGCTTGTTAACAGAAGAAGCCAATAAGTTATGGATGGATCTTTATGAAATTTACAAGACTTGTTAGTACGTAATGCTTAAAGACACAAACGATTAAATTTTGGTGATGATCGGTTTTTCCCTTTGTGTGTTTGACTAATGCTTGTCAGAACGCTTGTTACCAGCATAACTCAAAAAGTTACGAACGGATCTTCACAAAAATAACAGAAACTGTTAATACTATTAAAAGACATAAATGATCAGATCGTGGCGTTGATACAGAGAAAATCATGGTTTCGGAACCAATTTGAATTTTTCGTTACCGTTGCCTTGCTTGGCAGAGGTATGCACTCTCAGAGTGCTCCATAGTTATTATTATTATTATTATACAGTTAGTTTAGCCACCGCCAAGGGGCGATCCACACAGTGATATGCTAGTCTGCCATGAGGCTCGAGTAGGAATATCCTATCTCGATATCGGCTCTCCTCTGTCATAAAGCATACCTAAATTGGCTCAAAGCGCTACCACTGGCATGAAAAAGGCACAAAGAATGGAAAAAGACACTCGAGTGGACGGCCCCTTTCGTGGCCTTCCGCATGCACGAGAGAAAGAGACAGTAGAGTGTCCCGCGGACTTTAGGTCAGCGATCTCGATCAACAGCCCACCTCATGGAACAAAAAGGGAAAAATAGAGAACCTACCTAACTTTACAAGACTAACCTTTTCAGCAGGAACTGCGGCCAGCTGCAACATCCCCTGCAGAGAAGGCACTCGGGACAGCCCTTGAGTGCGCTGCTTTAAAAAAAAAAAGTGTGATGGGTGAACCTAACTAACCTAACCCAATGCTCATAACTCATTATATGGGCCCTAAACGGGGAAATCGAGTTAAGGATTAACGCTTGAAAATCGATTTAATGGGTCGAAACCAGAATTCAAGATTTATGCATACCTCTGCATGTATATTGAGAACAATATCGACAGTATTAAGTGCTAATACATGTATAGTAGATAGTACAGCATCAACAGGGATAATTCTCAATAGTATACAATACTCGATGTTAAAGGAAACTCATTTTCAAAATCGATATTAGGCTGTAGCTACATAGCTTTACAATTGAGTAAGATCATGAAGAATTTTGAGTTTGCTGCTCATTTTTATGAGTAAACGGAATTAAATTTTGATCAAACATATTAACGCCTTAAGACGAAAATGTCACGCGTCAGGAATGCAAGCCACGGTGATCCAATAACGCAAACACCCATGGGTGGGCCCGACTATACGCATACAGCGCTGTCACTTTAAGCCATTATTTTACTAGGTTACTTGACATTTACGCGTCCAATTATTATGACATGGGGCTTCAGAATACATGCAAATGTAGGGTATGTCGTCAGCGACTACGGCTTTCTTTGCTAGCAACTGATGAGCAAGGATCGAGATATAAACTGCATCCATCAGCCTCCCACCATGTGCTCTAATTTAATTAGACTCACAATAAAAGGATATAGTGTATGCTTTAATTTCTTGAAATTTTTTAACTTCCCAGGAAAAATCTCCTGTTGTCGTGAGTTCGTCAGCGCAAAGTGTTGCTAGCCTAGATGTAGTTTGTTACGGTCCGTTCAGCCTCGATCATAGTGTGTCAATATATCATGTAATCTTTACAATTATTTATATTATTAAAAGTGTAGGTTAGTTCGGCTAGTGACGCTGCGACAAACGTCCCCGCCCAAGTGTTGAAGCTGTAAAGCAGGAGATCATCACCCAAGGTAATTGATAATCGAAAATTGTCGGTTCGAGAGTGACGGCAATTTAGTACTTGCAAATGTGATTGATATACACGCAGAAAACTTTACAAACTTGAGGGAAAAGTACCACACACGCTCAGAGTCCTTGAATTTAAATTGCATGGTAAATGACACTGGACCAGGGGGTTTGTAGATTAGATAAGTAACTTACGTCAAAAATAGGACCTGGATGCAGTATATATACATGCATGGATGCTCCATCACCGTCGACCAATGTCGAATTTTTTATTTCTTCCCCAAGGGTACGGAAAATACTTGATTACGCTCAGTATACACTATAAAAAAATCGGCACATTTCCCGTAAATTTTACATTTACATAATTATTTCCTAGAAAATTATGCCGCAATATTATGGTAGACCTGTGAATTTTCTATGGGAAATGGTCTACAATTTAATTGTTATTTTACAGTGGATCTGTGCATTTTCTGTCAGGTATAATCCGAAGTTTTACTGTTAATTTAGGGTAAACAAAACTCTTCATGTTTGTCGCCAGCAAGGTCCCCAAGAGAAGTCGCTAAATAGCACCTTATCGGAAAGCAAGATATGGTTCCAGACGAGATGCCTTAAATTGAAGCTCTTGTCAGAATCTATTTCTGCACCCCATGCTTATATACTACCATTGAGTAGCTTTTAGTTTCTCTAAATGTAATTCTTCAATTCATTACTAGGTATTTAATAATGCCAAAAGTAAGTATAGACACATTCATGCCTCAGCTTCGCACTGAGAGAAGCTTAGACGCATCAATATTACAAGCATTTTTGTCCCCAAAACCGATACACGCAAGTGTATCATAAAATAAACTGCATCGTGATGAGGCATATAGGGTCTTATGATGCACTTGGCACGAATTGATGCACTTATGTGTTTCGGTTTAGTGACAAAGCCGATGATGCACCAAGAACAGGTAAAATTGATGAACCTGAATAGGCAAAACTTTGAAAATCAATAGCAATCTGCGTGTTAGTATGTAACCGTATCTCGCTTCGCACGTGTAACAAAACTACAAAGCTTTTGTTCACTTTGTTTTTGCGAAAATATGTTTTTCTGTCTGCTGTGATGACATACCAAACTATGCCTTGAAACACCTACGTGCATCCTGATGCTTCTCTATGAAACACCAACGTGCATTAAACTTTTCCTCAGTTCGATAGATATTCCACAGTAGCATACTCTTTAACAACGCATGAACGAAATTAAAGACAAAAATTTGATCTACTGGCGTTCTACCACCCTTGAACTGTTCGGATGTCCTAATCTTTACTTCGAAATTTATGAAAAGAAGCCACACACTTCTCTTAAAATATATTACAACGTTGTGAACGTAAACTCTCCAGAAAAAACTATAAAAATAGTCCAATTAGTTTTTTAAATGAAAATTAGAACAGCTTGCAAAATATGGAAAAAGTTTTGATGGCCAAACTTGTCCTACGCTAATTTAACTTATAGAATAAACGCGTTTCATCTAACATTACACATCCCGTCTAACATCGCGTGACCTCGTGTAGCTACATCGCTTAACCTCGCATACCTCGTTTAACTTAATGCGCGTCGTCAAGTTAAACCACCTTCACCTCATCTAACCTAAGTGTAATATAAGCAAACAGTTGAATCAGTGATTCAAACGGGGGACGTACAGATTACCACCCCTCCACTCTATACCACTAATCCACCACAGCATAAAAGTAGCGCAAGCATACACGGTGCTTGTGCTGCCCTTTGCCTCATTACAAAAGTTGGTGAGGGAGAACCGTACGTGAATAGATCTAAGGGAGTTTAGAGTCATATTAGAGACCTACAGTATTTTGCCATGATACAGCGGGTAGAACAAGCACAGTATGTGTGTTTACGTTGCTTTTATGTTATGGTAGCTTAATGGTACAGTGGCAGCGTGGTGATCTGTAGGTCGCCAGTTCGAGTCCCTGAATCGACTGTTTCTATTTCATCTACTCAAAAACATGAGGGAGGGCGGGTGAATGCCAGGTATTGACGAGACATAATTAAGTATCAACAGCAAATACCCCTGTTAGAGTAAAAATATATGTATACAAATGAAAAAGGTGTCGGCAGGATATTTAGCCATTAAAAAGTTTGAAAGTCGCCATCTTAACTTGGAGAATTTCTGGCGTGGCAAATTTTACTAGATGAGACTCGGGTGGCAAGCTCCACATATTGTTTTTAAGATCTACATTTCTGTTCCACTCAAACAAATACAAGTTAATAAAAAGTCAGGAATACTTCACATCCTGTCGAGACTGATGACCAATATGAAGCAAACATGAATACAATCGTTCTTGTGGAAAAACACTGATTGACGAGTTGGAAAAGTTTTTCAAGCAATATGAAATCGTAAGAAATAAAACTTCTGTTGAAGATATCAGGCACCCAACAGATGAACGACATTTACTCGCACGTACGTACAAATGCAGAAACATTATCAGGAAGGTAGATTTTATCGCTCCAATTACAAATTGATCGACAGCTCGATACATCAATCGAATGAACTCATCAGGCCTAGCATCAATGGAAGTATAACTAGCCGATGAGTTATGTATGTATGTAACGGGAAGGGAAACGTGATAACATTGGTCTTGAAGCATATACTATCATACAGAGAAAGTGAGTAACACGAATGGGTAGTAAGGGCACGCGTACACGTACGCAAAAGTTGTAACAGATTGCGTTGCAGCGCACAAGACTTCGGTTTGGATATTTCTATGCCACTAAAAATAATATCCACAGTATGAGTCATTTAATACAGCTTTTACAAGCAGCGATGGTCAAGCTTTGAGAAGACCTCCTACTTTGGAGATGGTTTAAAGTTGCAATGACGCATATGTAGTTTCGGCGTGACATCCAAGCGCCATGAGTAGTAGTCACGGCAACGTGACGGCTGAAGCGAAAAGTTGAATGATTGGGCAACTTTTGCGATAGTGTGCCCACGCTATAAGATAACTATCGTCCAAAGCTGGCTAGTTGGTTAAAAATAAGCTGTACGCAGAAATATATATTCATGTGGGCTGAAAAAATATACTGCACAATAGGTCCTTACAACAGATACCCGCTATATATAGCGTACTGATTTAGATTTCTGCAATGCATACGAGCGAAAAGAATTAGTGCATAACTTGGAGTTCTTATTATTAACAGGTACATTCACACCTGAGACAAATTTGAATAGTGATTGGATTGGCCCTTCCCTATTCTGCTAGTGAAGCCGCTTCAAATTGTTCAAATTAACGAGAAGGTGGTAACGCAAATCAAGTCACAGAGTTGTCTGAAATCTAGCCTGCGTTATAACAGCACGTCTAAAATAGGCCTGAGATCGACAGTGCCCCGCAGCTAGAGGCATCAACCTTCTAGGTATAAGCCCACTAGGAAGCAAAGAATGCAACGGGAGGACTCATTAGGACTGAAATAAAACAGCTGTGACCGCACATAGCAAATTTACATCACATCGACGAGTCGAAGTGTTTTAGGTGTGGGGCCTCAGACCTTCGTATATGGTTTTCTTGAACATATCATCGTATTTTTTCGATTAATTTCATTCAGTCTCCCGCTCAAGACTGGCCAGCTACTTGAGCTGCAAAATATCGAAAAATGTTGTCGCCAAGTACA
>LQNS02278171.1:7273106-7294589 GCA_001587735.2 Parhyale hawaiensis
CGAAAGGGAACAAATTCGGCGCTAGTGTTGTGAAAGTTTTCACCAATATGCACTGCAATTTTGTATAGATAATTACTAAATTTGTACATGTTACCTTCATTTATTTATACGCTAGAGATGAATTTGCAATTTAAGACGATTTTTCTGGTGAAATTCTTTGAAATACTCCTAGGCTGCCCAGCCATAGATTCGTCGATGATGACGTCACTTTTTGGTGCTAATTTTTCGTCAGTCCTCCCGTTACGCTCTTTGCTTCCTGAAGCCCACTGATGATGTTTTTAAATATTATTGGAGCACTGGGCAGCATCTTATTTAATAGGATCGCATCACACTGCACATGTCTTCTCGATATGTCTGCCCAGCACCACCCATAATTCAGCTGAAAAAATTTCGTTCATAACAAAAGAAGAAATCTATGCATGACTGCGACCGCCATTGTCTGCAACGAGACAGCGGTCACACAAACTGTCTTATCTGATACATTTGGTTTCTTCCAAGAGGTTTCTCTTTCTATAGCCAGGCTGATGTCATACTAATGTTATTGGTACGAAGACATACGAGACAAATGTTATTTCATGCTTAAGTGAACTGCCGTATGGTACAATGCCAATATTATTCATACTATGAGAAGAAAAGGGGTAAACTTTGCTAATGCTATAGAAAATATGCTACAAAAGCATTCGAGATAACCGTTAAAAAGAATCAATGACTAACAACGCATTTGTTGTTGCTACGCAAGTCAATAAAGTGAACGTCATAGGTGCATGTATAATATGTAAAGAATAAAGAGATTATTAAGCACCACGGGGCAAGACGCAATAGTGTGGTACCAACCTTCACATACTCTATATTGTTGGAGCATTAAGCACTTGATTTGACTATCAATAGACCAATCAGAGGCCTTGCTACGTATCGGATCAAAGTTCCAAAGCAGCAGTTCCTTAAAATTAGAATCATCGCAATTAGCAGAGCCTTCTGATATTGAACTGCTTTTCTAATTCGTACAGAAAGCAAGAATTGATTGCAACTCATCTAATAAATGAGCGACACAACTAACGAAAGAAATAAAAAAAAACAGAAGATGGGAACAAGCCGGCATCATATATTATGTAGGTATAAAAAATATAGTATTTGTGCACTCTCCGCCACATATAGGAGCAAGGGTTTAATTCATATTTCGAGTACATAACATTTAGGTAACAGGTTCTAAAATGAATAAATGAGTTCGTTCACTAACAATATGTAACACATTGATTGCATACGTGCAGTGTATATGTTGCTCTGGGAATACTATAGGGAAGCTACATGAAAACACGGATTAATCTACTAACATTATGATGGCTATAACAATTTTATCAGCTTTAAGACTGTCAGCTTACTCGATTTATTCCAAGGTTTTGTAGAACACATGTAACAAGGTGACATAGATATTGATATGGCTTGATGGTCTAGGGGTATGATTCTCGCTTAGGGTGCGAGAGGTCCCGGGTTCAAATCCCGGTCAAGCCCGTTCATTTTTGTGAAAAAATATAGTACGGTGAGCCTGAACAAAGAACACCTGAAACACGATCCAAAGTGCAGTATTGAATTTCGAAAAATCAGAGCTATACGGGTTATATTATATAAATAGTGATAGAAGTTCGTGACTTAAACCCGCTCTATAGCGTGCATTATCTGTCGAGCTAACATAAAGTTCCATGGAACACGAGAGGGGGCACTTAAATGTTCACATAAGAACAGGCATAGGTAATAAGATTTAAGCGATTAGCTTCCATCACTGAGTGGTGGTGGCTATGGTTTTAATTACACGGAAAACGACGATGCTACTAGATATGTAAATAACAAATTATGAGCTTAAATAAGCGTAACTACAAATTTAACTCTCCATTAACTCTTCACTACGTAACTTAATCTTGCCTTCCCCTTTAGAATAATTGCATCTTAGAATTGTATCATAACTGATCCATGACGCAGTGAAGGGCTAATAATACAGGATAGCCGTAAGGTCTGAACACGGCATGAAGAACACAAGTATTAGAAGGAAGCAAGAGACACCCACCCTCCTCTGACCATGCAGTAGATAAATACCGCGCAGCAAGGAAAGAAAGTGTTGCTATGTGTCCAGCACGGTAAACCTTTCAGTTTATTGCAGTGTACAAGCGCTTGTAGGGAGTAATAATAGTCAAGTTGCGCTCTGTTGTCTCTTGATGGGGCACTTATATTGTTTACACAATACACATTCACTGTTATCATTGCCTTATGGTATCATACCTGTGGCTGTTCGATAGCGCATCGACGCGAAGCGAAATACAATGTACTGGATCACGTGGCCACACTTGACATCAAGTGAGAGGACGTAAATTCGATGATAAACCTTCTAAATGAGAAGACCACAACCTTGAGTATTTAATTTCAGGGTTTAAGCTCTTCCATCTACGATAATGGTTAAAGCGATGAGGACAAACGTGTTTTATGTCAGCAGCGGAACGGGTTGAAGAGGAAAACGGAAAATGGACAATAAGTAGCAGTGTAAAGAATTAAGATAGTAACGTATACGAAAGTAAGTATAGCATACAGGTTTAGCAAAGCTAAGTTCACGTATGGCAGGTCTCTGTAATGTTACTCACAACATCAGGGGTGGGCAAACGATGGACCGCGGGCCACATCTGGCTCGTTAGTTTAGTCTTTTGAATCCGGCCCGGCGAAGACTGTTGAACCTCTGATATGTTAACTCATTTTAAGCGCTTATTATAAAGTTTATTCTATATTGCATATCTGCGGTAAAAAGGTTATTGTTTGCTTGTTTGTTATTCTTTTATGTTTTTCATGTGTGATATGTATGCATCAGATGCTGGTCCGGCCCCTGAGTAAAATTTTAAGTCCATGTGGTCCTTGAGTCAAAAATCTGCTTACCCCTGCAGAGATACACTCTGAGTATATAATACTAGAAGTTGCACCAACCGCATCTTAAGAAGTTTAATGTAGTAATTTTGGCGAACAATGATGCACTTAACACGTATTTTAGTATTGCAACTTGCAGAAACCTACATTTTTTAATAATTCATTAAAAGCTTAAGGAATTTAGCAGCACTTGTCTATGCTAGCATAATTATTGTTTCTAGAATAAGTTAGCAGAAAGAGTGCATACTACCGCTTCGGAGAAATTTCATTCTTTTTCGCGCCGAAGGGCTCGGTAATTTTTATCTCGGTTTTTTTCCGAAAGACATTATGTTATATGTGAACTCAGGTGAATTTATTGGCCTCAAACTGTGCTTCTACAGGTAGGAAAACAAAGCACAAGGCATCTCTAGCAGACGAAGAAAAGAGAAGAAGACAGAAGAAAGAAACACTTGAGCGGAGAGTCCCTTCCTAGAGGTCCCCTCCTCCCTCACGGGAACAGGCAGAAGTTCCAAGGGTCGCTTACGACAACGGGGGCCCACCTCCTGGAGCAGAAGGGGAAGAATAGAGGACCTACCTAACTCTACAACCTAACAGCAGGAACTACGACCACATGCAACATCCCCTGTGGAAAGACGCCCGGTGCATTCCCGGGGTCGAGGAGCCCATAGATATTCCGACAGGAATAGGGTCAGCCACAATGTACCCTAAGAGGGTTTGCTAGTGTAACAGCTCAAATACAATGGACTTTTTACGTTAGTTACATTTCACAAGTATGAGTGCGTAGTATTCATTATAAAATATTTTTACATATGTCTATCCTTTTTATCCAAGAAAAGGAACACACTTGGGCGAACAATGCTAAAACGCATCCAGCCTTCGACAATAACTGTTTTATGCGCTGTACAAGATACTCGTACCGATGTCTTGGGTAAACATTTTTATTGAAATTAGAACCAAAAACTTTGCCCGGAGCTTTTTTTCGTTTCTATGCAAATTAATTTATTTGAAACATATATACGTAATAATGCCAGTTTATCCCAACACATCTCATATAAGGTAAACGTAATTCTCTGTTTCATTTTCTACAAGCAATTTCAGTGAAAGGTTGTCTATCACAAGCACTATATGAAATTTTCAGTAATAAACTTCGTATAACTTTCAGTATTTCTCATAAATAAATTGTAAATATGGTGTCGACACTAACTTAACTCTATGCACCATTTCCCATCGTTTAGCTCTTTAACCCTTTCTATCATGAATTAATTTACCACTCCCATAGGAATAACGTTACATGAAGCATAAAATATATGTAACGATATTAATGAAAGGGTAAAGAGTGTAGTTTAGAGAAAGCATGCAACATCAACCAAATTTGCATAGGGTATAATGCTCCTATTCAATTATCTTTGCAGGCAAATGGGTTGAATATAACAATGGGATATAAGGAAGAAGAATTATGTTGGTTTGAGACCACCGAGGTAACATCTTCAATGGGGTCCCGTAGACATGTGCTTCAGCCTGCCAAGGCTCGAGGTCTGCACCTTCGACGATAACAAATCCTTCAATATAGTTATTCAGACAACACATTTAGTGTGGGTGAGAGCGGCAAGAAATACGATATTTACACCATCTTTTAGATCCAAAAATGCGGAAAATTTGTCAGGAAAGAAGAGAATAGCGCAAGCTTTTTCTTGCTGCGGACTTATCAAGGTCATTATCTATGCCTTTAGCATAATCAACCTATTTCAATTTATTGGGAACTGTCCAAAGGAAGGAAGACGGTGCCAGAGTTTGGCTCTTAAAGGCGAGGTACGTAAGGCACAACTCCCCCAAATTCTGCGCACAAAGCGAGCGAGTCTTTTGAAGTTCTCTCACGCGGGGCCGAGCCAATGGAATGCGATATCAAATTTCCATTGGAAGCGGCACAGCAAAGGAAAACCATCGCTTCAGCCCCCCGCAGCAAAGACCAGAATTGTTTGGACAGAACCACAAGAGCCCAAGAGTCCCAGTGTTCGCCTCTTGTGTTTACAACTTCATAGCATTTAATTCAGTGTTAGAACAAACCAATTGAAGGAGTCCTGCCAAGATTAGATCAAACGTATTGTCGGTGACGTGGGTCCAAGTTGTAACTTGCGTCGGGGTCCTAGAACTCGACAGAGTACATGACAGCTGTAGAGGGCACAATTCCTATATTCATGCCCCAAAATTGTGTCTACAGTCTAACTAGACAAATAAGAAAGTCATTCACACGAGGGAGAACGTCCAAGCACTCAGCTGCGCTCTTCGTAAATTTGCGGATCGCCATGAAGGACTTGGAAATGCACATGTGCAACCAGTCATAGAATAAGATTCAAGTGTAACAGTTCGTTCTTTCACAGAATAATTTAAATTACCAAGTAATTGGAAGTCTGGTTGATTAACATCCAAAGGTATTGTATTGTATTAATCAATTACAAAAAATACGTTTGGCAAACAGGACAATTTAAAACGCCACTAACTGGCAAGACTGCTGAAGTATGTGCACATACAAGAGTAAATATGTTCGGGAAAACATATTCTACACTGATGGACATGCAGCTACAGGTGTTGATGGTACATAGATTCTTTTATTTATGTTCAGGAAGATTATTCGAAAATTATGCAGAACTGTGTGGAAACAACAGTTTTGGGTAACATATCATTTATAGGAGAAAAACACCATAGTCAAAAGAACGAAGCTACTCAACTCCGCATCCGAATGCGTTGCTGTGTGCATTTAAATTGCGCAAAAAGCAAAGAATTTTGAGTTATGGAGCCCTCCAAACGTGAAGAGACTTCCGAAACTTTGCTAATGACAATTGCTGAGTAAACTGTCTTGGCAGCTAACATTTCAACATCTTTTTTGGTAAACTCAAAAGTGTTTACTAAGGCTCAACAAACGTCCAGACGTCCTGAGGACTTGATGATTTAGTCATCGTGTGAAGTCGCCTTAAAGGCGCGTTTCTACTATAATCAACTAAACAAGTTTTCTTAACTTCACGTTCGGAAAAAATGAGTTGCTGCAGCCATTGAAACAGCTAAAAAGTGTACAGTATGCAGAGCTCTAATTCGTTTCAAAATTAAAGAGATAATCAAAACTTTACTAGTGACGCTTGTTAGCTTAGCCAACAGACTTGACGGCTACATTTTAGTAACTTACCAAGCGCCTGCGCTGTCAAAGAGGACAGCAAGGAATTTGTGAAGACTCGTCTTCATTTAGCATACTTTTGTTACTTACTAAACTGGCCGTGACACATTGGGTCACTAAAAACCTATCCTGAGTATTCCATTTTCTTCTGCTCGTTTCGTAGACTTGGACCAGGTTATATCAGATTTTTTCAGTACCAAAATATCGAGCAACGAATATTTTTTTTTAGATGACAGTACTGCCAAGGTGTAAATGCATGTGATGTTCCTCTCAGTCGTCTAATAGTTGTTGATACTAGCCATGCATGCGACTGAATTTCAATTCTCTCGTGCACTCAACGTGTATAGCATGCGGTATCCAAGTTCCGGCGCTCGTTTAAGTGTTCGTCTCGTCCTAAGTCATGAACGATAATGTTTGCCAGTAGGTTCCGCCAATTTGCTTGTGCTTTACTAAATGTCTAAAGTGATGGTGCAGCCCACTCAACAGTGTCTCTTACGAGAACTGAGCTCGTCAGGAAGCTGTCTCAGAAAGCCACCGTGGAAAAACCACCGAACGCAGGTGCATCGTCCACTGATATGGTCATTAAATCTTAAGCGTTCGAATTTCTTCCTACCTTAGGGCGGAGATTGTGAGTACGGTGACATGCAAACAAGTAACCACGCTAAATTATCAGTTCTATAAGTAGGCTATGGGCCTAATTATAGCCTGATTAGGCTATATATTATAGCCTAATTAGGCTATAATTAGGCCTAGATTACTCTCCCCGAAAGTAGAAAGTTTGCTTCTGTAATGATTTGGTGTTTTCTATGCAACAATATATTTTGAATAAGTTGAACTCGGACGTAGCGTAAAACGAATTTTAACACATTTTTTCTAAACTCACAGTCGAGTACAACTAACATTGGGACCAGCGAAAAAACTCTGTTCATGAAACTATATTGTTCACCGACCTGAGTCCTGAGCTCATCATAAGATAATACTCACGAAGAAAAGTCTGTAAAGACATTCGTGCGGACGAAGCCTGCATGAGAAACTAATTTACTCAAACTCTGAGAAAAAATACCGAGCTACACTGTTCTTTCAAGCGTAAAGTGGCCAACTGCTATTGCTATAGCGGTCAACATTTTAACGGAACCTTTATATGATGCAACAACAAAAAGCACACAATATTTACGGCCGTACTAGTCACCTCCGCCAAGGAGACATGTTTTTGTCGTGTTTGACTGTCTGTTTTCCCGTTTGTCTGTCACCAAGCTAACTCAAAAAGTTATGTAGGGATCTGTTCGAAAGTAATAGCGATTGTTAGGCATGTTAGCAGTAACAGATGATTTTGGTGAAGATCCGTTGAACCGTTTATTTGTCTGCCTGTCTTATGTTAGCGCCATAACTAAAAAAAAATTAAGAGCGTTTTTTTATGACATTTACATGAGTTTTCGGTATGTTACGAAAAGTAAATGACCATATTTTGTGACAATCCGTTTGTTGTCTCTGTGTTGGATTATACGTTTGTTTGAAAAATTACTAAAAGAGGAGTTATGAAAGGATCTTTATGAAAGTTACAGGAATTGTTAGAAATGTCATAAGACATAAATGATCAAATTTTAGTGATGGCTGATTTGACTGTTTGATTACCGTTTGCCAAACTGTTTGTGAGCAAAAAACTCGAAAGCGTACGAACGGATTTTCAAGAAAATTACAGAAGCTGTTATTACTGTACCGTTAAAAGGCACAAATGTTGAGATTTTGGTGCTGATACACAAATGAAATCACAGTTTCAGAACCAATTTGAATTTTCGGTGGCCTTACTTCGTGGAAGTATGCGCTCTCAGAGTGCTCTGCATTGTATAATCAAGCATCGACTTGTGACTTTTAAACCCGTGTAAATTTTGTATCTAGTGTGCATGCAATTCTAGGCGTTACGTGAGACTGTTAATCCTATTATACAGGGTTCAGACAGCCAACAATGTGTCATGTCTAATGATATGAATGAGGCGATGCAGGAAATAGTCGCCATGACGTATGGCCCTGACTTCCATTCTTTTGAATAAAATAGATCTACTGTATTATATGCCACGTACTGTGAAACTGATAAAACTGGGGTTACGAAAATGCAAATGCACTGGTTGACGACATCATAGGCTGCTTAGGGTATATGAATATTGGTTGCAACTCGTCATGATTCACGCAGTCTTAATAAGGCTGGCTGCACACTAACAACTTTCATTGCCGCTATAGCAGCAACTAATCCAACTGGGTAGACGTAGCCGTGACTTCAGCATGACGTCTATGAACATTGTGCTGTAATTTTTATAATATGAATCTTTGTGGTCTTAAACCGCTCATACTGTAATTAGGAGCACTCGTTGAGAATTCCACGTTGCCACTCGCTATAGTGTAAATGTAGGAGTAGCGACTAAAATATTCGAAAATTTTTGATACAGTTGAACTTTGCGCAAGCTGAATCCACGCCGTAGCTACGTGACCGGAATATTTGAGTTGCCTCGAAGTTGATAGCGGCAACGAAAGTTATTAATGGGCAGCCGGCCTTATAGTTGCAAAGCCTAATGCTATGTACACCCTAGGAGACATGTGGCGCGATTTTGGTCTCAGCGGTGTGTCTAGCATTGTCTACGTAGACATGTCTATAGACAAACACTTGTCTACGGTTGCGTTGCGATACCAAAATCGCATGTCTATGGTTTCCCGATCAAGATGGGTTACATCGTGAAACGGTAGACACGATGCACAAATATTTCCTAGCGTGTACAACTGCTCAAAGCACAACATCAATAAAATTTAAAGTCAAAATTCGTTTTATAAACATACCTTCACATATTGTTTCAGTGCTGAAATAATTGCTTCACAAACTTCTGGGACTATTCGTGATATTGCCTGCTTCGATATTCTGAAGGTGTACATGAGGCTCGTGAACGAGTCTCCACTTTCAAGGAATCGGAGTGTGAGAGCCAGTCGAAGAGATGCCGGGATGGTTTCTCTAAATTTGGTGTCTTCTTTCGTTATTTGCCCCCCCCCCCCCCATCACATCATCACCATGAGAAGTACCTCTTCGAAATCTATAGGTGTTAGGCGCGTGAAATTTCTGAAACCCATGGCGTTTCCTTTCTTAATTGTTCAATAACCCAACACCAAATCTAGGTCCGTCTCCAAACAATTCGACACACATCCAACGTTTGTATTTTCTCTTTTCATCAGCAATTATCACTAAGCATGAGCTCACACCGTACAAAGCATTGTCCTCCAGGACTGCCTGACACAAACTAAATAAGAAACTAAACTTGTAGTGTGGACGCTAGACTCACAAGGAACGGTGCCTATAGACGGCCTAGCGACCATGTCTACAGACCGTCTATAGGCAAGTCGCGCAACATGGTCTACTAGTGTGTACTAGGCTTTACACACTTGCAAACTCGGTGACATTTGTACTCACCAAGTCAAGTCTAAAGGCGGGTTCACATCACCTAAAATCTTTCGATGCCGTAACAAATAGTTGAGGCAAGTTTATACGGTATTTCTACAAACGAACTTCATCAGCTCTGCGTCCCAATGCGTGGATGTGTCAAGGCCTCCTGCAGTACAGGCCTGGGTCTCTACGTCACGAAGTTGGTCCGAATGATACACTCCCCCGGCAAACTGTTGGACGCAGGCTGATAGTTTTGGTACATTCTCTGCATATTTAGATTAGATAGGCGGCAGAAGACGAACCAAAAGGCCCATTCCCAAAGAGATACCGGGACTTACACCCCGGCCCTCTATGAGCTATTGTCATAGCTTATCTGGATAGAAAATTCAAACTATCGTAATTTTGTAACTTGTAAGTAGTTTAAAGAAAATTTCTATTCAGATATGTACGAAACATGACGAGTAGTTACCAATAGTATCAGGCGGTGTCGAACTGTTTTTCTAGGAACTGTACTCAGTCGGACCATTTTAGCGGCCCAGACCGAAGCTTGTAAATTAGGAGGCCTTGGCTGTGTCCGGTTAAATAGCACAAAACCGCAGTTTTGTGAGTACTCACTCCTGATTTAAAAAGACATCCGAAACGTGACCCCTTGCTGTAGAGCAAACTTATTCAACCAGGATATAATGACACAGCTATTATTAGACCTTAGATTCAACAGCTACTCTTTCAGCAGTTATTTGGTAGAAAACAGTTGTGTTTCAGCAGACTCAACGAAACATTCCGACGATTTGGTTTTGCTTGCTGGCAAACAACAGAAAAGTGCAAAGCTTTTGAGTTTTAATTACGTCAAATTTTCAGAAGTATTCAAAGCTTCTCCAGGGACACTTGGCGCATGTTCGATTAGGCACCAAAATGAATATTTCGAGGCCTAACTTGTTGGAAACATCAGAAAGGTACGCTGGTTTTGACCTAGACCCCTTACAATTTCCAGAAACCAAATCTTGCCCCATTAAATGGTGTTTTCAGCCGGCTGTACAAAATCGCGTTGCTTCTAACACGATACAATTCAAAGTGACAAAGTCAAAGCTTCTATCAGCAGTTTCGGACAAGTCACGCCTCGGAGGCTTTATTTTGGCATCCAGTCGATCATACCCTTGCTAAAACCAGCTGATATTAACGCTAATATTTTAGTAAAACTTTCGGTACACACACAGTTAATGAACACAAGAACACAACAAAACGTTCGAATATTTTGTACAGCGTACGACGAACAAAAGGCTACATAGTGTGAACCCAGCTTTAATTCTTCGCTACACTGAACAGCATATCTTCGTCTCTCTGACACTACTTAATTCGATAACCTACCTTCAATAAACATTTTCTTGATACACGTGTATATACAGCGATGCAAAAAATAACTAAAAAAAAAAGACTCCAGACGCAGCGCTACTTCCGTCTCAGTGCCGTTGACGGGCATCATGCGACGTCTCCAGTTACGTTTTAACTTCAGTACGCTATTCCTACGGCCACGCATCGCCGCGCAGATGGTTGTCTTCGTGTTTTTACAGCCTCCAAGCAATCTTTGCATAAAAACTCGACTGAAGCCTGGCAAGCTTGAGGGCCGTCCATGATTGGAGTGAAGCTCTTGAAGTGATACTCCGGGACAGGATACACGCAGTACATCTGACGGGGTGTTACATGGAAACAAGGTAGAAGAGCATGTATACAAAGGTATCTTGTAATCGTACGACCAGGGTTTTTACTATTTTATGAAATAGTTTAAGTCTCTGTTTCCACAACAATGGTGATGCAACAGAGGTAGAAGCAAGGGACATATAGTATGATGATATGGAAATGGGGAACCCATGCACTAAGGTGTTGCCACACAGGATCAACGCGCATGGGAACAGCAAGTCGAGAAAGAAGAGGAAGATCACAATTATTATTAAATTCCTGGTATCATCACCGCACCTACGTCGTACGACACTATGCAAGTAGTGAGACTAGTTCATTATGTCGTATCAGTATAAGAATGTTTTATCTCGGCATTCCTGCCGGCAAGTCTCATTTAGCCGAGTGCGCTGCTACTGGCGGGAAAAAAGCGTAAACAAGTGAAGAAGACACGAGCGAGAGTAGAAATGTCCCGTGCATTATGTCGGCTATCTCGATCGACAGCCCACATCAAGGAACAGAAGGGGAAACATAGAGAACCTACCTAACTTTACAAAATTAACCTCGTCAGCAGGAGCTGCGGCAAGCAGCAACATCGCCTGCGGAAAAGGCACTCGGGACCCTTGGGTGCGAGATGCCCAAACATATTGTGGCAGGGAAAGGGCCCGCCAGGATATCCCCCTGAGAGGAAGATCAGAATAAAGCATGAGCAAGTAGGAGTATGAAAATGGAAGGAAGCAAATTCGGCAAGATAGACGTCCCAAAGGCCTAGCTAATGGCTAAGCTAAGGCAACCTACACGAGCCATCTGGGGTAGCGGCGTCCCATGACATAGGTTGGGCGAGAACTTCCTGGGCGGCATCCACAACCTATCCTATTTTTTGCCTACATGTTTTCTTAAGAGCGGACACGAAATAAATTCACGAACCGTTTTATTATAAAAGGATTCAAGAGTTTGTCTCCGTTTCCACAACACAGGCGATATCACAGATGAAGAAGGGACATATGGCATGACGATAGACACGTTGAACCCATGTATGAAGGTATTCTCCACAGGATCAACGTGCATGGGAACAGCAAGTCAGGAAAGAACAGATGAAAAGGAAATCAGTGGGAGTATGAAACCGGAAGGAGGCAAGCAAAGTGGGCACGAAAGAGCGACGTCCCAAAGGCCTAGCTAATAGCTAAAGTAACCTACCGTACACAAACCTCATGCGGGCGCTGCTTTCCATAATTCAAGGATGTGTGAACCTAACCTAACCCTATGGTCCACCCTATGCCCTTGTGAGGGGGATCGCAGACAAAGAAAGCGATATATAGTAATTTGTTGAATTTAAAAAAGGGTCAAATTCCCCACCCGTGAGGCTATTTCTACCGGGAGATTTGGCAACATTACTACGTTTTTTACCGCTGTGTTCTGTTTTTGCTGCTTTCCATTGCTAGTAACTATTTAGGTACTAGAGGGCCCAGTCATCAGAATGTTGTGATTGAGCTTTTTATTGTTCCGGTTCCCAATAAAGGCTTTGCAGTTTTATAGGTCTTATCCCTGCAGGCCTGATCTTCCATTAGCGAAACGCAAGCTGTACAACCTTGAGTTTTGCGATAGCAAAATATCCCCCTGCAAGATAAGGAGTGAATAGCAGCTTGGAATTGCTCGAGCGTTAAGCTGCGCTAAGAAAATAATAGCTCGGTCAAAATAATTCACTGGAAATGCCCAGGGCTCACCGTATTGTGGATACTAACTGGTTGTTGACCTCAAGCGTTGAAATTTGGCTGCGATGTAAATTCAATATAACTACGATATCATTCAGCAATGAAAGCGGGGATCCAGAGCTATATTTGTCACCGGTACTCCAAACGCTGAAATTGTATGGCATCTCAACTTGTTTTTCAGTACATGAATTTTCTATCAAACTCTTAACTGCGTGACGGACCAACATTGGAGCAAGCAAGGGAGCAAGCGACCAACAACTGTGTTTTATTAGATAGTGGATAGCTGTTACATTGTTGAGATCGCAGATAGTAGAGTATGTGGCGCATCATATAACAACTTTCTGTGGGTTCATAACTTTCCGACTTGGTTATCATAAGAACTAGCGAAAAACCTCATGGTCCGTTAGTAGCTAACTCTTTATTGGGCAACTGACTATACTTGATTATTACCGTAATACTTTATTATTATTATATTGAGTAGCTTAAGCCTCCGTCTCCACAACAATGGCGATCTAACAGAGGAAGAAGCAAGGGACATGCAGTATGACGATTGAAATATGGGGAACCCATGCACGAAGGTGTTCCCACACAGGATCAACGTGAAAGCATGAGCAAGTAGGAGTATGAAATCGGGAATGAAGTAATTTGTGCACGAAAGACAGACGTCCCGAAGACCTAGCTAATGACTGAGGTAACCTACACGAGCCCCCTGGGAGCGCCAGGCCCCATAACATAGGATGGGCGAACCTAAACTAACCTAACCTTATAGCCCATCCTATGCCCCCTGAGAGCACCGTAATACTATGCCTATTCTATGCCCCCTGAAGGCACCGTTATACTATGCCCCCTGAGGGGACCGTAATACTATTTCTATGAGAGCATTTTTCAGCCACTTGATGGAAGGATCAACTCAGTGCAGTCTACGATATAGCCTGGACAAACCTATACCTCATGTACCACAACTTGCCTCCCGCTGAACGAATACCAAAGTATCTACATGGGGTTACGAAAAAGAGCTGTACGACCATGCAGAGGTTAATAATCAGAAATTAATTCTGAAATGCTCACGTTTATGAGAAAATCATTGTATTATACAATATACAGCATGCAACCATGTAGACAGACTATGTAGCTACCATCCTAGATCTCGCTATACGGTACTGTACGTCACTGTCCACTCCAAATCGGTCGTCTCCCGAGTGAGTTCCGGCAGGCAAATATACGTAAACTCCAATGAAACGTTTTGTAATTAACATACTAACCCAGAATAAAATTGCATAGCTTGTATGTAATAATTAGTTAAATATGTAAATCAGTCAATATAGGAAACGGTACAGTGCTATCCATAGCAAATAAAGAAGTCTAACAATTTTGCCAACCACCGCTACAACATGGTGAAGAACACGTTTGTTGCTGAAAAAACAGTCCTCGAATCCACAAGAAAACTTTGATTTTTGTTTCAGGTCACTGTGTCAATTAAAAAATAATTTATTGGTGTATACGTAACAGCCGTATGATGCACTCGCCAAGAGCGGACGGTCCACATGGTGCAGTCTATGGTACCATACGTACACTAATAATGCACAGTCAAACTGTATCAAGTAATATACCGTATACTGAAGGTAAAATTAGCGTACCACAATAATTTTCATGTACAAGAAACACAGATGGAGTAAAATATCAGAAAATTTGGGACTTTAGCAACTGGTTGCCATTATGAGGAGGCAACATAACAGCCGCACCAAGCACTGCTAAAATAAAACAAATGAATGAAAAAATTAATAATGCAGTTAAAAATAATATCAAATAAAACAAGAATAGTCAAAGGTACAAGGACTGTATAGAAAACTGCCGCCCCATGTTTATGAATGGCTTGGTCAAGCCCTGAACGATTCCCCAATATAACAATCAACACAACTCCGAAAATTCTGGTCTGCCGTCTCGCTGAGAATTGCGATCAAGACGGCACAAGTGCTGAGAATCTCCATTAATAAACGGCACAAGCGCTGAGAATCCGCATCAATAAACGGCTCAGGCGCTGAGAATCCGCATCAATAAACGGCTCAGGCGCTGAGAATCCGCATCAGTAAACGGCTCAGGCGCTGAGAATCCGCATCAATAAACGGCTCAGGACCTGAATTTCCCCATCAAAACGGCTCAGGTCGGTGTGGTATGCTGATACTTGGATGCTACATCTATAGAATACGAAAATACTCGTATACCGTGTGGTTACTGTCATTGTGTAGCCTCCGAGAGAGTGGACCTTGAGCGCCAACCTCTTTGACCGCGTGGAGGAATGGGTTGAGGAGTTTCGATTCAGCAGACGACTGCTACAGGCGCCGGTGCACGTTAGTGACGTTACGACTGCAACGTGGGGGCGGACGTCAGTCAGACCAGAAGTCCTGAAGGGACCAAGTAGGGAGGGTTTGAGTGAAATGCAGTGGCTCACACTGCACAACTCCACGTGGTGCACAGTGATGCGGGTTCAAAGCAAGGATCTCATATTTCTCTGCGATTTCCAACATGACGAAGATTCTTATATCTTACAGTAAAAAGTAAAACTAAAACCAGAAGCACATATAAATTCGTCTATATACCGTATCGAAGTCAATACCCTACTGTAGTCTAGCAATTTCAAAGCACCAAAAACAGGTGAACAAGTTGAGGCACCACACTGGCATCACGATTGTAACATATTCGAAAAAATTCAAAGGGCCCAGAGAAGATGCCTAAATTAAAGCACTTTGGTTATACCACCACGCATGATCGGTGGCAGAATGGCAAATAAATGATGAAGATGCTTGCACAAATCGCAGAAGGGCTCGAAATCGCAGAAAGCGATCTTGCAACTTGGAATTTCTTCCCGCACATTTATGGCTACAAAATGTGCACCACAAAACTGAATTCACGCGAGCGCCTGTGTCAAGGCAATAACAATGGTGAATGACTGTCTTTCTTTTCAAATTTAAAAATCAGTTAAGCGAGCTACGAAATGGAGTTTTAAAAACCCGTAGATCAAACGTTTACACTTTCCACGGAATGTAGAACAACGCTAAACTAACAAGTGTGACAGGAAGTAGCGGTAACTAAGGAACATTTTTCATAATGCAGCGAGTGAGGAGCTGCATTGCCGACAGGAAAAGATAACCAGAGTCTTCGCGGAAACACAGAGCTCGCTGCAGAGCACAACAGAACACCAATACTGTGCGATGCATCGAACCCACAGCTTCGCGCAGGCAGCGACTCCGGGGCGAAGACTGAGGGCGTACACGACGCACGCCCTTGCCTGTACCGCCTGCTTTCGCTAGCAGAATACGGAAAAAAAAGAGGCCCTTTCCCAGAGAGCTGCAGGAGCTTACGCTCCTGCCCTCTAAGAGCCAATGGCATTATGTGGGAATAATTTAGAGTAGAGCCAGGACCACAGCATAGCATGTAGCAGAAATCACCAGGAAGATGGAAAGCCTTGGGAACAGGTTTTGCTAAGGCAGTAGCGGTTACCTTGATAGAAAAATCTACCGTAAATTTGCAATGACTCATACAGAGTATTAAACGAAAATGTACGTCCCTTTAGCCGTAGAAGTGACAGCCAAGAAAGCGACAAGACCAATTAACTTGATTAGGTACAGCAAAAAAACGTTGCCACCATAATATGGCGATCAAAGAGACACAGGAGGAAAGATCATGTTAGATCGCATACTTCCTTGCCATCCTCTCAGCAAGGGGCGAACAGATGAATAATTGGGCGAGCTAAAGTTGCATAACGTAACACAATTCGATGGAATCTTCTCTGCAAGTGACGAACTAATTAATTGGGGGAGCTACAATTATACAGGGTGTCCGGCACTTTTGGGAACAGACTATAACACAAGGTTAGGACCGTTAAAATGGACATTTTTTGCTAAATAAAGATATGGTCTAAAATGCTTCGTTAAAAAGTTACCAAGACTTTAAGTTTCAGAAATATTGAACTGACATTCATTGGAAAGGAAGGAGTAGCAAGGAATTGAAACTTGTAGAATATGCACACAATTACATCATTAACACAAGAAGCAGGAGACCAATTACAAAAGATGTTTAAAATGGTGCCCATCTACTGCGATGCCAGCGGTCAAACGCCGATGCAATGATTGCCGGACGCGTTAGATTACTTCAGGAGTTTCACCCACTCTTGGCGATGCTTCAGTAATTCTACCAATGAGGTCTTCTTTGGACTGAACCGTGGTTTCGTACACCAAGCTCTTAACACATCCCAAAAGGTATAAATCCAAGGGTGTCAAATCGGGAGAATTTGGCGGCCATGCAACGGGCCCTCCACATCCAATCCAGAGATTTGGATGTCGGTCATCCAATAACTGCCTAACATCAAGCATAACTGCTAATTCCGCATTTGGCACTCGCTCCATTGTCGTTTTGACACCCTTGCTTGCGCTCAACTGCTCAAGAATGTAAACAAACCCATCTTATTCTTTGCTGTTTTGTTAAACTCAGAACAGTGGATAAAGATTTTAAGTCCTTGTAACTTTTTAATGATGTACTTTAGACCCCATCTTTATTTAGTAAAAAACGTTTATTTTAACGGTCTTAACCTTATGTTAAAGTTTGTTCCCAAAAGTGCCACACAACCTGGAGCTATTTGTAAAACCCAACAAACGAACCCAATACCACGCGGGGGAACGTATCAATAACGATTAACTGCAAATTGCAAAACTGACGGCTAAGCAAACATATCAGAAAATTCAAACTCAACCACAGAAAAAAAGGAACGGAATGTGAATGCAAACAAAACAGAAACAATAAAACGGGAAGTGCAAATAAGTAAAAAGTCAAGTGTTTACTCCAATCTGACGCTCAGATAAAATTCTCATCTACAGAGCCTAGAATACAAAACAAAAATATTACAGGACTCGAATACGTCTTTCCTATGACGCCTTACGCTACCCAGCCAATGCTTCGTGACTACCGAAGCAAACCAACGCAGGATAAAATATTTCTATATAAAAATTCCTATATGTTTAAGAGTTAATTGTAAGGCCGCTTCAAAAGCTCAACAAGGAATGCTAGAAGAAAGTTAAGGATAATCTCGAGGAGTATGAATAATTTGGCGTAGCAGCCAATAACAAAACGGAAGAGGGACGGACGACAGAGGCCGTCCTTAAGAATGTAACAGAGGCACGTCGCACTACAATACACTTGAGTCGTATGCGTCCTTATCAATCGATCGATCTGCCAACTGAGACCGATATATTCTACTGCGACTAGCTTTAACTTCTCCGAAATTTTTATTTCGAGCACCCTGGTGACTTTCCGAGCAGCTCAAGCGGTATTGGTTTGAGATTAACGCCTGAAACCCCTCCATCCACTAAGGCGACAGGAAGGCTCAGGAGAAGTTAAAGCAAACTGAATAGCATAATCTCATTCGAAGTGGGCGAATCAAACGCGCCATTACTTAAGCAGCTACATTTTGAACAGAGTAGATTAATGTTATCTACCGTGATCCTAAAAGTAGCACAGCAATAAGACTTGAACCTCAGAGTCTATCGGACCAGAGCACATTTCTTCTTATTTTCACTATGCTGATCTACGTACAATGATCTCAAGGACCAGTCATGCTACAGTGCAGTTTCAGCCCATTACTGAGTGTGACGGGCGGGCGGACGGGCAGTACAACATCAACAGGGTATAATAGCGAGAAATTGTGACATGCTCGAAAAGTCGGGCCACTCAAAAGTGGCACAGAATGTACCGATTACTGTCGCCATATAAAACACATGGCGTACCCGTAACGGATCTCATGGCCGGGAACGTGTACGTTACGGTCTCCATGTGTGTGAACTGCAGAGCAACTGAACAGAAGCACATCTAGCTGCAGCAGCCAGTAACAGAATAAAACTTATCAATAAGAGCTTACTACAGAAGGTAAGCCACAAATTCTCTTTCGCAGTTACATGATTATTATATTGGTATTGTCCGCTATTTCTGAAACCAAGACAATCAATAGAGATCTAAGATTATTTACTCAGCTTACAGCCGAAACCATAACGTTGAGCTCAGGTGGCATGAGATGAAGGACGAAAGGAGAAAAGGACAGAAGAAAGAAGCGCCCGAGCGGACGGTCCTACCTGAGGCTCTCCGCACCGGCGAAGGTAAGAGCCCCGCAGAAAAAGTCGGTCACCTCGATCGGCGGCCCACCTCGCGGGACAGGAAGGAAATATAGTGAACCTACCTAACTCTACAAAACTAACCTTCTCAGCAGGAACTGAGGCCAGATGCAACATCCCCTGCGGAGAAGGCACTCGGGGCCCTTGGGTGCGTGATGCCCAAACATATTGTGGCAGGGAAAGGGCCTGCCAGGATATGCCCCTGAGGGCTGTTACATTAAGAAACAGAGTAAAGTTCATAATAAGCTTATCACAGTTTTAGAATTCTGCTTGCAGTGGTATTCAACAGGAGTTTAGTGAAGAGAAGCCACGCAGAATTTCACGGGCTAAACCAAGTAGCTAAGGAAGAAGCTAACAATTTTTAGGCATGTACCAGTAACGATGACGTGCTGAAACCTGAATATTTGAGCCAGGGTACAGTTAGCCTTGCTGACTGTAAATCTCCGTGTTAAGTGAATTTCAAAACTTGGACTCGATAACCGATATGTTCATTCAATTAATAATCTCATAACGATATTCCATCTGTTAAAAGTAACGTAAATCAATAAGTAGTTTCTAGACAAAAAAATAACAGGGTCTCAGTGAGTAGCACAAAAGATAAGTGTTCTCTGAGTTAAATGTTACGGTTCCCGTAACATTTGATATTTCTTTAGTCTTACAAAACAGTCGGCCGAGCGACGATAGCATAGAGACTGAAAAAACGAGCTTTGATGCTTAATGGTTTAGTAAACAGGTCCATTATAACATGTAGGACAGCTATCAGTAGAAGAGGAGAGCAAAACATCCGCTGGAGATATTGCAGAAGAGTCCTTGGACAGGTCACGAGTAACAACAAGCACAAGATACCCTGAGTGACTAAAGACGCGCCTCTGATACCCACACTGCAATCGAGATAATCTAGTCTATTTAGCTTTAAGTTGTCGGGAAGTTTAATTGTACGCTCTTGATTAATCACTTACGGAGTATTGAGCTGTTGGAGTCTCCAGCATACCTAATCAGTTTGAGATTCCAGCCTGGAACTTCACTCATAGTGGCCAAACGAAAGCCTACGCTTACGTTCTGAACTCACACCCCTTGTATCACAGGTTCGAGGCCAACCCAGGCATGTGAGCTCTCAGCTCATCTAGGTATGCTGACACGGTAGAGTAGTAGTGGTGGACGTGCAGAACGGCCGTGGGGTACTTACTTCCTCCGAGATCAGGAAGGTAAGGATCCGCGGGTCGTTGAACTTTCCAATAAAATGGCGCCATAGTTCTAGATGACCTGTGGCCGGCTGCAGCCGCACTCGCTACTCCGAGGCAAGTGGGCCTACATCCGCAGCACAAACCAGTGGGAGTGGGTTTCCCAGTTGAGACAGCGGTCAAATTTACTTTGCCTTCATAACATAAAGAAAAGTAAAACTCGTAACGATTTTTGAAAATTGGCCGATGTAATAAAGGCTGGCGATGAGATATTTCAAAAACGTTCAAGATAAGTGGATTAGATTACTTTGATGGCAGCGTGCAAACTGAAGACTCCCAAATCCAGAGCACCTGGTGTGGTAACTGTCCAAGGCTCAGTACGCAACCGTCGTGACCAATACAATTAGGTTTCAGTTTCAAGTACAAGAGCTGTGCGCCTGTTCCAGCAAGTACCTAATCTCTTATGAGCAGCATAAAGATGCATCTAGCTCAGCTTTAAGAAACTCATTTTCAGGCACAGCGGGAGAAAAAAGATAATCAGACAGATGTTTTAGAGGGTAGCTAAGCCAGAGAATCAAAGATGATGCTAGGAAGCACTCAATGTAACGTTACAGTGGAGCACCAAGTATGACCACAGGACTTGTTTGAGAGGCGCTGGCACAACAATTACGGAGGATCAGACCAAGTCTTGTGTTTCTTGTAGCAGTTCCAAGGATACTCCTGAGGCCTTGAGGACTCGCTCGTCAGCAGCAGAGAGGAGGTAAGGAGCCAGGGCCACCAGGGAATACATGCCCACGCACTCAATGAACCAGTCGCATGCCACCACCACACGGGCGTAACGGGCCGACAGCTCTGTTCCGACAGATGGTTACGTCACAAGATACCAAACTGAGCGACAATATTACTCTACTTTCATGTCGTTGGTCGATTACAGATAGATTAGACAACTGCATCAAGTGCATTAGTTTTGGATGATGTTATAAGAACATCTGTACCAAGCAGGTAATCAATTCTACATACTTCTTTTCCAATTTCTCAACAACTCTAAAATTCTTTATTTCAAGGCGTGATAAAATCAATAAAAAGTCATTTACCTCTATGAATTAAAATTTATATGCTACGTTTCAACGCACAAGCGTCATCATCAGGCTGAAACAAAGAGAGGAAATGATCAATACACTTAAGACTACCAAAGCTTAATATTTATAATCTGGATCTAAAGGTTTTTGTACTTTTATCGGACTAGATAATGCTGTAATCTCATACTAATTGC
>LQNS02278171.1:7305735-7319719 GCA_001587735.2 Parhyale hawaiensis
AACTCTCCTTTAGACCTCCGCATTTTACAGTCCCTTTACATAGCAAAGCTCAAACCTAGCCTCAATGACCTGCAGTCATCGCATCCTCTCCAAATTGTAAATAGTTAGGTTCGTTGCTTTTTTTTTTTGTTACATTCTGTTACTGCCCCCTCTCTTCATGTCATTGGTGTACAGCCCTCAGATGTATATTTTAACAGTTCAGTCTCTTAATTGTACCTATATTTCAGATGCTGATGATGGCCGAAGAACCGAAACGTTCAGTTTTTAAGTAAAAAATGGCTTTTAAAGCTGTAGTTTTCGCCTTAATATTTATACTGAAGCTGAAGTATGAGCACATTCACTAGTCATTGCATCTAACCCATTTACTACTAGAGTTTCCACATGGTAACGGTTCAACAGAATTACTCTATCGAGATTTAGTATTATTCGTGGGAGCCTGCATCTCTCGACCCAACTTAGTTTTTCCAAACAATTAAAAAAAAAATATGAGAAAAATCAAATACTGAAATATTAAATACACAGGGTGTTGTGTAATTCGATGCACGTATTTTAACCATGTATAAGAAAACGCAAAATAAAACGATTTTCACGAGTGACAAAAACCTCGAAACTCCTTCGTTTTCGAGAAATGACGACCTGAAATACTTAGAGGTTTTCCGTAATAGACTTGCAGTGCAGCCATCGAGTGAAATCTAACATTTTAGGCAGGTTGCTGGCGCGCGCTGTAACATACTACAAGAAGAATCTAAAAGTATTTGGTATGCTGAGGCGCCCGCCAGGAGCCTGCCTAAGTTAGCTTTTACTCGATTATTATTATTATTATTATTAAATCACACCAGGCTGGCGACGTAGGAACGGAGAAACTCCATGAGGTTAACAAACCCCACGCATTGTAAGCCTATTCTTGTTTTGCGGGGAACCTTCAAGTGTTTCAGCCTTTCAGGTTGTAATATCTCGAAAGCGAAAGTGTTTCAAGATTTTTGTCACCCTTGAAAATTGTTTAATTTTGCATTTTTCTTTGTACATATGGGTAAAATATGTGCACCAAATTACACAACATACTACATACGTATTTTAAACATACTGCCGGTGTATTACCATTTTCAAGTCCACGTAGTACCTACCTACGCAAATAATTGTCCGTATAACTGTAAAAAAGTACATAGAGCGCAAACCCACCTTTTCTTTGGCTGGCTGTCATTCTTGTCCTGTGAAAAACAGCCTGGTTCTTCTTCTTTCTGCTCTGGAGTATTCGAAAAGATATCCTTATCCTCAGTCGCTGCTTTGGACTGGCTATGAGGAGTACCTTTTGAATAATTTGAACTTTGTTGCGACAGAGCTTTAGCATATGTGATCTGTGAGCCACGAGTCGGTACTTCAATAGATTTCGGAGCTACAGCTCCATTAGAAACGGCTGACGGTAAACTGGGCTTGGAAGCAGCATGATCTTTTTTATTCACCTTTCCCTTTGTACTAATCTGACTTGCAGCTGCAGCGGCAGATCGAGTGGAAATTCTAAGTGACGACGAGGAAGAGCTGAGGCTGTCTTTGGCAGGGGGAGCAGCTGAAGGTTTAGAACTTGGTACAGCGGCAGTGGTAGTGCTGCTGCCGCTGCAGTTGTCTGATGCATTAGCCACAACAACGGGAGGCTTCAGCTTCAGACTAGACAGTTGTCTTTGTTGTACAGCAGTCATTTGCGCCTCTATGAGTTGCGCTTCCTTCTGAAAAAATACAGCTTAATATAATGCCAGCCCGCACCCCAAGACAAGTCGAGTTGCTATAACGAACATGTCAATCATGTCTAATGGAAGCCTCAGGGAAAAAGTTTTACTGTAAATCAACAGACGGTGAGAGTCTAATAGAGGAAGTTTGACTAGCTTACTAACGAGCAAAGATATCATAGGCCTAATATTATTAACTACAGCACACTGAGAGCGCATACCATTGCCAAGCTAGGCAACGTTGACTAAATATTCAAATTGGTTCTGAAAGTTTTAACTATGCGCTCCTTTCTTTCAGCACCAAAATGTGGTCATTGGTGGCTTTTGACAGTGATAACAGCTTCTGTAAGTTTCTTAACGATCCGTTCATAACTTTTCGAGTTATGAGAATTACCCAATTGCCGAAGTAATTCTATTTCCGAACAAACAGTTTCATTTGATGGGTGAAAATAATAATCCCATTAAATAATAACTGTTTGTTCAGAAATACAGTTAGCTCGACAATTGGGTAATTCCCTATGTTGCTGACAAATATTGTGACAAACATTAGTCAAATACATAACGAACGAACCGATCATCAGCAAAATTTGACCATTTACGTCTTTTAACATTTCTAATAATTCCTGTACATTTCATACGGATCTGTCGAGAATTTTTTTAGTTATTTGCAAACAAACAATAAATCAAAGTCAAATACAAAGAAATGAATGATAAACAGATCATCACAAAAATCTGGTCATTTAGCTAGTAGCTACTTAATCTTTGTGATATATATACCTAACAACTCTGTAAGTTTCATAAAAATCCGTCCATAACTTTTCCGGTTATGATTCTAAGAAAAAGAGGCACACAAACAAACGGTTGAATGGATCTTCACCAAAAGTTAATATCTGTTACTCTCAACACGCCTAACCATCCCTGTAAATTTCGTAATGATCCGTCCATAACTTTGAGTCTTGGTGACAAACAAACAAACTCAACGAAAGCATAACCTCCTCGGCGGAGGTAATAAAGATCACAGGGCTCGCAGAATACACAGTCGAGACCCAAACACTGAGTTGAATATTCATTCCTGCGATATCGCTCGGCATCAAAAGATCATGTGTAATAGGGAATGAGTGAGTGAATACGTTATTTAACACGTAACTGCGGCGTGCCCAAATGTGGGTCACTTAGGTCATCTTCCTACTGCGGGTGTCCTCCCACAGTAGGATCTTACGATCTTAAATCTTTGAACTCACCTCCACAGACTAGCACACAACCGCACAAGTCACGGCTGCAGCCAAACTAACGTGTCACGACTTGTAATCTCCTGCTATCTGCCTACCCCCTGTTTGTGGCTGCCGCAGTTAACGTGTTAAGCTTCTTTAAAAATAAGTACGGTGTTTCGAATAAGTAAAAGGACGAGACATACAGTACGCCGATAGAAGTGGGGAACTCGGGCACGAGTGCGCTCTCACAAAGAATCATTATGCATGGAAACAGCAAGTTGGGAAAGGAGAGCAAGAAAAGAACATAGCACCACCAGTAGGAGCCCAAAAACGAGCTCAAATTCGGCAGGAGCAATGCAGGTTTTACTTTGGAGCTAGATGTGAATTTGACCAAAGCCCGATTTAGCGTAAGGATATTTGTTTTTAAAGCGCAGCACACCTGAACGCACGAGTACCTACGCTTCACACGCGACTTCAACACTATCTTTTTAAAATGTTTCAGAATAAACCAGGGTCTCTGCAAGCACGGATATCAACCTAATATGTATACTTTTTTATTGACAGAACGCATAGTTTTACGCAGCAAAACAAAAGAAATGTGCGTGGCACGCAGAATATTTGTTAGCTGCACCTTCGAAACATAGAAAAACACTATTGCTAAATCACCAGCAGCATTTCACAACAGCGAACACACCAACTAAAAAATCTAAGCAAAAACTAAGTAGGAGGCACCAACTGACCTGCAATTTGTTTCGGTGCTGCGTAGAAACGATTTCACTTTGTGAAGACATCATCGACAGGTGGCTCAAGTCAACAGTGTGCTCCTCACCTGCGAAATAATGAACGTCAATCACCAGAACGCACGAAGGCAGTCAATGAACTTTCCCACTTTCAAAGAACTTAACTTATTATTTAACTCTGCATTTTCTTCTCCAAATAACCTTTTATAAGGACACCTTTGCTACATTTCAAATAGCACTACCGATACGAAAATCAATTTTTACGCCGAACTGTCAATAAAAGTTTTAGAGGAACCAAAATTATGGACGATGATATCACTCAAGCTCTAACTTATGCAAAAAAAAAAAAAACTCACGGCCACAGAGACGACTCAATTAATTTTACCTAAGAATCGTTGCAACGGTAAGGTCAGAATACAGCTAAGTAATGTAGCTAAAATGCAGATGTAGCTAGAAAAATTTAGATTTTCAAAAAATAACTCCTACTAACGTAGGAAGTAGCAATATTTCTTCTTTATGGCATGAAAAATTCTGTAGCCTCCGGGTTGCCTTTCTTGGATCTTCCATGGTTTGTTTAACATTCCTCTGTTTCATTTCCCCGAGACGAAAAGGGCAGAAGGAAAAATTGTATGCGAGCACCCAGTACTTCCCTCACAATATTCCTTGCAGTTCCCTTCCGTTCGGTACTTTTCGTTTCTTTTCGGTTCTGTGACGCCATCACTCCCCCTCCATCCCTCTGGGAGGTGCTACTCTATATAAGGATATAAGGCGGCCTGAAGCCGGTGTTCCTCAGATCGTCCTGGTAGGAGTGATGACGGACGAAGGTTTGACTGCGTGTGTGGGAGGAGGTCCTCGGCTAACACAATTTTTCATCCCACAAAGAAAAAATATTGCTACTTTCTACGTCAGTAGGGGTTATTTTTCCTTTATGTCATTTCAAAATTGTGTTAGCCTCCGGGTAGCCTTCGCGATTTCAGACCCTGCCTTCGTCCGAGGTAGAGATGGGAAGGACGAGCAGTCAATTGGGAAATGATAGAAAGGACAAAGAAATCCCTTCTATCCCGAGAGGGAAACGTCCCAAAAAACAGAGATAAGAGGTTCTAAGGGTGTAAGCAACACAGACTTGTCTGAAAAAACAAAGCAAGGTAGATAGTAATTAATGTGTCTTTCCGCAACAACGTAAGAGGACATCAGGTATCGCGAACCATTTTGGTGGCTCCCTAGTCTAGAGCGTGCAACAAAGCGCCCATATCCTCGCGTGTCGTGACTGACGGGCGGGTAAGTATGAGGGGCCCCCTGGGTAATGGCTCTGGCGAGCTAGGGGAGGGAGGGCAGTCCAGGGACGTTGGGTTGCGAAGTTAGGACAAGGACCCGAGCGGTGGGGAGGACGGCAGGGCTTGATCTGGGTGGTAGTTGCCATTACGCTCGTGCGTATTGGCACGAGCGAGTAAGACAGTTTCGTGGGACGAAAGGTGTGGAGCTAGTGGTTTCGATGCCCCTAAGGAAACCTTAGTTTGGTGGATAGTGGAGGAACTGCTCTCTCGTGGGCGGGGTTGATCCTGCGTGAGAGCGTGGGTTCAGGAGCTAGAAATGTGACCTGCAGCAACGTGAGAAAAGCTGCAACCTCCATCAGGATTGAGGGATACGAGATACTTCATCTGGGGACCCATCTTGGGGAGTCTTCTGTAAGACTAAGTTTGGCCTTTACTCAAGGAAGGAGCCACTTCGGTGGAAGAACTCAGGGACCAGGGCTCCCGTCCTGATGGAGGGTGTAATAACCCACGGCTATCTGGACCGGATGAGAAAGAGGTAGAGAAAGCTTACTGTTCTGGCGCGTTGCCACTAAATAGATTAGCAGCCTGACTCCGGCCATCTGGATTGGTGTTCAGCAGAGTGGGGATATGGGACACATATGTAGATGTGGGATCCCCCCCCCTCTGCCAGCGGATGGGCTAAAGGGAAGAACTCCCGTAGAGATTACCGTATATGTAGCTGAAGAGGCGAGAGAAAAGGTTAGACGGGTCGAGTTGACTGTGGTGAACGTGTAAAGTCTCGGCCGATAAGAGAAGGGAAATGCCTCGTGGGAATCTCGTTCCCAAGGAGTTGGCTGATCGGTATGCCTTTTCCCTTTCAGCCACGATTGGGTGTCCACCTGCAGTAAGACCGAAGCGGGAGCGTAGTGGAGAGGTCCCACCTGCTTGACAACGAGTCCGTGGATTCACGGCGCAGGCGCTTGACTTGGGTGATGGACAATTAGGGCTTGTTCGTCCCTGGCCAGGGCCGATCGAGTGGTAGAGGTAATAACAGGGGTAGCATGTGGAGCGATAGTCAATAGGGAGTTGAGTGAGTTCGAGTGGCTGAGGAAGAGAGGTGCCTTAGCGTTCTTTCCGGTTGAGTCTACTGAACCCTGAATCAGTTGATGTTCGACAGCTTCGTGGATGTCATCCGTTTATAAGGGAGCCGAGCCTCCGTAGCCTTACTGCAGTGGCGGAAAATGCCCCCAATCGGTCGTTGAGGCGGCTCCTTTTGGGAAAGTCGGGTTACGACCTAAATCGAGCCTGAAGAGTAGAATCCGAAGAGGACCAAGCTCTTGCGTAAAGGGACGATAACTTTCGAGTTCTAGCTTTGCTAGTGGGGGTCTGTGTCCCGTAAAATTATAGAGGTCATTCATGCGATAAGGATGACATACTGAAGCCGAGACCGCCTGAGTAGAGACGTCCCATCGTCGGACATCGAAATGTTAAGGTACTTGAATGATAACGAGGCCTAGAGTCCCGTGATCGGTAGGAAGCTAAGGAGCCGATGGGGGAAATCAGCTGGGAGAAATATTCCTGCCAGCGAGGAGACCGGAGAGGGGGGTCTCTAGGTCCAAGGGAGCCCCTTCTTATTAAGATGGGTGGGTCCGAAGGCTCCTTACTGCTCTGGTTGGGTCCTCCGAAGTCGGACCTTCGGAGCGACTATCTTGGTGGGTGGTGAAAGGTCTCGTTTGCTGCAAGGAGGTTGTTGTTTGCGGGGTCTTGCACTGGGGATGTCAGGAATCTGGTGGTACCGCTCCGTGAAAGGAGTGGTTACTGGCAGACCTGTCTGTCGTGGGGAGGGGCGTGTGTTGCCTCTTGGGAGGCCTCTCCGATGATTGTCGAGAGTGCGGCCTCCTGTTGGGGTCTTTACCAACTCGCGGAGGAAAGGGTTTGCTGGTTTTAAAGGAGTCGAGTAGATTAGATTAGATAAGATAGGCGGCAGCAGACGAACCAATAGGCTCATTCCCAAAGAGACACCGGAACTTACGTCCCGGTCCTCTATGAGTTATTGCCATTATGTTAGTAGGATTTAGAGGACTGAAGAGAAGAGAAAAATTGGGGAAGAAACCCTGCCAAAAGACGATCATGAATGCACGCACGCACGATCATCAGCCGTTGCTATGCGAAGCTTGGAGATGTCAAACTGTGTAGTTGGAGCGGGAGAGAAGACGGATTAAGGTGGCCTCAGAAGCTTTAGTTGTTAAGAGTATGCAGACTCCTGGAGGAGGAGTTCTTAGCTGTGGAGGATGTCTCTCCCAATGTATATCAAGACTATTTTTAAACTCGTTGACTGACTCCGCACCAACAACATAAAAGAGAATGTATTCCAAATGCTGACTATGAAATACGGAAAGAACTGCTGACTTAAGGTCGTTCTTCGACCTTTATGTTTGAGCTTTTGACCATTGTTTCACAAGCGATCCCTAAGGTCTCTTTCAAAGAGTCCCGTGGTAGGTACGTCGTTGAAGCCATTCAAATACTGGAATGTTTCTATTAGTTGCCCCCTGAGTCGTCTTTGCTCGAGAGAGAACAGATCCAGTTCCTTTAGGCGATATTCATACGGCTTGTTTCGAAGCTGAGGTACCAATTTCGTTGCTTTGCATTGGACTCTTTCCATGTTATCGATATCTTTGCACAGATGTGGTGACCAGAATTGAACAGCAAATTCTACGTGTGGCCGCACTAATGCCTTGCACAAGGGAACGATGATGTCCTTGGACTTGTAGTCAAAATCTCTCGTGATGAATCCGAGTACTCTGCTTGCCCTTTTTACACTCTTGTCAACTTGCTGACTGTGTTGTAGTTTGTTTGTAATAGTGATTCCCAAATCACGTTCTTGAGTGACACCAGCCAATACCGCCCCGTTCATTTTTAATGTGGTTGAAAGGTTCACCACCCCTATGTGCAATACTGAGCATTTGTCGATATTAAAGTTCATCTGCCACGTTGTGCTCCATTCCATGAGGTGGTCAAGGTCTTGTTGGAGCTCGGCTCTTTTTGTGGCAGGATGACATAGTTTAGTATCATCCGCAAATTTACTGATTTTACTACAGATGTTAAGATCGAGATCATTGATGTAAATTGAGAACAGCAGCGGGCCAAGGACGCTACCTTGTGGAACCCCTAATGATACCTGCGTCCAGGTGCTCGTCTCTCCTTCAAGCTTCACTCGCTGCTGCCGACCCGTAAGCTATGCCCTGATCCATTGTAAATAGTTTCCCTGGATGCCATGGGCTTCCAATTTTTTCATTAGCCGTTGATGGGAGACTTTGTCAAAAGCCTTTTGGAAATCTGGATACACAAGGTCTACAACTTTTTGTTCATCTTTAATATCTGTAACTTTTGAGAAAAAGTCCAGTGGGTTTGCTAAGCAGCGTCTTCCATTACGAAAGCCATGCTGAGTGTGGGATATGAGCTGATTCATCCTCAGGTGATCAGTGATGCGGTTTTTCCACGAGGCGTTCGATGGTTTTGCTGACGTCCGATGTAAGACTGATGGTCGATAGTTGCTGGGGCTTTTCTTATCCTCCTTTTTACAGTATGTATCGGTATCACATTAGCTAGTTTCCAATCCTGTGGAACTTCTCCTGTTCTTAGAGACCAATTAAATATTTCGAGCAGTGGCTTCACGATGACTGGAGCCATTTCCCGTAGTACATGGGGAGTAAGATTATGTGGGCCAGTGGATTTGAACACATTTAGGTGGGTTAGCTCTTGAAGGATCTCAATCTCCGTGAAAACACATGTGTGTATGGGAGCACCTTGCATCGGTGCAGGTTCAGGGATATTCGCAACATTTTCAATAGTAGATACAGAGGTGAAATAGTCGTTCAGGATCGTGGCTTTGTCTCTTAGGTCATAGGTGATTTCACCGTCAAGTCTTTTGAGCGGACCTATGGTTTCTTTTTTAGTCTTCTTTCATTTATATATTTATAGAACGCCTTTGGGTTGCGTTTTGCCATACCGGCTACGGAAACTTCTTTTTCCCTTTTTGTGGTCCTGATTATTTTCTTTACATCCCGTAACGCCCTTATGTGACTGGTCCTATTTTCCTCTGTTGGATTACGCTTCCAAACTTTGTACCGCACTGGTCGCTTTGCAATGCAGCATTAGACTGTCCGATTCATCCAGAGGGGATGTATCGTTCAGTTGCTCTCACGATGCTCATCTTCAAAATATGCGAGCATTGTTCAACACTGGCGTCTCTCATAAGGGTTTCGAAGTCAGTTGTTCCAATTTCAGTAGCCATTCCCTGAGAATCCGCTCGTTGATAGTCTGGCAGCTTGAGACGACTAGTATTAGTGGTGAATTCATTACCAGTTTTGAGCGTAAATGCAATCATGTTGTGGTCTTCAGGCCGGTCTAGGATGGCTAGGTCAGCAATTTCACTACCAGGAGTGGAGAAAAACCAGATCTAGAATATTACCGTATCTCGTGGGTTCATTAACGTGTTGGGTAAGGTGGTGGTGGCTGAGGAGCTCGAGCAGCTTATTGCCTGGGGCTGGGCTGCGCAATGTACTCCAATCAATTTTGGGGAGGTTGAAGTCTCCCATTAGTATTGTTTCCTTCGTAGTATTCAGTGCATTTTCGATCATGTTGTAAAGTGCTGCATCTATTTCGGCGGTGCTGCGAGGGCTCCGGTAGGCGAGCATAATATTTAACGACTGTCGATTGCCGAGACGAGCATGAGTAGTGATAAATTCATATTCTTTAGTTGCTGCAAAACCTTTACAGAGAGGATTAAAGTGTTCCTTGATATAATTGATTGAACCCCCTCCTCTGCCAATTTCTGTGCGTTGGTCTATGTTGAACAGTTTGTAGCCTTTCAATGCAATTTCTGCTTCCAGATTCTTACTTGAAAGGTTGATCCATGTTTCATTTCCATCATATGCAAGAGTGGCTGCTATAGCTCGCACTTCTGTAGGTTTGAAGGTGCCGCCTCAGGGGAATCGATATGGTTCAGGGCACCTGGCGTCCGGAGGAAAGGCCAACGGCACCCAAGATGTAATTATGCTTAGTCTGTAAACCTTGTTTGCTTGCTTATTTGCTAGTGCTTTGTTTGACACAGCTTCTTCGCTTAGACGGGAAGAAATTCGAGGGATGAATGAAATAACAGGTACACAGGCGGCAGTAGGCTGACTATATCTGTGATACGGAAATTAAATCTGATCTCGCCTGTAAGGACGGGCATGCTGGAAATATAACTGAATTATAACCTATAAATTGACTTTGCTTACAGCTTGGGAGTTGAATATTCGTTAGAGAAGCAAAGGATCTGTTGATAGTGAGGAGTATTGGCAGCTCCTTGACGGGCAGGAAGGATGGCCGAATAGCGTGTGGTCTATGATCAGCTAAATAACACTTGCTTTAGTGCGAAAGCAAAGAATATCGTGAAGACGACCCAACGGTCAACGGTTCACGGGTCGTCTAGTAGCATATATTTCTCATACCGAAAAGAGAAGGACCCCTCACAGGGGACGTTCTGCTGAGCTACAATTTGGCAGCGGGCTGGAAGCGGCTGCTCCCAATTCCTTGGCACTTACCTTATTGTGCAGGACTTTGAACCCGAAAGTTTGTTCTAACGAATGTTATGCCCTGGGCTCTCAGATTGGGACTGGTCAGCGGCTCTGGGAAGTCCGTAATAAAAGTAATCGTCAGAAGATTGAGGCCGAAGGTATGTCGAATTTCAAAGGTCGATCATGTTGACGGTATTCTTACCGCCAACATAGTCACGAAACCCGGTACCCTGAGAAGAGTGGGCGGATCTTTGAGGATTCAAGTAGAGGAACGTGAGGCGCCGACACCATTCACGATCCTGCTGAGGACTGCTTTCGGAGTTCGCAGGGAAGGATGCTTGTGGGCGGCTCCGCGTAGCTCGGCACGAGGGAGTTCATGATCATGGGATGCCGGGGTGTAGTTGGTTCTCGGGGGGGTACGTTCTCTGAGGAACATGGGTGTCATACGAGCGGAGGTACTCGTACGCTGATGAGAAGGGGAGAAGTGATGTTCTCCGCTATGATCTCGAAGGCCAGCGTGAGACGGGTGAGGGTCCTGGTCTCACTGGTAAAGGGTATTGAGGCAAAATACCTGGACGAGCTGCGCGATGTGGCATTGCATCTAGGGGCCGACTGCTAGTGGTCAACGTCCCGGATGTCTACGGGGAAATAGGTTGTCTGCCCAAGGAGAGCGAAACCTTCCCCGTGTAGGGAATTAGAAAATGGGTATGTCTGGGACAACCGTATCGCTGAGTCTAGGTTGGGATAGCCTCGAACCAGACTAAGGAACTGATGGTAGCGCCCGTTTGCGCTCCGAAGGAGCGGAAGTGCTTGGTTCTGCGTTTCTTAAGGGAAAGACGGAATATCCGCTCGGTTCCGTGGCTAAACTCTGCTGAAAGGTACTGGATAGTCAGGGTTTGTACCGAGAATCTCGAATAGAACAGGGACCCGCTTGGGGGAGTCCTTCATTTCTTTGAGGTCATGGGAGGACGAGTTGGGTCTTCGAAAACCGAGTGATCTGGGGTAGTTTTCGAGTTGCAGTGCTAAAAGGAAAGTGGCTGCGGGAGTAGAAGCAGGGGCTCTGCTTTCGGAAGGTTGGTTGAGAGGAGTAGATGAGCTCCCCTCCCAAGTGGTGAAACCGCGTTTAGCGCTTATGGCCCGTTGCCGTATAGGGCTGGTACCAAATCGGAGTCCATAATGAGCTATACGCTACTGGAGTGGGATGTGCAATGGATTGGGGTCCCTAAAGGCTGTCTGAGATCTCTTCCTCACAGAGAACCATGTATTCTGCGAGTAAGGGTAAACAGGGTTTATGCATCGTTCTGCTACGGTAAGGGAGCACCTAATGTGTTTTGATACCAGAATTGGTTACAGGCCGAGGGTACAAAACAAGCAATCTTGAGAACCTCTGAGTAAACTAAAGCTAGGGTAGGTGGGTTATCTGAGGACACTAGTCCCAGCTTGCCCGCAGCTCGGACCTCTAGGGCCGAGGGAATGGAAAAAGATGTTCGCAGTAACACCTCGGGAGTAGGCTGAGGCCAGTCGCTAAGGGGGAGTGAAGCAGGTCATCTAGCCGCCCCCCTCCAGTGTCTATGACGCTGTGGTAGGGGGAGAGGAAGAGGTCCCAGCATCGGATGCCACATCCCAATCCTAAGGAGGGGTACTATAGGCTGTGATAAGTGACGTCGTGTTTAGCATCATGTGTGTCGCCTGCTAGGTGCAGCAAAGGCTGTCTGGGCACCAGACGGAGGGAGGCGAAGCAAGAATACAGCTGGTTATAGCCAAGGTCTCTGACGTTGGGGAGGCGAGAGTGAAGCGAAGGGAGGTTTACCTTTCGCTTCTCATGCTCGCCTTCGTTTGCTTTGTTTGGCTACTCACGCCAGAGAGGCGGAGCGAACAGGCGCGAGATGAGGTGCGGCTTATCAGCATCGAAGGCGCTGTGAAGTAGCTCCGGGTGAGGGAGCGTGTTAACCAGGCGAAAGCAGTGAGTTGCGATTCGGCCTGCAATTCCCTGGTTACTTGGGGCACAGGGAGCAGGGGCCAGGGCGCCGCTTGAGGTCGCCTAGGACTCTGTTCCCGCCTGAGATCATGCATAGTGTATGCCTGAGATATCTTGTTTAGGTAGCAGGAATCTGACATGTCTGAAATATTTCTCTGAAAAATTAACTGTCTGTAAATCATGTTACAGGAAACTCCGGATGCAGAATATGGGAGGTTTGGAACCTCAAAGGACCCAAACAAAAGGTATGGGTCGGTTGTCTATGGTCCCAGAGCCTGACCTGCCCGCGGTTGGCTCCGCTGGAGCTAGGACCGTGAACATGTATGAAGCGAGGGCGAAGCGGCAGAAGTGAGGCAAAGTTCACGTCTGTCCCAAGTCTGTGACGTCGGGGGCGTGAGGAACGAAGACCGAAAATTAAAAATTTTCGTTTCTTCGAAGCGACGAAGGGCGAAATGACAGAAGGCGGAACTACGCGAAAGCTTTTGTTGGCTATTATTCACTTCTGTTCGCTTTTAAAGCGAACGGGGATGATCTGAGAAGCTGTGGCACAGCTTCGGGTGAGATAAGTAGACGGTGAGGTAGGAGCGAAGTGACGGCCGAAATTCGATGAAAAATTTCATGTCTTCAACAGGAAAATAGAGCAGAAGAAGACAATGGCGTCGAAGTGACGTGAAGGTCGAAATTTTCATATTCTTGTTTTTCGAAGCGAAAGGAAGCGACGCGACGAGAAGCTGAACGACGGTCGGCGAGGACACCCTCGTTCGCTACTTTTCGCTACTTAGGCAAACAGGCGTGAACTGAGGCGCTGGAACAAGTTGGAGGGGAAGAAGGCAATGGAGTCTAAGTGACGGGAAGATCTGAGATTCCGTTTTCTTCGAAGCGAAAAGAAGCGACACGACGAGAAGCTGAGCAGGTGGGTGAGGAAATACCCCATTCAGTACTTTGTCGTTTCTGTTCGCTACTTAGGCAAACAGGAGTGCCAGCCTGTCCCAAATCTGTGACACTGGGAGGCGAGAAGTTGATGCCGTGAAGTGAAGGCCGGAGTATTTTACAATTCTCGGTTCCTCAGAGCGGACGGCGGAGAAGTGACATGGAGGCCGAGCATTTCACACACTGTTATTTCGAAAAGAAGTGACGCGACGAGAAGCTGGGCGATCGCAGGCGGGTGAGGAAACACCCCGATTGGTACTTTTCGTTTCTGTCGGTTCTTTTCGTTTCTTGGCTTGAAGGTGGGAAACTTCGATTTCTGAAGAACTTCTTGTAGGAAAAGCCAAAAGGCTAAGATATTCGACCGAGTAAATGGGCATACAGCTGAGAAGAGGCTAACTTGAGCACAGGAGAAGACGAGTTGCGCTGGAGATGTTGCCTGTGCGGATATCCAAGACGATGTGAGCAACACGGTGAGTGGAGTGAAGAGAGGAGAAAATTAGACGATAGTGGGAGAGTTGTTAGTAGGTAGAGAGGAAAATGGAAGAAAGGTGAAAACAGAAAAATAGGAAGAGAATGAATGACCGGTCAGT
>LQNS02278171.1:7323688-7346035 GCA_001587735.2 Parhyale hawaiensis
ACTCACACTCACCGCAGAAGGTCGAAGACGAGCTTGACGAGGTTTGGGGCAAAAACGTACTTTTTCCAGTTGAGAGTAAGCCAGAGGCGCATCCAACAGCAGATTACGTCGATAACAACCTCCGTGAGCAACACCGGCTCCAGGCCGCCTTATATAGAGTAGCACCTCCCAGAGGGATGGAGGGTGAGAGAGGACGTCACAGAGCCGAAAAGAAAGGAAAAATACCAACAAGTTTCGAAAAGAAACGAGAAGTACGGAAAAGTACTGAACGGAAGGGAACTGAAGAGAATATTGTGAGGGAAGCACTGGGTGCTCACATACAATTTTTTCTTCTGCCCTTTTCATCTCGGGGGAACGAAACAAAGAATGTTCAACAAATCATGAAAGATCCAAGAATGGCTACCCGGAAGCTAACACAATTTTGAAATGACATAAAGGAAAAATAAGAGCGTACACGAGAATTCAGAACTAGCTACTGTTAGAACTAAATAAAATTGAAAAAACTACAGATATATGCAGTCAATTAAGTCATAACGACACACAATAGTAAAGAAGTAAAGTAACAAATAGCATGAACACGGAAAGCAATTCAAACAACCTACCATTATCACCTTGATCCTCTTCGATACCATCACCTAAGGCTTCTATACTTCCAATTAGGCAGTCAGGTATACTGCTTCCATCGGCGCCACCATTGCTGGTTTTCAAATTCTTGGTACTCGATTGACTAACATTCTCTGTATCAATGGAAGTCTTATTCATGGCAGAAGACGAAGTAAAGGTTTCTTGGCTTCCGAGAACTTTTTCCACTTTACGAAGTGAACGGTCGCACTGATTAAAAATATCTCTAGTTGTGGCGGTGAGACACGAGACGTTGCTTTGAACAGTGGAACTCACAACATTTCCCTCACCATCTGTTAGGTCAAGGGCAGCATTATCCTTGGACTGCAACCCACGGGCACCAATGAGTGAAAGGCTAGGCGGCTTGCCACAGTCACTTTCACCGTCGCAGGATTCTACCGTAGAGCTTAGAACTACAGTTTCCTGAGATACACAGCCGTCATCATTAGCATGAGACTTCTGAGCAGCGCGTCGATTTCGAAGGTTCTGAATTAGTAATGTCTCAGCAGCGACGTTTTTCAGGACCTCTGCGGTCCCAGGAATTGGCTCTTCATCATCTCCAGACTCAAAAACTTCACCGGATGTAACAGAGCCTTCCTTGCCCTCTCCACTTGGTGATAAACCAACCAAGGGATCATTAACGTCCGGTAAGTCATCAGCTTCTTCTGCTGACACGTTCATATCACAAACGGAACTAGTCTTTACAGAACCATCATCAGCAGTTGAAGGCTTCATCTGATTAAAGCCAAAGTGTTCAAAGAGCTGGTCATCGAATTTCTCTAATCTAAGTTCTTCTGAATTTTTCTCTCTTGCAGGCATATCGTTTTCAAAGACATCTTTCGAAGTGCCCAAAGTAGAAGTTGACACTTGTTCACTGACAAGAGCGGGCTTCTTCCGAACTGGTTCGTCTTCGGAATTTGACTCACAATCATCCAATGTACGGATGCGTTTGTACTTCTTAGCATTGTTGGGCTTTTCTTCTTGTTTTCTCGGCTTTGAGCTTAAACAGCTAGTAGGTTTATGGGCACCAGATAAAGAATCTGAATCTCCTTTGATGCTGGACGCCCCTCGATCTCGTTTGGTGCGACCATCTACGTTGCCAGACTGCACGCCAGTTGATACCGTCGCCGCTTCCGAGTCAACACAACCAGCCATTTCTTTACGTTTCTTAACGTTAACTTTTTGCGACTTCGGAGGATTATCCTTCCCTTCTTTGCTTAAGCCAACAGTCTTGGAAGGGACACCAGTAGATTGAGCAGCTGACGAGGCAAATAAATCAGACTGCGTGCCTTGCTTCTCGATTGCTTTAGACCTGTGCCTCGTCACTCTCATGGGGCGAGGATCAATAGGAGCAGGGCCGCCTGACCCAGCAATTTCAGAATTAGAAGCTGGGCACTTCTCAAAGGCGTCAGACGCTAAGGGACAATCTTTCATCGTATCTGACTCTTGACCTTCCTGACGAGATGTCGCGCTCAGCTTTGTCACGCCTCCTAAGAAGGGAATTTCTACAGACTGTTCTACCGAACTGTGCTCAGCATCCAAGTTTCTCTGTAAAATTTCTTTAAATGTTGGCTTTTCAGGCTCAAGAAGCAGGGTAGCAGTTAGCGTCTCAGGAGCCACGGAACCAGTAGATGTGGCATCGCTTTGGTTCAATGCAACATTTTTGGTACCACCTAAAGACACCAGCTTACTTGGCATCAGCTGACCACCAGCACAGGCAGGTGTAGGACTGACAGGCGCCAACCGAGGTGATTTGATATTAACTGCGCTACTTCTGTTTTGGTCGCTAAGCGCTGCAGATACAGGGCTCACGGCGACGGCACTTGCTTCAGTTGTGCTCACTGCAGTGGCTATACTTTCACTAGGAGGATCGTCAGGTAACTTTGCTGGATGATTACCAGGACCGCCAACACCCAAACCATTTCCGATTTCGCCAGGGCGAGACGATGAACTTGAAGGCACGGGTTCCAATACAGGATCACACTGTATTGACTTGTCTTCTCTAGATGTCCCAACAGACGCAGAAGCAGTGGTTGGTTTTTCACGATGACAGCAACAGGGACTAGAAAATACGAGAAGCACCGTAAATAACACGAAGTGCAATGCATACGGCCGCACAAATAACCTATAAACACTGCTCACACCTGAATTGCTGCGATAGTCTGGGGTGGTAAACCTCTAAATTGAACAAAAAAATCTGTAAACGCCAACAGTAGCGGTAACTCTTTCAAAGAATTCATACTAAAGAAAAGATTTGTGACCACGCACAATGCATAGTGTATCCCACGAGAGTTATAGATCCGAATAATGCGGAAATAATACGCAAACAAACCAATCAATAAACTGCACTATATTCGAATTGTACAGGAAATAACATCGTGGATATTTATGTACCGGTACTTGTCTACGCGTCATAACCAAATGTAGTCATTCAAATGAAAATGGCTCAGAACAAAGCTTGTGTCGTGTTGCTGTTGACGTATTTATGCAGTAATGGGTGTTGCATCTAGTAATATTTCCTCTTTTCCCTGTTAGCCGTAGCCTAAGTCTTCCCTCCGTGAATGCATGATTAGAAACAGAGTTTAACATGATTGGTAGTTCAGGCGCAGCAATAATAGCTTCTGAGATAAGCAAATAATTGAGGGAACCTCCAATAACAAAACACAAATTATCCCATCATACATATATATTCTGCAAGATACTATTAAATATGATAGTTTGAGCCTCTCTTGCTACTATGGTATAAAGGCATAACAAAGGAAGAGAGATAAATCATCACCAAATATTGCTCTACAGTAAAACCCCTCTAATTCGCACAGCACGGGGGGAAGGGGGTGACGGATTAGCGGGGATTTCGGATTACCGGGGTACTTACAAATCTGAAAAAAAAACTTTTTTCCGCACTAACACGGATTATAGAGATTGTTCGTACCTTCTGCGCAGCACCTCGTGCAGATTTTTCGCTCATCACCTTTTTTATCTGAAAAATGAGAAGCGCCTTGCACGGATTACAGAGGTATTTGTAGGNACCCCATTAATCCGAAAAATGCTCACTTGTTCAGATAGCATTTCGAACAGTAATGAGATGTTCGGATTAGGGAGGGTTTCGGATTATTGAGGTGCGGATTAGAGGGGTTTTACTGTATTTGTTTAAGCCTCCTTAGAACAACTCTGGTGATTCAAGAGAGGAAAAGGAAGGGACATGTACATAGTATGTCGATATGCACAAGGGTAGATCAATGCGCATGGGAACAGCAAGTCAACAAAGAACAAGACGAACAGAACAAAGCATCATCAGTATGAGAATGAAAACAGAAGGAAGCAAAGTGGACACGAAAGATAGACGTCCCGAAGGCCTAGTTATAAATGGCTAAGGTAACCTACAAAGTCCTCCTATGGACGCTGCACCCCTAACAAAGGATGGGCGAGCCTAACTACCCTAACCCTATGGCCTAAGGCCCATCTTATGCTCCTGGGTGGGTTAAATCACTAAGAAGCAGCAGCGGAAGAAGAGCATATAGATGAACTCTCGTAATGGCATTAGCATAACACTGCACTAATGGCATGAAAAGCACAGGATGAAGAATTACCCAACAGTACATTTTGTATCGATAATATGAACGCATAAGCAGCACTTACAGGGGCTCTGCTGGCACGAGCTGCAGCATGGAGAGCAGAGTCTGATACAAGGAACAGGGTACGGCGTGCAGGCACTGCTGCTGCAGCAGCGCAGACTTCAGTAGCTGCTCCAGGGGACCCAGGCACCTGGCAGTGAGTTACACAGTAGATACAGTATCTGACAAAGCTCACTGCGAAGCTGGTTTTCGCAAATTCAAATTTTACTTGGCCCATCAGAGATGATGAAACGTCAAAACGGAGTACAGGGTACCGTACAACGAATAGTTTGTAGGGGCAGCTGAGGCGTGTTGTAATCTCAACGCTATTGGGTAGCATTAACCGGAAAACTAGCAACTGTTATCCAAACTACGGTTGTGAGAGCTTCCTCTGTCGCCGATCGGTATAAGATTAACAATAATATAGCTCTGCATGAATTACCTCCGCCAAGAAAGTTCTGTCTGCGTCGTGTTTGTTTGTCTCTCACCAAGATAGGCAAACTGACTCAAAAAGTTACAGACGGATTTCAACGACATTTGCAGGGATTGTTAGACATGTTAGGGGGAACAGATGATTAACTTTTGGTAAAGATCCGTCCATCCGTTTGTTTGTCTGCCTCATTTTTCTTGTTGCCATATATAACTCAAAAAGCTATGGACAGATTTTTATGAAACTTGCATGAGTTGTTAGGTATATTACGCAGAGTAAATGCCACATTTTTGTGATGATCTATTTGTCGCTCCATTTCACTTTATGTTTGTTAGCACACTAACTCCAAAAGGCACAAATGATTACATTTTGGTGTTGATATGAGGAAAATCATGGTTTCAAAACCAATCTTAATTTTTCGTTACCATGCTATGCTTGCCGGCGGTATAAGCTCTCAGAGTGCTCTAGTTATAATTGTGTCGATGGCAGTTCGACGTAAAGAAATTTATTTACTTATTCTAGGCGAGTGGTTATTAATTTGTCTGATTCTTTCATTCACAATACTTGAAACAGATGTTTTTGAGCGGTTACCTACCAGCTTGACAGTGACCCAGATCGGAATTATTGTTACCAGCCTTTGGGTTAAGACTGCGACACAATTGTGAGCGACGGGGTCGCCGGTGTAGCTACACCAGGTACTCAGAAAAGGTGATTCCAACGCGCCTCGGAACGCGGGCTGTTGTGTTGGTTGCTGAAGCGCGCCGCAACGTAAGAGCATTGAATTAGGTCACTGCATGCAGATCTTTACCACCTATTGGCAGCGGTGGTAGGACACATGTTAACCCTAAGGCACTTCCTGAATTGCGTTTCCTGCAGAGATATGTGTAAATACAACCTACTACATGCTGACTCTGTTCACGGAAATCAACATATTCCCGTCATAGGGAAGTCTCGTTAGTTAGTTATAAATCAGAAGGAAGTAAGCCTCCGTTTCCGAGCGGAACGATATCACAAAGAAAAGAGCAAGGGACATATATAGAATGTCGATAGAAACGAGGAACCCATGCAAGACCGTGTTCCCACACAGAATCAATGCGCATGGGAACAAGTTGGGAAGCAATAGGAAGAACAGAATAAGGCTGAAAAAGTAGGGGTATGAAATATGGAAGAAAGCAAAATGGGCACGAAAGATAAACGTCTCAAAGGCCTAGCTAATGGCTGAGGCAACCTACGTAAAGTCTCATGACAATACTTAGAGATAAACACAATATAAAATAAATGTACAACCATTATGACGCGCTTTTTGAGAAGTCACTGGAGTTTTCAGAGGAAGAAACAACATCATAAAGCTTTCCAAAATAAAATTAATATTAGTACTCAGAGTGGTAACAAGTTGCAGACGGGTTATATCAGCCGCAGAAAATGTCGCAGATTACCGATACAAAAATTCTAGCACGTTGAAAGAAAAAGAGGAAGTCAATCAATTATAATTGATTAAGGCAATTAAGGAAGTAAGTCAGGAAAGCTAAAAAAACTATAGCAGTTACTCTAACACATTTCAGCAATACAAAGCAGGCTGGTGAAATTCACTCACTGGAAGCAGCTCTTAAAGTAGACATTGCTGAATCATTTCCTTCTTTTTATATTCACATAGAAATTGCTAAACAAACTATCAGTAGGAAGACAATATTACCTGTCGGAGCAGTCGGTGCCAACAGCACCAAAAGGGATAACTCCAGCGACGTGCAATTCTTCAGAGGCAAGTTGGGCTTGAACGGCAACATCCTTCCCAGAGGCCAATGTCACGTCAGTCTGGAGAGCTACGTGTTTCGCTGGACCCGACAGCGGTTCACACTGCACGCCAGTGCTTACACACTCACGACTTTCCATACAAGTTTGAATTCCAATATCCGTCACCTCTGAAAACTCAGCTTGCAGACGCTTGTTCTTGTACACTGTAGGCACAATCGTGTGTTCCTCGAAGTCCATCCCCTGAGAATCATCAGATCTAATAGTTTTACGCTGAATATTCTGTGGTGTAAGAGAAGGCTGTCGGCACGTCACATCTACACCAGCATCAACAGTTTTTGCTGAAGCCTTTGGACCTCCCCTGATCTCAATAGACGGTGGAGGAAGATCTGACATCACTGAAGCAGTCACAGTATGAAAACTAGATACTTTTGTAGCATCAGTAAGGCAATAGCCAGTGTCAGATGATCGCTGCGTTTCGTGTAACTCGACAGCTGTAGAAAGAGAGACAGTGGGCAAAGCAATATCAGCTAGGGACACCGAGCACCTCTTCGTACCAGGAGACGCAAGATGTAAGTTATTCTCTGGATCCCCTGACGCCACAGAACAACTTCGGCTTCCTAAGTCCACTGGTTCAGAAGAAGCATCCTTACTCGAGTGTCTGTCACTCAGGCGTCCCATGGCAGGAGCAATGGAAGTGCCTGAGGAACGGAAGCTATTTCGTACTTTGATTCTTTCAGCTATAGAAGATAAAGAACCAGTCGAGCTTGGTGCATCACTGCTGGTTTTTAAACGTTTCTGATAATTGGTCCTACGAGGTGAGCCTTCAATGCTGAAATTTTCTTTCTCTTCACCAACCCCAGGATTTTCTTGCTCTTTCAAAGGCTTCTGGATATCTTTATGGCCATCAACCGACATAGCAGCTGATGACAGAGGAATTTCTTTCCTAATTCTTCCAGACCTCATGAGTCTACGAGCGGGGACTTCAAAAGCACGATCTGTCGTAGCAATATCGTCATTACTTACGGTAGTCTTCTCCTTTGTGGAAGACTCCATCTTTTCACAAGGCCTAGTACTACCACTGAGTGCACTTTTGTTAACACTGGTCTGAGAAGTTTCTTTCGTCTTCGCATCACCGTGAGGATACCCAGCAGCTGTCTGAACATTTTCGGCATTAACGACAACAGTGGCCTTTGCTCCTCCACACACAGCCATATCGGTATCGTTGTTTAGGCAAGGGTTGGACGCGGCTACAGCAGGAGTGGACTTTTGTCTGACGGCACGTCTTGCTGAAGACTGCCGTACAAATTGAGCGGTTCCTTTAGGTGTTACGCTGCTTGCTTCACTATCCGCCACAACACCACTCATTACATTCTTTGAAGCTAAGGATGAGCAAACTTCAGCATCAGGCATAGTCGACTTTTCTAAAAGACTTTGCGATAACTCATTACAAGATTGCGTTTCAGGAACCACGTTAACTATGACGTCATTGCTGGGAGTTTTCAAGTTGCCAATGTCACCATTGGAGACCGTGTCAGTAACAACAGAGGGTTGCTTTTCAACATCAGTCAATTTAGATATTTCACAGGGAGGTGATTCTTCATCACTCAATCGCTGCACAATAGTTTTTAATTTCGCAACTTGCTCACATTTCTCGGGTAAGAAATCAAGATGCTCAACATCGAATTTCTGAGTTTGGTCATCAATTACAACAGAACTTTCGCCGGAAGATAGCAAGTTACAGTCATTTTCAGTGGCCTGTTTGGTCGCATCGACAAGCCCATTTTTCTCATAATCCACTGAGTGATCCAGTCGAGATGAATCTTTAGATTCGCCTCCTTTAATATTTAATCCCACGTGATGGGGCTTGAGGTCTTTCTTGGCACCAGCAACATGTGACCAGCCAGGGGATTTGAAATCTAATGCACCCTTTCTGGCAGCAGTGGGCTTAGGGGGTTCACGGAACTGCATTGTGAGATCAGAAGCATACCGAACATTGTTAGCCTTGGCTGATCCTCCACCACCTCTGCCACGAGCGCCAGATCTAACCTGCCGGTCACGGCGGATGGGTCCCGATACACCATCAGACACAGGAGGTGGAGGAGGCATGGCTTCACAACTGGACACAAGGCGTTCACATTCTGCTACAACAACTTCGGGTAACAAATTCGCCGTACCTGTAGAAGATTTGAGAGCTTTGCTCTTCTTCTTACCCCTACCGACAACATTAACATCAGGTGCAGTAACACATGCAGTCCCCGCAGCCAAATCACACGCAGAAGCTCCACTAGATTCATCTTTGCCAACATCACAGCCAATTGGACCCTCAATGAGTGTGCGTTTCTTCCTGCCCTTCGGTTTGACACTTGGCTTGCTAGCAGCAGTATCAGGAGGACCTTCGGCAGGAGTACAGAAGAAATACACTTCATCTTCTTTACTCTTGTCTTCATCTTCATGACTATTGGTGTTCTGCACATGAGCTGGAGGAGGAATACTACGAGCAGTTTCTACAAGCACATCAAAAACGTCTTTGGTGTTCACAGGACAACTGTCAGGAAGCTGCTCGCTTTCTATATGCTCGTCTACAGGAACTGCACTAGCTATTGTACTTACGTCCACAATAACATCTGGCGCAGGCTTTCGTTGGTCAGAGTCAATAGGAGTGCTCTGAGGAAAGTGATCGGAAGGGCTATTTATATCAGGTAACTCTTCATCATCAATCAATTCGGTCGAGTTCTTTGGCGCGTCTGTTTCAGGTCGCTTCTTCACAATGTTAGTCGAACAAACTTTGCTATTAGCGGTCTCAGGAGGACCACAGTAAACAACAGTAGCGCTCTGACTCTCTAAGGTTTCCGCTGTTTTGCTCAATTTGGTAGACAAAGCACACGGCTCTGCGGGCTGGATTCTATTGTTTTCAGCCACAGCAGATTCTGCAAGGCTTTGAGTCTGCTTCTGAGGTAGTAAATTATTTGGAGCACAGCTACCGGCGCTACTGTCCTGAGTTGCACCAATTTTGAAACCAACACTGCAGCTTTCTTTGAGCCACTGCGACACCTTAGCTGAGACAGGCACGGATTTCACTTTCACCTTTAGGTCTACTTTACCTTCTTGATCAGGTACGTTTTTCTTAATGGGTAATTGACTAACTGAAACAAGTTCTTCTTCAGAGCTGAGACCAGTGACATCGGCAGCACCAGGGCATCGCCCAGCAACAACAGCGGCAGCAGGAGCTTTACCTCTGCCTCTCCCTCTACCCCGACTTCTCTCTCTACCGCGGCTGTTGGTGCTGAGTCTTGGAGCAACTGTCTCACTGCCACGCACTGCATCCGGCTTGGAGGAGCTGGCAAGATGGATGTCAACAGCGGATCTTGATAATAATTTTGAACTGTCTAGATGCAGCTGCGCACCAGTAGGAACAGTGTTGTCGCAGTGATTTTTCATTAGTGATGGCAGATCTGCAAGGAAAGAAACAAAAAGCGCGTTACATCACTCACCTTTTGAGAAGCGTTTTCAACAGCTACCACCTAAAAAACAGTAAATGATGCTTCATAGGCACACAATATCAAGGATTCAGTTTGTTTTTTAATTAATATTTGGCACTAGTACATCGAATGCTCTAGCAAAAGAAAACACTTCACCCGTTACTCAAAGCATACAAAAAACTATCAGGAACAAAGAATACTTGTGACAAAATTGTTTACCTGGTGCAGATATGTTATTTCTATCGCGCGTCAGAACACCACCACGTTTGCTTCGACTCTTGCGAGCACCTCTCCCAACACGAGCACCTTCAAATGTGGCATGAGAAATAGCTGTGCGGGACTCGTTGTAGTCCGGCGCGCAGAGGCGGTTGCGAGTACCTCGCCGAGGCTCGTCCATCTCTTCTTCATCTGAATTATCTTCAACTGGAGGCAGAGCCCTGGACTTACGAGGTGAGGCTGTGATATCAAACACAGATAGTTAGAATACGTAGACACAAACTAGCAAACAACACTACACAGTGGCCTTACAAGTAGCTATTTCACAAGTGAATATAGGCAGAAAATATGACAATTGCAAACTAGTGAAAAAGAGCATAAAGAAATAACAAATACCAACTAATGGACCAGGGCATAAAAATGATTAATACAAACTACAACTACACTGGTGAACATGGTCATAAAAATTATGGAGAAATGTTTGAATAAGCACCCTTTCAATGTTTATACTTGTCGTATAATTTTTCACAATATAGGATCAATTGCATCAATTATAGCAATAAACACAAATTTATTTCGAAAACAGTCCCAACTGCAAAAAAAATTAATTCTTGCCTGAGACAAATTTTCGAAAATCAGTACAAAGAAACTGTGACTATTATACCTATAGCTTCTGTCTCAGACACAGCCATGATAGGGCAGTGACATATAGCTACGTAGAGCTCCTCACAAACATGACAAAACCATTTTCTGTTAAAAGATTTTAAGATGTTTAGAAGAAACGAAAAATATTGAACAGAAACGATTGAACTTAGCATAAGTCCAAGATGGTAAGGCACATCATGTAGCTATACAGTATAAGAAAATAAGAAAAAAATGGCTGTACGTTACAGAGAGGAAGTGCAGCATGAGGCATTTGAGCATAAAAAGTCAGGACTCTTACGACTATTCCACAAACAATCATCTTCTTGCAAGATTGGGTCATCTGTCTTAGCTGCGAACATCAACTGATCTACTCGCTTCAGTACTTTTTCTGAAGTTGATAGCAAATTTGCATAGTTTGGACTATGGATCCTACTTGAGCTTATTTAACCAAGATCTACCCACGTTTGTTCATTAACAAACTAATTTTGCCTATCTTATCCCCATGCAGGAAGGATGACACAAAACATGAATGCACACTGGTCTTTATTATTGTATTTTGATCTAGAGCTTTATGTGTGAGACAAAAGCACCTCCCACCTTTAAAAATGTTAACTGGGATCACAGAAAATGGTAAAAGCATATGAAGTTTGAATATTTTACCCAATCACTACACTGGAAGAAGAGCTATAGTTACTTCCGTGATGCACTCTTTAGCACAATTCGACAACAACATTGTTAGAAAACGCATGACATTTTCTCAATACAAAATTTAGCTGCATAAGTATAGTTACAGTCCTCACCAATACGCAGTCAAACTGTAGCTAACTTAAGTTGATATAGCTAACTAAGTAGCAGGCTGAATGATACACTGTATTTTAAAGTTATCTTACTCGTAACGACGCGAAGGTGTACGTATGTTAGACGGGTATTTACGGCCACAGTGCAAGTGTAAAATGGTAATGAGACTCGTGGGAACAAGCCAGCTCTTAATGAATGGGACACTGATGAAAAAGACGAAGTAATGCAAATGCAAAATGGCAGCTAACAAGCAATGGCGATGTACCCCAACACACAAATATAATACCACATGTTCAGCTCCACCCCACACCAGGAAAGGCAGAGTTCTATTGCTTACTGGTAGATATAATCTACTGCGCCATAATGCACAACATTGCAAACTTATGGCTAGCTCCTGGGAATAATTTAGATGATGTGGGTTATAGAGGGAACAAAATAAATTGCGAGTCTACTGAGGAAGATGAAGAAATCAAGTTGCGTGCAACCTTCAGTCACCGAACAGGCCTAAACAGAGCATCAATATGATTAAACGTACCGCACTTGCTTAATAGAAACATATCAATAGTATGTGAGCGTACGGCGTGGCATCACCAAGTAGCTATACTTCAACAGCAATAGCAACATGCCACTCATAATCAGAGTTTTAGAGTCGGAGGATTTGAGAGGAAGGAATCTCACTTGCTCTAGGAGTTAAGCATAGCCCAACTCTGACCCCGGAATCCCATTTTCAAAATGTCCTAAATGGTGCTGATGATGCAAAACATCATTGTAAATGTACCAAACTACTACATTTAGCTTAAAATGTGTGTATTTATTGGTTAAAAATATTTGGACAAGTTTAATGTTTACATTAGCTAAATACTAGTTGAATCAAGGAGTTGGAGTCGGAAAACCTTGAGGACCCGGAGTCAGAGATTCTGGAGGACCAGGAGTTGGAGTCGGACATTATCCGACTCCGCAACCCTACTTACAATAATGCAAAGTTTATTGGTTGTTGCTTTGCTTGAGTGCTTGGTCACTCCATTCAATATGGCGCATCAAATAGGTACAAGAAAATTCCTCTGGTGAATGGCAAGCAAGCTGCTGCATTGCCATTTTTTTCCTCAATTTACGCAAGTAATGCAGGCGTTCAAAGTAACTATATAGGCCTAGCTACTTGTATGAGGTGGCATATGTACTAGGTTGTATCTACTTCCCTCCAATCATTATTGTAGCTACCGTATAAGTTGTTTAAGCATTTTAGACACAATTATGGTGTTTCTTGATAGAAACGTCAAGCCGATGCACGAGGATGGATCAACACGCACGGGAAAGAAGAGGACGAACAGAACAAAACATCATCAGTACGAGTATGATGGCAGCAGGATGCCACGTAAGTTTGAAAGACAGACGTTCCAAAAATCAAGCTTATGGCTAAGGTAACCTACAAAATCTCCCCTGCGGTCGCTGCTCAGCATAAGATGAACGAACATAAGTAACTTAACCCCTAAAGCTCATCCTATGCCCAAACAGGGGACTTCCTCCCCATAGCGAATATTTTCTGGGCTCATGATGCACAAACTAGGTAGGTAGCTAGGTGATCAACAAAAGGAGAAAAAGGGAAAGACATTTCTGAAAAAAGAATCACAGAGCAGAGTGAAAGAAATGGAATTTCATTGAAATAATTTTCTTCTGGCATCATTTAATGAGGGAAAGGGCCACTAGTTACCGGTACTGTATATTATGATTATTATCCAGTCTATAAAAATATAGAATAAATCTTACAGTTTCCTTGGGAAAAGGCTAACTTGCTTCTAATTTTTTAACAAAAAACACAAGCAATAGCTTATACAGGGCCGGGGCGTAATTTCCAGTGTCTCTTTGGGAATGGGCCTGTTGGTTCGTCTTCTGCCGCCTATCTAATCTATGGACAAGCATAAAAACAGATGTTGAGGGGAATGTATAGAAGTCAAACTATCGTATGCATCACACAAAATCAGCTTCACCTGCCTCTAATATTATTCTGCATGTGGTTATTTATGTTCACCTATCCAGCCGTTGCACGGTGCACAGTAGCTTTAGTACTAGATCAGGGAACTTTCAACTTGCAAAAGCTCTAAATTTGCATGGAAAAACTTCAACCACAGCTGTGCTTACTTGCTACTTGAAAAAAACCTCAATAACTAGATACATTTCAAAGTGAAGACTTGAAAAAAGTACCACACTCTTTTTGGGTAGCTCCTCTATTTAGTAGTACACCTACACACCTAGAAAACTATTCTGCTAGCGGTTACATTTGTAAATCCATCCATTGCTTCACTTATCATACACATTAGCTACTGTATATATAGCTCCTCTATTAGATAGCTACTTATAGGAAAACAAGAAAACAGAAGTAAGTTCTAAGCTACTACTGCTTACAGGTCATAGATGTGCTCACAGACATTGAATAGGTATATACTTTCACACTTCAAAGCCTTGTTAAGCATCCAGGGAACAATGAAAAACAGCATTTCTATACCATTGGGTAATGAGATAGGTTATTAACTAGCTACACCTAGTCTTACCATTGATTATCTACTGAATAGCTTGACATTATAAAAACTGATAAAGATCCCAAAATATGTGAGTAAAGGTAAGAAGATAAGTCTCATACCAGTAACTTAGCATTACAGACTAAAATTAATTGTCCAAATGTATCTACAGTGGAACTCCGACTTACGAACTTAATCCGTTCCAGAAAAACGTTCGAAAGTCAAAAAGTTTCAAAGTCGGAGCAATTTTTTCCTATGTAATACATGTAAATGTAACTAATTGGTTCCAGAGGAAATTTTTTCCATATGTAAAAGTAAAGAAACCTGCAAAAATTATAACTTCTGTACAGAAAATTCCGAAACCTCCCTAAGCACTGAACAACACCGAAAGAACAGTAAGTCGGAAAAAAAAAGGAAGAGCAGTGCAAAGACCATCACTTGAAGCGAAGGCAGGTTCTCACGATAGTCAAAGGAATGAGTTTGCAAGTTTTGAGAAGCAAAGTGTCATCAGAACACCAACGGGGTCACGCATTTGTGATGAATTTGGAGGAGGTTCAAAGCATGTTGCATTTTCACCTAGTTTCGCTGGTCTACTGCGCGCAATTTTGTTAGCACATAGTCCGTAGAATCAAAGTTGTGGTTGAATTTATTCTCGTAGGCAGGCCTACTCGCACCAGCCTAACATTTTACAATCGATTGACCGCAGAGTGAATGGGTTCGATCAGATTTACTATTGTTCGGTCATTGAACTTTTGCACAGAATAGTGGTGGTTTCCAAACGGAACTCGCGGTCATTTCACCATAAGACTGACTATACCCTCATGGGAGCAGAGCAGCAGAATTTGCACAAAATATTCAGCGCGTTTGCTCGAGTTCCATCAGCTGTTGACTATCGTGCGAGGCTGCCATAAGAAAACGAGGATGGACAAGGGGAAAAGAAGCACAGATGTCTGGAAAATATTGCTAAGCGCTAGTATATTTTCGTGAGCCTTTTTAATGAAAGCTTCTGGCAATACCTACATAAATAAAAGTTTGCAATCTTAACAGGTTCGTAAGTCGAGTTAAGGTTCGTATCTAGGGCATAATTTTCGGGCCAAGAAAAGTTTGCAAGTCGAGAAGTTAGTATGTCGGGGGGTTCGTAAGTCGAGAGGTTTGTAAGTCGAGAGATTCGTAACTCGAGAGATTCGTATAAGTCGAGAGGTTCGTATAAGTTGAGAGATTCGTATAAGTCGAGAGGTTCGTATAAGTCGAGAGATTCGTAAAAGTCGAGAGGTTCGTATAAGTCGAGAGGTTCGTATAAGTTGAGATTCGTATAAGTCGAGAGGTTCGTATAAGTTGAGAGATTCGTAAAAGTCGAGAGGTTCGTATAAGTCGAGAGGTACGTATAGCCTACGTCAAGAGGTTCGTACAAGTCGAGAGGTTCGCAAGACGAGAGGTTCGTAAGTCAAGAGGTTCGTAAGTCGAGAAGTTCGTAAATCGGGGTTCTACTGTGGGTAGCTATATCACATACAACTCAGAAGTTATGAATAAAAACTCACTCATAAAACCACAGTCAGCCTTTATGCCTTCAATAATATCCTTGACAGCAGCTACAAGTTGGATGATTCTTGGGTTCTTCTCCAGGCTACGTTTGGTCACAGAAGCCTGGCATAGAGGGCAGGGAGTGGGTCCTCGAGTACCTTGCAGTAGACGATGGATGCATAACATGCAGAAGCTGTGGCCACATTTGGTGCTCAAAGGATTACTTAACAAATCCAGGCTGAAAAATAAACACAACCCACTGTAGAATATAAAAGCAAGGTGTGAAAAAATTGCAAATAAAATCTCTGATATCAATAGCAACTGAAAAATATCTACACAACTGAATTTTGAGAGAATAGGGAAACTATCAAAATCTGGCATAGTAAATACGGTAGCTACATTACTTGCCAATATATATTACAGAAATGTATACTGTATGTCGGAGCTGTTAGGGACGATTTTTGACGTTTTTTGTAACTTATATTTTTACAACCGTATTTTTTCACTAGTTTCTAAAATTTCTCCACTCTACATAAGTACAGGCTTGATTTGCAGGCAGATGTCATTGACAGGTAATCAATATTGAAAACTGTACAAAAACTCTGTCGTTGACACAGCATATGCTGCGCTGGTGAATCCTCAGTATGACGTTCTGATAAACGTTAAAATACAAAGCATTCATTGGCATGATGTAGAGTTCAGCTCATGTCTTAAAGTACAATATCTTCTCTACACTTCTCAGTGCTTGTTACATGTCCTTCCTGACGTAATTCCTCCATAAAACGTAACTAAAAACTAGTTTATAGTAATTGTAATTACTGCGAAATAATATCCAGTGCCACATTTGATGTATATTAGCACTTTTTTTTATATAAATACCTACTAATACTCATCACCTGGAACAACAATAAACGTTTTCATCATTTTCAAGTTAAATCAAAGTTTTTACTGGAAAAAATATCGATAAACACGTTTTACTGGGTGTCCCGTAATACCCCAGCAAGGTGTCCCGTAATAGCTACCTACCCCGGGTTGCAGAAATGGCCGCCATTTTGTTTTGAGTAGAGGTAGATAAATTCTGATGGTAAGATTCTATAGCCAACACCTTGGGCTACAAAGGCTATCAGCTAAGAAATTTTTTGTTCTCTGCCTTTTAGATTTTTCTGTCCGGACATTAGCAGGGAGACTTTCAGTAAAAAAAAAATGAAAAATACAGTTTTTTCTAGATTTTTGCTAGTAGCCTATCTGCATGAGCTACATTGAATGCTCATTATGCTCAACAGATAGCAAATATGTTGAAGTTTATTGCCCTACTTTTAGATTGGCGAACTTCTACTTAGTTTGATTTCCACAGCCCTTAATATGTGAAGTGGGACAGCTCTCCCAAATTACTACGGGTGTCCCAAATATCCCCGGCTTACAGTAATACATAGATAGGTAGCTACAGAAATAACAATAGCTGATTAGGTATTCTAACCTTACAATATATAGGTATAGGTATCAAGTAAACAAGAAGAAACTGAAAAATCATATTAAATTTACTTAAGATTAAAATACGCTAGTGACAAGCCCAGGGGGCCAAAACACGCCCTTTTTCCACCCATACAGAACTTGAAAACTTGACACCATGTATGACTTTGGCCCAGGCATTGCCCAACTTCAACATTCCGATAGCCGCTTCACGAGTGTTTCCTATTAGAATAGATATGAACAGTGGCAGCTCGCGCTATGGGGCCAGAGGGGCTGGGCCCCACCAACAATTTGACTGAAACCATACAAAAATTCAAATATAAGAATGAGTCCTAAATATTAATCTTTTGAACAATTGAACACTTGAATGCAGCATAGAAACTAACTTCTTCCTCAGAATCACTTCCAACTGAATGCCGAGGGGCCAGCATTTCCTGGCCCCCTTTTTCCTTTCATTTTCTGAAACGTGAGGAGCGACAAGGAACCGCCCAGTGTCGGAGTTTTCTATACAATGAAGCGGCAGAAGATATGGTTCAGCGCCTCCTGGCCGCAGGGAGCTCCATACCTTGGCTGCCAAATCTTACGTTTTTCCTCAAGTTCCTGGGTTTTTTCTCAACGCCTGGACTTTGACTCTTGCAAATTTGGCTTTTTTCATTCTTTTCAAGACAGCAATACAAATAATAAATGCGTCAAACAAACTCAGTAAGTAATAAAGTATACGTATTTATTAACGTTTAGATGTTTACAGCGCCATTTCATTGTTACACATTGGGTTTTATTATGGTGCGATTTCGGGTTTTCCCAAAAATCCCATTGATAGTCCAAACATGTCTCTTTGCAAGTGTCAGTGTGCGTCAGGACTCCGTAGGGTGTGTAGTGCCATTATGTTCGTGTATGACAGCTCGTCCGCCCTTTCAAACACGTATGAGCTGCCACTGCATACGTATTTACATCTTATGGGTACAACTGTCCCTGTAAAGTTCGTACCATTGTTTTATTTAAATTCTGATTGAAGCATAAGCAAGCTGGCCCCACCATTTCGGAGAGGCACGAGCCACCACTGGTTGTATATACCATAGGTGTGATTATGCTTGTGAAGCATATTAGGTTGTAGGGGGATTAATTTTTGTGTCTTAATGAAAATTTTTTCATGGCATTTTATTGCCCAAGGTAGGGGCAATACACAGAAGTTCATTTTACAAACCAAAAATATGCTTTTCAAAAAGTTGACTTTCGCACTATTTTTGGAGGTCTTGTTTGTGTTATGGTAAAAGCCATAGTCTAACTCCATTTATTGGAGTCGGATCCGTATGAAAATCCCTCGGATATTAAAAACAAGTTTATCTAGCAGCTCCTATAGCTTTGTTTAATAATCTCAACGTTTTCTATTTTTCCTTTCTACCGATCAATAGAGATCAAAACTGATCGGAGTTACTGGCTCGCCCAAAACGTCCGATCAGCCCACTTCAACAGTTATTACAAAAAAACTATTCGTTATAGAACAATGTACTTACTCTCAAAAGAAAGTTCAATTCATGAAAGACTGAACAAATTTGAATAAGATGCTACTATCGACTTCTATGCTATAAAGAAAGTGAGATAAAGGGATTTCCTCTACAGAAATCGTAAAATATGGTGTGATAAATCAACTCCATATTTTAAAGTTATCGACATTCTAGAAGATATCTAAATACAGTAATGCCTAACCAGAACATATTCTCACAGTACGTGCCTGGAATGTATATCTTCTTAGTAGCTTGTCGAGTAAACGTAAATCCACCACCAATAACCAGCTCATCACTTTCGATGACACTCGGGTGTCATCTACCCGTGAAGTAGTCACTGGCTTCTGCAAACAACAATTTATGGGCACACGTCCACTTCTGAACCGGGAGATTAAAAAAATAATTCGGGCTCTAAAGAGAAGAATTCATTAGCTGCCTCTGGACCATGAACAGGAGTTGTTTACTCCTCAGCAAGCAGCTGCCTCCATCCAAGCCTCAAGCAACTCCTCGGTCGTGGGCTCTGATGGGCTGACACCCCTAGATATCAAACATCTTGGCCCTCACGGTCTCTTGTTCCTGACCACTCTCTTCAAACTCATCCTGGTGCATGCTAATCTGCCAAGCGTCTAGAAGGCAGCCAACATTATCTCCATCCCTAAATCTGACAAACCACTCTCCCACAGTATATCCTACCCTCCAAAATCCCTGCCTTGTCCAGCAGCGAAGATCCTGGAGCACTTGCTGCTTCCACTTTTTGCGGAGTTCTTGGAAGTGTCAGACACCCAACACAGGTTCTGCTCTATGCGATCGACCACCTCAGCCCTTCTTCCCTTAGTCCAACGCATTGCACAAGGGTTAAACCCTACCTGGTTGATAGCTTCAAGAGTGGATTTCCTCTTTAACTACTATGCCAACGACTTTCCTCAGGTTGGTGACGTCACCTCTTCGTACACACACGAGTTTACTGTCCTATCCTCGGCTACTCATGTTCTAGAGGCAGCGACGAGCCTGTCACGCCATGCCCTCGACAATCGAGGAATGTACCTGAAAAACAGCCTTGACTGTCTCCCACTCCAAGATCCATTCCACATTGTTTACAACAGACTACATACATCAATCCAGGGCGAACCCAGCCATCAAGACGGGTGCGTCGGACATCACCCTGGAACGCAACCCAAATATCTTAGGCGTGGTGTTTGCCCACACCTTACTTTTGCCGCTAACGTGAATTATATTCTTGACAGATGCTGTTCTCGCCTGCGGATTCTCGCAGCGCTGGCAGGCTCAAGTTGGGCACAACAAAAAAAAAGAGACTTTACTGCTGAACTTCCGGACCCTAATCAGAAGCGTCGTGCTTTACGCTGTCCCGGTTTGGTTTCCTAATGACGCAAGAACCGCCGTGAGTAAGCTGCAGGCGGTATAGAATGCAGCTCTGCGCATAGTGACCGGGTCCCACCGTATGGCTTCGGCACATCACCTCCACCAGGAGACCTCAACCCTACGAGTTGTTGAGTCTCGGGTAGCTGTCAAAATAGTATCGCCTCAGCGCATCACGGGTGGCTAGATCATCTTGCCCACACCACTATCACGGCCCCCTCCGGCCCTCGCCGTATTCAACACACTCTCCAATCAAAGTTTACAGCAGACATCACTCCCCGTCTTATAGATGGGATTCTCCCTCCCAAGCATTAGGTAACACACTGCCCTGAGTGCATTACACACCTCTGCTGTTGCAACTGCAGCAGCTGCAAATCCCCCTAGCAGGGTTCCGGCCTCGAGGCTACCAATGCCATCCTCTCTGTGTGGAGAAGTCTCTATTCCCTAGCTCTTTCCGAATTACTCTCTCCCAGTCCCAGCTACGCTCTGGACACTGCTTGGTCTTAGTGGATTATAAGTTCCGAGAGGGGCGGATCGATGATCCCTCCTGTCAACTCTGCGGACTGGACGAACAGTGTGTTCGTCCCCTCTTCTTATATTTTAGTCACCCCACTGATCTTTCGGTGAGCAGTATCTGGCTGGACCTACAAGTAACTTGGGGCCGCGCATTTCCTTGCTTCTCTTCCTCTCTTCGACTTTTTCCCCCTCTGCCTAGCTCCCCTCCGGAGCTTCCTCCTCAAGCTAGCAATGGTGGACCCTGGCAATGGCAACAAACAATAACATATTCCGTGATACTAGGAGAGGTTAGCACTAGTGGAGTAAGTTGCCCTGCTGCAATTATGACACGTTTGTTGTGCTTCAACCAACTAAGGTCTGAGTCATGGTGAGAGACTCCGTGCACTGTGAGGACACTAGTTAAATTGAACTGGGGAAAATGTCCTCCTTAACCATTCATGAGTTTTCTTCTCGCTGGATAGTGCACATATTTTTTAAACCTTGCTTGAACGGTGTAGCATGATTGAATAATGTATTGTTCCTACAAATAACTCTGCATTGGTTCACCGAGAGGTTTTTAGCTATGCAATTCCTCTGAGCAAGTGAACCAGGTAACGCTTTGGTTACAGTGGGTGGCAGAATGTGTTTATAATAAAGTCAAAAAGCATCAGTGAAGTTTCAATTTTGCAGGAACGTTCACTGTTAAGAGTCAAGTACCTAACTCCAGGCAACGTTTTAGTGTGCAAGAGAACAAAACTGTCTATGTCAACTCCAGGTAACATTCCAGTTTTGAAGCAAGCTGGATGTGACAGTTGAGTAAGTCGCAATGAATTTAGGACCTCTGAAGGCTCTGATTATATAAATTTCATCTGCTGTAGTTGATCTCAGATTGCTTATTACCTATGGGGTCTACTTGGACTCAAACCTGGCGTTTCCTTCTTCCTTTGGTGAAAGACCCAAACCCGATAACAGCTAAGCGCTGAAGCGAGTCTTTATGAAAACCGCAGCTACAAACACCTAATTTTATTTGAGGCATTGAAATGAGAGGACGTCTCAACCGTCACAAATGTTGAAAAGGTACAGCTATGCGGTCTTCAGTATTGTACTGCGACCATATCATTGCCTTACACAAAGCGCCAGAACACTAAATGGATTTTGCACAAGATCTTAGTCTGTGCTCTTGAGTGCTCTCCAGCAGGGGCTGAAATTTTGGGATAGGAATCTGCCAGTTAGATACATCAAGTGCAGCAGATTAGATTTCCTAACAGGAGAGGTGAGTTCTGAACCGTTACTGTGGAGCGAGGAGAAGTTGACTCGGTCCTGACGAATGCGTCTGGCGTCAGAGCCAATAAGACCGCAGCGGAAAATGCTTTTAATCCTTTCCTGCCGGGCCCACTCAGGTAGGATAGACACCACAACAGGTTCACCGTGGCCGGAGGTTTTCCTCTAGCAAAAGGTTACTAACGGGCACGGAAACCTATACCACACGGATGCGACGCCCTTCGCTGACCAGAGACTAAGTCTCCAAGAGGGGCAATTGGGAAATTTCTCAACTCTCCAAGGACGAATTTTGACCTGTCTTTCAATGTCAAAACGTAATTATATCCCTAGTGTATGGGTCTTTCTCCTGTCTTAAATCCTGGAGTTAAGCATGCCTGCCCGTGAGTGTAGCCGCGGCTTGTATAACCTCTGGCCGTCAGTAGCTTTCAAACACCACCAGAACTGTCGACCAGCTTGGAGTTATGTGCAAGACCTCTAGTTAGTCTTTGGTTCTCTTCTCAGCTACTGGACGAACTGCCAACAATCTTCCAATCTTCAAAAACTTTCAGGTAGCGAATCTGATTTGCGAGTGTAAACTCAAAGATTCAGGTATCTTTCTTTCCCCAGTCTAAATTTCCCTGTGGTTTCAAG
>LQNS02278171.1:7377687-7394769 GCA_001587735.2 Parhyale hawaiensis
GGAAATCATGCTGCGATCAATTCTCACCACTGATCACGATTGATTGCTATCAGAATCACGTCAAAATGCGGTCACAAAAACGCGCGAATCATGAGCGATCAGGGGGAATCATTCTCGTGGTGGTCACAAAAAGACGCCTTTGGAGTCATTTTCTGATAGCAATCAACCGTGATCAGTGGTGAGTATTGATCGCAGCGTGATTTCCTCCGCAGGTTAATCATGCGTGATCAAAAAGTGATTCCATCCGTTGGACAAGTAAAAATTCGAAATTTCAAATGCAAAGTAGTGTCGTTTTCTTATATTTAGGGATAAATTGAGAAATGTTATAATGATTGTTTATAATATTTACCTCCAGAATTGTAGTTTCTTTAGTTTTATGCCTGTGTATGTTCAAAATACTTTAAATACTGTTAGTTCAGTTATGCATTGGCTTCATAATAAATAAAGGTTAATAAGAAATCCATTCCCTACCATTTTCCGTAAACATAAGATAAAAATATATATTTTTCGAAAATTGACATGGCGTCTCTGGTTTGTTTACAAATCGTTGACCGTTCTTTGCTTTTCAGTGATCACGGTAATCATGATCATGGTGATTCTGATCACGAGCGTGGCCGCAAAAAGACGCCTCTCATTCGGACCGTTCCTGATTCGGACTGCAACTTTGGATCTCAGCTCTCCTAATGCGGACGACCGCTCTTAATTCGGATGTTCTTCATAAAAATTATTTTTTTCCCATAAATCTCCATTGTGGAATTACTTTCGGATCTCACATATAATTTTACGTGACAAAACTTACAACCTTAACGAAAAAGAGTAATCACAAACACGAAGAAGACCATTTAAATGAGTTTTTTTTATCATTATCCTATATTTTTTTCAGGTACCGTCGCTTTCGTAACAGAAAACCCAATAGGTTCAACATATCATAGAAAATATTGCAGCTGTCAATTTCGGGTTCACTATAAAAATGTAGGCAACTTTTTCTATGCTTGAGGAATGTGCATATGTTCACCTCATGCACCTTCAAAAATAAATGCACGCGTATGAAACAATCCGTGAAAGCTTATTCTATACATTTATTCATGAAGGAAACGGAGTGGCGGTACAGATATTGTAATCATGTGGTTTCGTTCCGCCGAAAGTGTTGATAATATACAGTAGACGATCAGTGTGTAGGCTATGTCAAGATCAAACCTTTAACATGCTTACGCATGAAATGTTTGAAAATGAGAGTGAGGAAGCTGTGAATGAACATCTCACTAGTCGTAAAAAAGACCTCTCAAGCGAAGCAGTTTTGCAAATCGAAAACTATGAGATTGAAGAAAATAATGAGAATGGCGATGGTGCACTGTATGCGATCTATGAAAAGCATCCTGAAATATGAAGAGAGAATGAGAATGTAAAGAAAAACCATTCTGAGTTCTTTCAAACCGCTGCAAAATTAAATTGCATATTTTTTCGAGAAAGTTTCCCTAAAAGTCAAGGGCTTCGAAACGGCAGTGGACGCAGCAACGAGCTATTACAAGCAAGACGACCAAGATAATTAAAAGACTTTTTCAACTCTGCTGTAATTTTTGTTCTGCTTGCTGGTGAATTCCTTATCTAGATGTAGACCAGTGTTTTGAATATGTATTGTATTGAAATACGTTAATGCATACATACTTCTACTTTCTAAACGTTACTACGTAATAGCCTAGTTACAATGTAGCTAAATACATAGCTAATGCTAAGCGTAAAATTCAATCTAACCGGTGATTTAGTTACCCATGAAAAAGAGTTTTCAGTGTGTCAGCTACATTTTTTTCATGGGTAGCCACTTTATTATTTTACTACTACTCGCTCTTAATTCTGACTCTCTCCTAATTTGGAGTTTCTTTTTGGGACGTGACCGGTCGAATTATGAGAAGCTATTTTATTTTTCCATGGAAAACCCTAAATGAAGCACAACTGCTTAGTCTTAAGAATATTTTTCATGAAAGGACTGAGTACAAAAATGATGCAAATTTCAATGATTTTTATTCATAGAAGCATTCTCATTAAGCAGAGTCCCTACGCCATCCATATCAAATCAACGCGTTCGATCAGGTGAAAGAACACAATGTGTATATCAACTTTTAGGTCGCTGTCTACACGAAGAAGCGTCCTTCATTCATTACAACATCGTTTCTTTACATCTTTCGTTTATATTTCTTACATCTGTTTGAAGTCGCATTCGTACTCCAGAATCTTACAACCTAATCTGAAGTGAAACAGCCTATTTCTTGAATATTTATAACCTGACCAACCGTAGAGGTGAAATCTAAGCACATCAATCAGCTAATTTGCCCAAACAAACATGGCGTCTTACAACATTTTGGGGCTTTTAAGTGTTAAGAGGGATTACACTGATTCTGATCATAAAAGTGACGACGAAAAAGCATTATTGTTGACTTGTTCATGATCTGTGAACATACAGAGGATAAATTCACTATGCATTTATGGGTTCTATTTACTGAACGTGAATGGCGCAGCGTGTTGAAAAAACGGACATGCTTAATTCATCTTTCAGTCTCGCCCAGGAAGCTAACAATGCCACGCTCTTTGCTTCCTGGTCTCGCCCGTTCGCTGCAGCTGCTTCCATCAGCTCAATACGCTGCATCCACTGCACCAGTTTGAGCGAAGGTGCTGAAATGAATGATGTGTGAACTGGGCCTTTTACGAATAAGTGCGTGTGTTAAAATTGTTGGTTCAACCGTAGAGAATAAAAATAATGCACTGGCAGCATGACATGTATTTACGCAATACACACCTTACTGAACATAACTTATTATTGCATAAGAGCACATCCGATATACTGTATATGGGTTTAAGTACTCTGAAAAGCGAGAAACAAATAAATAAACAAAACATATATTTCTCAAGATAGGAAGGTTTTTTTCAGTAAAATAGTTTAACAGTACACAGGGTTTTCAAAATTTATCATTACATTTTGTGTTCACATTTACTGAATAAATAGAAATATAGATATCAAACCAAAATAAACATGTTGTTCAACTATGATTCTTTCTGAATATCGATAATTTATTCAATGTGCCTTCCGTCGGCTTCGATACCCTACTGTAAACGCTTGGAGAACGCTTTGTAAGAGTCACATATGATAGCTTTGGGAATTTTTGCCTATTACTTCACGAGTTTTGCCTCGAGAGCCTCCACGTTTTAGTGATGGAAATCAGAGAGCTTGCTTTCCAGTATGGGGCGCTAATACCTTCGAGGGTGATGCGCCGCATCCTAATGAAGTAAGTTTCCAGTATGGACCAAATGCTGAAATGAAGGTGATTAACGTCTAGACATGATAGAGGCTATTCTTCCCTAGAAATGATCTCTGGCATATTGCTTACCAACAGCTCTTGAGTCTCTTTTGCTCCGTGAGTGGGTGCAGAGTGGGTACAAGATGTTTAGTGGGCACAAAATGTTTAGCATAAATTTTAACTAATTAAACTGCAAAATTTGTGAATATTATGTGAAAACATTTATAAACTAGAGCATACTGAGAGCGCATGCCTCCGCCAAGCAAGGCAACGTTTAGAAAGATTCAAATTGGCTCTGAAACTATTATTTCATTTTTATCACCACCAAAATCTGGTCATTTGGGTCTTTTGACAGTAATAACAACTTCTGTAATATCCTTGAAGATCCGTCCGTAACTTTTTGAGTTATGTTCTGACAAACAATTTTATAAACTTTAGCCAAAAACACACAGAAACAAACCAATCATCACCATAATTTGATCATTTGTGTCTTTCAACAATTTTACCAAATATCATGAAGATCAACTCATAATATTTGAGTTAGTTTGCTAACAAGCATCCTAACAAAAATTAGTCAGACAAACCGATCACCACCAAAATTTGATCACATTTATATATTTCAGCATTTCAAACAACTTTAGCAAATTTCATAAATATCCGATAGTAACTTGTTGAGTTATTTTGCTATCAAGCGTAAAATCACACATAGAAACAAACTGACAAATAGATAATCACAAAAATTCGGTCATTTATTCCTTGTGATACTGTACATCTATTTCAGCTGTCAATTTCGGGTTGACTATAAAAATGTAGGCAACTTTTTCTATGAGTGAAGAATGTATGTTCACCTCATACATGTACCTTCAAAAATAAATGCACGTGTCAATAAAAATTCGTCAACAACTTTTTGAGTTATGGTATGGAGAAGAAAGAACAAAAATAAAAGGTTGTACGCATCTTCACCATAAGGTGATAATCTTTTACTTATCTAGGTGACAGACAAGCACACAAACAAAGGTACAGTCTATCACGACACAAAATGTCAACTTCCTTGGCGGAGGTAATGAAATGGTTGTTACGATAATTATTGAACATCCTGTACATGATAGCAATAAGTCTTCTATGTTGTCAGATATTTTTTATGCAGTAAAGACAAAAATCCTACAGGCTAACGTAAACGAGACGTAGAAATTGTCGGGAGGAGCATTTCGCCAACAAATCCTCTACCGGACTCAGGGATAAAGTTATCTGAAGAGTAAACTCAGCAACACGGGCCTAGGCCAATTTTGACAGGTTCGCAGCTGTGTGCTGACTCTCTGTAAAGTGTTATAGCCTAAGCTGTGTTGTCTCTGGCTGAACCCAGGACATACATAAAAAGTCATAAAACAAACGATAAATTTTATGAGACGATCAAAGAACACACAAATTTGAGAAACGCAGCAATGAAATATGAGTTTCCTGATACGATTAAGGAACAGAACGAATAGAACGTATCTCTGAAGCTTCAAAATAAAAACACACACACACACGTAGGAGGAAAGAAACCGCTGCTAAGAAACGAAATACTCAATCTCGGGTTGTCACGTTATATAGATGTATTTCCATAACAATGGCATAAATGAAAATATCAATAGAATAAGTTTCCTCAGCTTAACATCCGAACGTTTTGTCAAGCCTTCGTAAGCGCAGCTTTGAATTAAAAAAAAATAGCAAACTGATAGCAGTCAGTTGAGTTTGCTTAACAAATGCCAGTAGTTCAAGTTTCGGACGATCTTTTCAAAAATGAAAAGAATTATAGCTCAAAATTCATTGTAAGTCAGTGCTATTTTAACGAACATACCAATGCATCCGGACGCGGAGATGATGAAACTCCTTCGTGTGTGTACAGGCTCTCAGTTGTACGTGCAAATAAAAATATTATGTCACTCCGGCATTGTGGCCTGTTCACACGAAATTCAAAAGCTTCCACAAATACTGAAAAAGGACGGAATATCCAGTGGAAATATGCTAACTACAAGTCAAGTCTTTAATCAAATGGGCCCCAAATGTACAGCCGTCCCAATTATGACAGTAGGAGCCATATTTATGTAAATAAAGCCACGCACGGAAAGAAACGCCTTCAGCTTGAGTGCGAATGTCAGCAAATTGCTTCTGAAAATTTAGAATAGGAAATCCAGAAAGCAAAGAATGCAACGGGAGGACTCAATAGGACTAAAATAATACTTAGCTGTGACCGCACGCAGCAAATTAACATCACATCGACGAATCGAACTATGTATTCGAGTGTGGGAACTCATGCCTTAATATGTTGTTTTCTTGAACATATCACCGTATTTTTTCGATTTATTTCATTCTTCCTCCCGCTCATGACTGCCCGTCTACTTGAGCTGCAAAAAATCGTAAAATGTTGTCGCCAAGTACAGAAAGTTCGAGCAATAGGCTAACTATTACTGTGGTTTCTCTCACGTACAGAATTGGCTATAATGGTGCTTATATTTGTTCGTAAGGAATAAATATGTTTGTGAAGAGCGCTGTGAACTGAATATGAAGTTTAAATAAGGCTTCAATCAAGAAAAAGAAGTTAAATCAGGTCGCGAAAAAGGACCAAATTCGGCGCTAGTGCTGTGAAAGTTTCCACCTGCATACACTGCAATTTTCTATAGATAATTGCTAAATTAGCATATATTCTCTTAATTTAATTATACGCTAGAGATGAATTTTGCAATTTAAGACGATTATTTTCGTTAAATTAGGTAAAATAATCCTAGGTTGCTCAGCCATGGATTCGTCCATGATGACGTCACTTTCTGGTGCTAATTATTTGTGAGTCCTCCCGTTACGCTTTTTGCTTCCTGAGGAAATCTAACTCTTTTTACCAGGCCGGGAGCCAAGACCAGAATAGATTATCCACTTTCGAGCAAGGAAAACAACACGGAAGCGTGTACGTATAACTTATAATACGACTAAAACATTACTTGCGGAATATCTGATCCGCGAGGAGATGGAAATTTTAGCGTATCTTTTGTAGTCTAAAGTTAGTCCCTGATTGAAAAGTGTCCGAATCTGGCGACACGAATGTATTTTAAGGTAAAGTGTCGGCGAGGCCTTTACAACAACAAAGATTTTGATACTACTCAAGGTTTGCTTACAAAATTTCGAGCAGTTGACAAGCTAAGTAATGAAAAAAAAAAAAAAAAATACGGCCTGCTCCATCCCGACGTGCACTCCCTGTTCAAAACTCGTAAGTTTTGTGACCTGTCTGTACGCCATGGATTTTACCATCCTGCACACTTGGATCACCAGTTTTATTCACCACTCACTTCTACTTTGTGTGGACCTTATCCTTGGACTTGAATGAGCCTTGCTCAGCTCTGACAACTCACAGTATTAAAGTGCATCAATTATGTGTTTGTTCTAGTTAAGGATCACACAGCTGCTAAAAAAGTGTTTCTGGCGTCCAATATACAACGCTGCTTTGATAAACGTGGTAGTCATTGTCAGTTTCGTTCTACCTTGTGGAGAATTTTCCACGGTCGACATTATCAACAGCACTCAATATCTTCCAAACTTTTTTACCTGTTTACCCAAGCGCTTGCCCTTACTGCTATATTTTCGTAGTTGCTTTCAAGACAGACACTCGTACAGAAAAGTTATCTTGCCACATAGCCCATTTGTTGAAGTTAACCTGTGGCATGCATATTGTACGTCTGGACACGGTGCAGCGCGTTCACAGCGTACGTCGTTACACTTGTGGCGCTTATAATTCGCGGGAAAGTTGGAGGGAGATTCTGCTCAGCAGAAAGTCCAATAAAACGTACGAATTAACTAATTAATAGAGCGTTTTGCTTATGCGGGAGCTCAACTATTATGGCGAGAAAATGCCGTCCTGCCTCAATTAGACAGATCAGAGCGTTAAAACCACTTTAATATTGTAAACTATCTAGGAAATGTGAATGTCATCGAGTTGTGGGTGGCAGGATGTCGTTGTTTACGCCGTTTATATAATACGACGCTAACTGGCCAATGTCAAAGATAATAAAAAATGTTATTTAAACGTTCTCAACAATCTTTTTGATAACGCTACCGCGGGCACATCGTCGGCAGGCAATTTATTCATTGTTACACGTAACACTAAAAAAAAACCTGTTTAAAGGCTCAACCGCCACTGTAGTGTCTGGTGTTCAACTGTTCATAGTAGGCCAAGTGCTAGCGGTATTTTCAAATTTCTAAGTATTTCTAGTCGCTTCCGTTCAGGGTAAGGTTTCAACTGCAGTGGAGAAATTCAGCTAAAGAAAAATGGAGCGAAGTGGATTATGCCGAGGCCACCGAGACAGTCAATCTCGGTGGCATCTATTATGCACGATGAGCACGAAAACTCTATTAACGATCCTGCCTCGCATCTAACAAGCTCAAAAGTATCTATATTCGATCTGTCTATTTATCTAGGCAGTTTCAGCTTGGGTAAACTCAAATTCCTCTCTAGCGTTGCCAATTCTATAGGCATTTCTGAGATTTTGATCGGCCCATATCTTAGCCCCGCCCACTACCAGCATATAGAAAAATCTTAGGAATGCCCTTGAAATTGGCAACGCTGTAGAAGAATTTTGCGCACGCTTAAACTGTCATGATAAAATGGACAGAGTATAGTATCGTGCTACTTTTTTAGTGAAACAGGTTTCAGAAACTACAGTATCTTGACCGTGTTCCAGCAAAAGATTTTTGCTATATTACTTTCGATTCGAATTTTCTGCAACCTCCTCTCCTTGTAATTCAGTAGCAGCCAACAAGCTGTATTTTAATATAGTGCCTTCATTAAAACTGGAATAACTACTCATTTGAGATTTATCACTATTCAATTAAGGTATATGATCATCTTTGGTATTTTTTATGCTTTTAAATGGGCACTATTGATATTACTAATTATCGTAAAGCCTCATCCAATTGCTGATATATGTATCATAGTCACAGTGCTTCACATAATTACCTCCGCCATGGAAGCTATGTTTTCGTCGGGTTTATCTGTCTGTCACTGAGATAACTTAAAAAGTTATGAACGGATTTTGGCGAAATTCACAGAGATTATTAGGTATGTTGGGAGGAACATATGAATAACTTGTGGTGAAGATCCGTCCGTCCGTTTGTTTGTCTGTCTGCCTCATCTTTCCCAATGCCATAACTCAAAAAATTATAGACGGCTTTCTATAAAATTTAAATGAGTTGTTAGGTATATCATGCAGAGTAAATGACCAATTTTTGTGATGATATGTTTATTCGTTCATGTGTTTGTCGCTGTGTTTGATTTTATGCTTGTTAGCTCAAAAACTCATAAAGTTTCGAATGGATCTTTATGAAACTCACAGGAGTTGTAGATAATGTTGAACGACATAAATGATTAAATTTTGGTGCAGATCGGTTGGTTCGTTTGTATGTTTGACTTATGTTTTGTCATAATATTTGTTAGCAGCATAACTCAAAAAGTTATGAATGAATCTTCAAGAAAATTGCAAAAACCGCTACTACTGTCAAATGGCACAAATGATTAGATTTTCAAGTTGGTACAAAGAAAATAATGGTTTCATAGCCAATTTGCTTTTTTCATTACCGTTGCCTTACTTGGGGAAGGTATGCGTTCTCAGAGTGCTCTAGTTCATCATATTTCTGTTAGCAGCGCCCTAGGGAGATTTCGTAGGTTACCTTAGCCATTACTATTAGCCAAGCCTTCAGTCTTCAGACATGTGTCTTTCGTGTTCACTTTGCTTCCTTCCACTTTCATATTCTTACCGATCCTACTTTATTCTTTTCTTCCTCTTCTTTCCCGACTTGTTGTGACCATGAGCGTTAATCCTGTGGGGGAACACCCTTGTGCATGGGTTCGCCGTTTATCTTTGCATACTTTATGTCTCTTTTTTTTTCCTCTCTTAAAACAGCTAGTACTAATTTAGCGAGGCTTAAACCATAATGTAGCCATAATCATTTTTCTGTAATTTTATATTTGTGCAAATGTCCTGTTCAGTAATCACAATTGAGTGTAGCAGTATAGAAAAGAATATCCTTAATAAAATATTTTCCAAAATTTTGGAACTGCAGTCACGCGGCATGCTAGGACTCGCTTGCAAAAACGGCGTGGCAGAATAGGAATAGCCCTCAAGATATTGTGTAGTCTGTGCCCGACTGTCTACTATGTGTCGAAACTTAACGCAAAGGTACCGATGGTTTGCAGCACAACTACTTCCATCACCAGGAGATGGTACTTCGAGCACAGAAACCCACAAGCCCCAGCATAGTACAATCTCAGGTAACAAGAAAGTATGGTATGGCTCCCTAGATACAACCTAAACGAAGAGATGTTGCAGATACACCCAGTATCTGCACTGTTACTTAGACATCCTCTCTATCAATGGGTTGGAATGAGCACAAGTAGTAGCATCTGTTTTGACTGAACTGCGGTGAGTCTGAGTCTCAGCTTCCGAAATAACAAGCAGGGCTGCGGAGTAGGAAGAGTAAGTCGTACTGCTACCCCAACTCCTTGAGCTCCAAAAATGTCCAGTTCATACCGACTCAACAAAACAGCTACATTTTCACTGACTCCGACTCCTGGGACCAGCCGGTTTCCGACTCCTAACTCCACAAACTCTGTCCGACTCTTACTGACGCTCACTCCACAACTCTGGTTCCACGAATGGCGCACCACGTATAGTCTACGGCTCGCGTGTGGTTTTCTAGTCACGCCATAAACATTTCACCCCATCGATGACCTCAATTCTGTAACATCGAGAGCACTTTGTCAAGGTCAGCCGTACGCAAAAGCGGCCCAGTTGACACCATTCATTTTATGGTCGCTTGTAAGCTGCCGCCCATCGATCCCCGAATTTGTGAGTAGCTGACGCGCTCACAAGATTTGAAGAGGGTAAATGATGTTTGGCCAACCAACATGTTTCGCGATTTTTCATATCTCGTCGAAACAACGGTACCGTAGGTAGAACTTTAGTTACGTCAGTAGTCATTAATATAGGTTGTAACTAGTAATAAAGTATGCCACAGTGACCGTGCTCTGCGTTCAAATATATACCTACTTATGGCGAGATCGGTTAGTTTGTTACAGTCAGAGGTTGAAGCCTCCGCTTCCGCACGAAGACGGTGTCGCAGAGGAAAGGACATTTGACATTTCATTAGAAATGGGGAACCAATACACGAAAGTGTTCCCACAGGCTGACAGCGCATCAAAGCGCATGGGAACAGAAAGTCGGGTAAGAAGAGGAAGAACAATAGAAAGCAAGATTAGTAGGAGTGTGAAATCAGGAGGAAGCAAAGGGAGCACGAAAGCCAAACGTCCCAAGGCCTAATTAATGGCTTTGGTAATCTACATAAAAACCCCGGGGGCGCTGCTTTCAATAACATAGGATGTGCGAGCCTCACTAACTCTACCCTATGGCTCATCCTATGCCCCCTGAGGGGGACGAGGAGAGATCGGCTGTTCTACATACAAGTAAACATATACATATGTATTACCCGAGTGCCTTTGCTTATACTAATTTCCAATATTTTAGAGCTCTGATAAGTAACTATATTATTGAACTGTGTAGTTAGAATGACAATATGGATATTATTGCAACCCCAACGTATATCACTAACCTGATGAAACTATTTTGAACTCGTGTTCCCGTTGTTCACTCCATCGTAAAGTTTCATTCAGCTTTGTGTTCCTTAACCGAGTTTGTTTGAAACGTTTTGAATATCAGCTGCTGGATGGCAAGCTGCTGCATAAATGCAGTTTTATCGTTGTCATATACTGTATGTCCAAGGAATAAGTGCGGCAGGTATGATGGAACGAAATCTCATACCTACCGTCAGCTTCCACCTCCGAGTGTACTTTACAGTTACTCCTTGTCTTTCAACATGCTCCTTTAAGGCTTCATCATTTTTTTTTATTCGCCACTGTCAGTTGAGAATATAGCCCAAAATTCTCTCCGAAAGCTTTTTAAGTTGCCAAATCGTGGAAAGTTTTCAACAGTACTATCTGAATCTGGGGCCGGATGCTAAAACGTCTCGTTAAAAGTTTTAAGTATCGTAACTGTATACAGCTGCAGGCACGAATGCAACCATGCAACTGCTGAAGTGTTACATTTTACTCTTCGATTTAACAACTGAGTCTGTCTGTCATTTACGTATGCATCGGCTGGAAGTTCAGACCACTTCAACCATAACATTTTGAAGATCAGTGCAAGAAAGTGAGAAAAACCGGAGCTATGATATCGCTATTTCTTCAAGGAACTGTACAGTTTACGTTACCTTAACTTTACAAGGCGATTGTGCATCAGGCCGCTGGTTTTGATCTGTAAAATATATGAATCTGCGTAAACGAAATACGACTACTTGCTCAAGTGCCTTTTCCGCAGATGATGTTGCATCTGGCCGCAGTTCCTGCTGACGAGGTTAGTTTTGTAAAGTTAGGTAGGTTCTTTATTTTTACCTTTTTATTCCTCGAGGTGGGCTGTCGATCAAGATCGCCGACCTAGTTCATGGGACTTCTCTACTCTCTCGTGTGGAAGGCCTCAAATGGGGCCGTCCACTCGAGTGTCTTTTAGTATTCTTTGCGCCTTTTCCCGTCAGTAGTAGCGCATTGAGCCCATTGAGTTTTTCTAGCACGACTGCCGAGATAAAATATTCATACTGATGAAAAGCGTTATATTTTTTTCAGTTGAGCTTCATTGTTGAATCGCCTCGCTGCGTATAGGGTGGTAAACGCTGAATCAAATAATTATAATAATAGTACGACTACTCGTTTATGTTCACAAATCATAAATCTATGTTTGTACTATTGCAAAGCATCTTCAGTCTTCTGAAACCTAAACTAGCGCTAAATCGAGATTAAAATATAAATGTTGGGTCACAGTCGCACGTAGTCGGGAATACTCTAAATCCGGATTACGATTAAGAGCGGCAACTTGACGCCTTAAATAAGCATGCTCTTGGTAAATAAATTTATAACTTTTATTTTTGGCTCAGACACTGCACATCTGTAGCACAAATTTGCCTCCTAAAGACAGTTCCTGCTGTAGACTAGGCACTAGAAAATATGTTTAGTATTAAAAAATAGGCCATGTTATCGAAATAGCCGGCGGAAGTAAAGTATAACCGTCCCGATACTGATGTTTTCTCCAGACAGCGTTATTACTTTGCTAAGTACGTACCAAAATAAAGTACCGTATACTGTACTTCTCTTACCGCTTGGCAGCAGTTCAATACAAGTAGAAACGCGTAGAAAGCCCATAATAACTTTATCATGTTGATGAAGTTAGTACATGAGTGTATTAGCTATTTATTATTACGTTTTTTCATGTAGGCTATCCACATTAGTACCACCCATTAATTTAACATCAAGTGTGTGAGGTTGAATCTTCAATATTGAACTTGATACCTACAACGTGTATTATTAATGTTGCATGTGTGATTTCTGAACAAAACGTAAGCTATGTGCAGCTTGAATGTGTTCATTTGTCACTATGTTGAATAGATAATAGACAAGGCATTTTTTTCAAAAAGTAATCTGATATTTTAGTAGTTCGATTTCGGTACACAGTTTGACCCAATCAGTGGACCACGGATTTCTGTCGTCACATCCATATAGATTGATACATGCTCCAATAACCCTGTAAGACTGGCAATAATCTTAATCCCAGCTCACAACGCAAATGCCGTTTCTGCGATGGATGTGATATATTATACGTTCCATCATCTAGCAAGGGTCGAGATGTGCAATTGGAAGCATCTGTCTCCATAGCAACCGTGCGGTACACAAGACCTCTCGGTTCCGGGGGTGGGAGGGGCAAGCGCGCGGCACTCCAAAGTTGAGCGCCGTTTAGTGCAAAACTTGCGTGTGGTCAGCTTGGTTGTAACGGAAAGCTTAGCAAACAGAAATGTCTCGTTGTACAATTAATAGAAATGCAATCATGTGATGAGACGTGTTTTCGTTTTATATAATGAGTCATGTGATCTCGCAATATTACGTCAGTGAAGCATAAAAAGCTATTACACTAGGGTCTGGAAAGTGACGCGCTTATTTTGATTACATCTTCTAGTTTTGTCACTTTTGTGTGTGACACTCTGGTGCAATAGCAACTCAACGTGTCCGACCGATAAAGTTAGTGATAAACTTTTGTCATTTTCATTAGTGTGAGCTTTTGAATTTCAATCAGGAGCATTTAGTGTGTAGTAAACTACTTAAGTGCGCTGTACCATACCATGACTAAGAGCGGCTCTGAGAATTTTTCATCAGAATGAGTGAGCTAACTATGACGTGACAACGAGGCGAAGCTCCAGGAATTAATCTAATTTAATGGATTGCCGTGACTAGGCTAAAATAAACCGGCGATTATGGCATGTTAAGTGAGTTAAGCGTCGAGACCCGCTCAAGTATGTTATTTCATTGAATTATATGGACTAGTTTGTGAGTGACTCTACGCATGTCTGAGTCAAGGAACGGAATGGGAACAGCACGTGTGTGCATTACCGGTAACGTTTACTAGCATCTGGTCTGTATTGGAGGTAGATGTACGGTTCTCTACCCCTAGTCAGTTGGTATATTTATGGGACTGCACTTGTAGATGATAGTGTAACGCCGTCCAAAATAGGTCATCACGACGGTCGGCCGTGTAGTGGTAGCAGTAGTCGTAGTAGCTATTCTGCTCTCTGCGTGCTGACTCCTTCTGACTTCGGCCGTCTTGATTCCGAAATTTCGGGGCACCCACTTGCGGGTGCTGAACACAACTCTCCCGCCGTCCAGCGATTCAGAGTTCGCACCACACCTTACCCTGCAAACTCGCCTAAATTTACTCAAGTTAAGAACGCGCCGACCATAAACGTTTCTACTGCTCGGTGGTCACGAGGATTTTTACAAATTCCACGGGTAGTTGTCTCGGATCCCAGAAAATTGAAGAAACCGTTGGTACGTCCTAGTGCCAATTCAAAGACTCGTACAGTTAACTCGAACGCTTACGGCACCGCTGCAAAGTCAAACATCAGGCCACATATTCACGATGAATGCGCGACTGTTTCTCCCAAAGCTGCCCGCGGTCGAGAGCAGAAGCAGCCCCGGCCGCCTTCTACAGGATCTACAAACGTTCAGATTTCGGGCACCGCGAAGAGTACCTTTTTGTATCTGAGGTCAAACCTAACTTCGTCTTCTACCAAGCTTCTTGCCAAGCTCTCTGCGACAGTTCATTCATCAGTTGGCAAAGTAGCGCCGAACCCCGTACCACGAGCACCATCAACTATATCAGTTGCTGCAGCGCCCGTGGTTGAGACAGTTCTGCATAATTTGGAGTCCAGCGAGAGTTTGGAAAGTTGTGCATCTCCACAGTCGAGCGCAATGACTAGCCTAACTCCGTTGTTGTTCACTCGTCGTGCAGTGCACCCTCGGTCTCACCATAACCGAGATGTTGGCCTCGCCACCCCGCTTCAGGCAAGTCTTACCTAAGACTCTTTGCAATTATAGTCTGACCATTTTATCAAGGCAGTTCGGTTGTTGTCAAATTGTTATATAACGGTGCCAATTCTGTGGGTATTTCTGAGATTTCTCTATATACAGGTAGGGGACGAGGCTAAGATATGGGCCGAACAAAATCTCAGAAATGCCCATAGAATTGGCAACGCTATAGAGGAATTTGACCACTGCCGAACTACCTTGATGAAATGGTCAGACTATAGTGTCATTGCACATGCAGCACTCTGGAATTCATAATCTCGTTCCTAAGGCTGTAGAGCATAGTGTGTTGCAGGTACAAAAATTGATGTTAGGAGCCGTGTGATTACACTTAGGATATTCTTACCAATTGGCTGCCCCAGCAGAGTAGAGTGCACTCGCGATTGGAAGCGCATATGCCGCAATTGGTGATGAATGTTAAGTGTTAACCAATACATTCCAACTCGATGGGGTGTTGCCTTTGGTGTCATTTCCTTAAATTTTATTTGAAGACTTTCAGCTTATTTCAGTTGCGAAATATTTAAATATTTCGTTTGAGCCCTCTTTGGACAATATGAAGTTTTGGTCCACAATCGATTTTTCATATTTCAATACTTGATAGGTATAGATAAAAGAACACATTTTAAGAGTTTTTCATGAATACCATATCCATCGCCGATGTTTAGTTTTCGCGATAAATGACTTTGAAGTTGCCATTGTTTTCCTATGGGAGAATATAACCGGCAACGTCATTGGCTTGGTAGCGACCCCATAGGAACCTAATCGAACCTACCTAACCTAAGTTAGGTTAGGTAAGATAGTTCAAAAACCGGTCACATTGTTACACCTAGCTGAAGAGACGAAACTTGAAATTACATTAGTGATCTGCGTGGTATGATAGCATGAAACAGCGCCTCGCTTCGCACGGATAACAAAACTACGAAGCGTTTTTTTTTCACTTTTTGTCGAAATAAGTTCTTACTGCAGTGTCTGCTGCTATGACACACCAAACTACGCCATGAAACAACGACATACATCTTGATCTTTCTCCATGAAACGCCTACGTGCAACCTAACCTAACAACCTAACCTAACAGCCTAACCTAACCTAACCTAACAGCCTAACCTAACCTAACTGCCTCACCAAACCTAACAACCTAACCTAACAACCTTACCTAACCTAACAACATAACCTAACAACCTAACGTAACCTAACAGCCTAACACAACCTAACAGCCTAACGTAACCTAACAGCCTAACGTAACCTAACAGCCTAACGGAACCTAACAGCCTAACGGAACCTAACAGCCTAACCTAACAACCTAACCTAACAGCCTAACCTAACAGCCTAACCTAACAGCCCAACCTAACAGCCCAACCTAACAGCCCAACCTAACAGCCCAACCTAACAGCCCAACCTAACAGCCCAACCTAACAGCCTAACCTAACAGCCCAATCTAACAGCCTAACCTAACTAACCTAACCTAACCAAGGTTAAAAAACTATTTAAAAGATTGCCCATTGTACAGTAGGCTACTGTGCCATCATTGGGTATTCTCTCCCATAGGAAAACAATTGGATAATTTTTTTCCCTATAACTTAAAAACTAGGGTCGTCCGACAAAAACGGACTTCAGATATGGATTATACAGGTCAAAATACACTGTATAAGAAAAAACACCCCTTTTTTTTATTGCTGGTAAACTGCAATAATACCAATTTTTCTTTTCAAGTGAAGAACATTTGTTGTGCAGGCTACCTAGTAACCATTAATAAAGTGGGAAGGCCGAGAAAAACATCACTGAAGGATGGTAGAGTAGTTAGTAGACAGTCTCTAAAAAGATTCAGATCTGCAGCCAGTACCTTACTTCGAAAGGAGTTATGCTACTAACAGCATAATTGTGTTGAAAACTACTGTTAATGCCCGTTCAAACGAAGTTGGGTTCTTAGCACGGTCTCCGGTAAAAAAAAAATACTCTTATCAGCAGAAAGAATTGGCTTTCACCAGTCAGCACATCCCGTGGTACCACGAAAAGTGGCCCAATGTGTTCTTCAGCGATGTCGCAAATTTAATTTGCTTGGCTCTGACCAAAAAACATTTACAAGAGGCTCGCTGGTAAAAGATGGACGCCAAGTGCACTAAAAACTTTTGAGTTTAGAGACGGCAGTGTCATGGCGTTTATGATATTTTCCAGTCATGGGATTACTCCCAGGGGCGCCGGAACGAACTGAAGGCGACAGGGGCAGGATTGGGTCAGAGGGGCACTTTTGGGGTAAGAGGGGCACTTAAGAGGTATGAAATTCTTTGCTACTTTTTCAATGCTGTACCAAAA
>LQNS02278171.1:7399788-7417709 GCA_001587735.2 Parhyale hawaiensis
GCCCCCCCCGTTCCGGCGCCCCTGATTACTCCTACTGTATCATCCACCTGAAAATGGAGTAAATGCAGAGCTGTATAAGAACATACTTCAATATCATGCTTTGCCATTAGGCCTACTCCAAAGTCAACGTGTGTCAGTTCCATTTTCATGCAAGATAATGCCCATGGTAGAAGGCTAATCTGGTTACCAACCAGTTATCTGAAAGCATCATAGTCCGGATATAAGCCAATTGAAAACATACGGTATGGTAGGTACACTTTGGGTACACGTGTGAGGACTGTCAATAACATAAACATTCACAATTTATATATGGCTTAAACTTCAAGAAAATTAGAAAAATTGCTCTACGTCAGCGGCTCCCAACTCGTCCCATGCCGTGGACTATCATCCAAACAAAAAAATGTGGACAAGTTCCCTTTTCATGAAGATAAGTACATACAACAATCGCTTTGGTTTGAAGTACACTGGCTTGAAAAATCTCGATAAGTAACACAAGACAACAGCCAGATAACATTTTAATATTCTCAAGACGTAATCTTTTGGAAGTGTAACGATTATATAAAATTTTGTCTTAAAATGTGCGAGAAGAATTTTCAAGTAACACATGAAAAACTAGACCACTCTGAGAGCGTATACCTCCGCCAAGCAAGGCACCGGTAATGAAAAATTCAAATTGGTGCTGAGACCATGCTTTTTCTTGTAGCAACACCAAAATATGATCACTTGTGCCTCTTGATAACAACACTTTCTACAATTTTGTTGAAGATCCGCTCTTAACTTTTTGAGTTCCGTTGCTGACAAACATAACAAACTTAAGTCAAACATATAATCGAACCTACCGATCTGCATCAAAATTTAATCATTCATTTTTTTAACATTACCTACAACTCCTGTAAATTTCATTAAGATCCATTGAAAACTTTTGGAGTTATTGCGCTAACGAGCACAAAATCAAATACAGCAATAAACACACGAACGAACTAACAGATCGTCACAAAAAAGTTGGGTCATTTACTCTCGGTAATAAACCTAACAACTCTTGTAAATTTCATGAAAATCCGTCCATAACTTCTTGAGTTACGGCATTGACAAAAATGAGGCAGACAAACAAAAAACAAATGTGTGGACGGATCTTCGCCAAAAGTTAATAATCTGTTCCTCCTAACATACATAACAATCCCTGTAAGTTTAATTCAAATCCGTCTATAACTTTTTGAGTTATCTTGATGACAGAGACAGACAGAATAACAGACAGACAAACCCGATGGAAATATTACCTCCTTGGCGGAGGTAATTAACAGCAATTCTCATCCAGCATAGAAATGGCTAGTATACATTGTTTAAATAGGAATAATATTATGAAACGAATTACCATTTTTATTAAAGACCAAGTAAAGTCAAAATTACAGGTTCATTTTGGTGACAAGTGGAAACCTGTGGACTACCTACCCTAAGAGCCATCACTGACCGCCAGTAGAGAGCCCGTGTTTTAAGTGCATGTCTTCAGCGTGCTGCAAAAGTTAAGGCCTTCCTCACAAAACGTTACCTAATCCAGTGTTGCTTTGGGAGCCTGTAAATTCATCGACGGTCAGTCCTACTCATGGTAAATTCATGGAGTCGTAAATTCATCGAACACTTACTTTTTCCACTGTAAATTCATCCCATGGTAACTATTTCACTTTCGTTAGCTACCCGATCGAGAGCGACTGCGGGATATGCGCGAGACAGAAAAAAAAACGCAAGCGGAATAAGCGCTTGTGGAGATTAAGTTCGGTTAGGTTCCGGTATCAACAAATCGTTTTCTTGTTGAATCTAATTGAGTATTCAGTTACGTATGCGCCCATTCCGATTCGTGCTTATGCCGAGTTCGGCGATTTGCGTTGATTCAGATCGCGCTCGTTCCGGTCTCGCCACGTCCAGATACAAGTGTCCACACTGTTGCGAATTTTTCTCGGCAAATCACTGCTTTGTTTTTTCGTTTTCGCATGTCTCCAACATGCTAGATATTCCGCGCGATTTAGGCTGCTATAATAAAGCCGGTTCACCCGGAAGTCTTTTGTCCTTCTCACGCAAAACGAATAAATTGGTGTTGTGTAAGGTTTTGTTGCTATTTTATCGAAATTACAAAAGCCCAAAGATTCTCAGAGTTCTAATACGCTGCATAATTGAAGAGTAATATAAAACTTCATTAACACTTTTTGAGCAAATTGACTTGACGGCAAACATTTGTTCGACGCTTTGTGCACACACAGTTGTGTTTGCTAGACAAAACAGAGTGTTCGAATAATTGATACTGCGTACGGGGAACATCACATTGCTGAGCAGCACTTGGTTAAAAGTTTATTTACTCGACTGTCTTTTTGAACATGTTCTTCTATAGCCAGTCATGTGAACATGTTGCTATGCCTTCGTAAACATTCGCTTCCGTGTTCCAATGTCCGCCTAAGATCAGTTGCTAAGGAATGTAAGTAGATATATGGTACGTAAATTCATAATGATAGCCTATACGTACGGTAGTCTTGTCGATACTCTGAAAAAAGTAAGTTATTAATCGTGACGAAAACTGCAGCTTTCTTGGGATCACCAAGCGAGAGCAACAATGTACCTCTGAATATCTGCACTAATCGAATTGTACGCCCGCGGTACCCTTAAGCCCAATGCAGACGAGAGGCAAAAATTGTCGAGAGTGGCATTTCGCCCACACATGCTCCACCAGACTGCGAAGAAGTTGCCTGAAGGGCGAGTTCAGCTGGATGCGTCGAGGCGAATCTTTTTCGTTGCTTTAGGACAATTCATAGCAACTTACAGTCCACTTTTCCCTAATAACTGTTGACTACTATTGTATGTAACGCCTCCGTTTTACTTAAAACTTCACGTTAAATGGTGGCAATTGTAGCTGCAATGTCAAAAGTATTAAATGCATTTGTCTCCTAGTTACAACGACGATAGCCACAGAAAACTTAAGTCTCAAATTTTTTTTTTTTTAATTTAAGAGATAGCACAAAACATTCAGTTTCTGAGTACTATGCACGTTGGCTAAAAAACCGGCGTGTGACAAGTAATAAAATTTATTAAACTGTTTACAATTTCTTTTCCATACACAATTCTTTTCCATGCAACTTCTAAAAACGTTACCCTAGGACATTGCCGCTGCAAAAACCTTTCCCCCGCTGCGTGTGCATTGAAATGTCGAGCCAACTATGAAAATCTGACAATTGTGCCTGGTAGAAATCGACGAAGATGTCATTCGTCTGCGCCGGGCTTTACTGTACGCATGCAGTGTCACAGTGTGGACGCTGTCGTGCGATTTTCGCTGCGTCCTGCGAAAGCGTAGGTACCGCTTGTTTCGTGCTTGGGTGCGCAATTGTTCCTCTCATTTACCATTCGAAATAACTGTCATGAGATGAATATACCATTAGATGAATTTACTATACAGTGAATTTACTATACAATGAATTTACCGCGATCAAGTTACCGTCGGGAATTTACCCGGCCGCGAAGAATTTATAGTGAACCGTTTTTTTTCTTCAATTTAAAAGTTCTTTGGTCTTGACGGTTGTTTATCCTTTAAAAATAGATAAATAAAATTGATGAGCGTATTAGGATGGTTAATAACTCTTACTTGTATAACACATATTTCTGCAAATACAATTCCAAGTGTTCAAGAAATCATAGTTTTGAAAACTATCCATAGCGTTGGCAAGTACTGCACGTCCTATTTTGGAATGAAACTGGGAACGAATTCACTGGTCCACACTAAATACATGAATATGCATGGGTACGGTAAGACGGGCAAGAAGCGAAAAAACAGAACCAAATATCATTAGAAGAAGCATGAGTATTGAGGGAAGCAATGCAGACCCAAAAGAATTATGGCTTAACCCTCGCACGCTTGACTGGAACATCTGTTACTCCTGTTGAAAAACAAACGGTAGTGAAAAGGAACAACTGTTCCTTCAGAAAAGGTTTTCTTTGATTGCTGTAAAACTACTGAGCCGATTTCGGGGATTGAAAGACCGCCAGAAGAGTTTTTTTGCGTACTTTTTGATGGTGCACTCCGTTTCATAGCCCGTAAAAATATAATGCATGAACAGGGATGGAAGTTTTTTTTTTCTCACGCTCAGGGCAAGCCCCGGACGGTTACTGTAACAATTTTTCCTATAGTGCCTGGGTATAGGCACAAAGGAATGGAACTATCGTCTATTTCCATGTGTGCCAAGATACAGTAAAAAGGAACTATCGGTTTGTTCAGGCGTGCACACAGCTGCTATTTAGATAGCATATTTGCATAATTTGCATTTTTGTTGCAAAATAACATACAAAATACGCTATATGGCTGGGATTTTGTGGGCACCAAAACTATCTTTTAGTCTAATTAATTTGTAACATGAGCGTGTTCTCAAAAGCTTATATTTTTGAGTATTGACTGTATGGTGAATGGCTAAACTTAGCCGACGTTTGAAAAAAAAAAAATGTTTTGTTATTTTGTTCAATTTGTTGTAGTTTTTCTTTTTAGAATGGACTTTCTCTAAAACTTATTATAGCTCATTACATAGCCCAAGCCTCTTTGAGCCCTTGGGTTTTTAGTTTTTCACTCTATAGGTCAAATAGCGGAAGAGTTATGGCCATTTCCGCAAGACTGGTGTGTCAAGTCAGCACAAATATGCAAATTTGGATAGAATCTGGCAGGCGTGCCCTACACAATCTCCAAATCGGCTGTCGGGGGTGCGAGGGTTAAAGTCTAGATAAAGCTAATGTAACCTATGGGGGCCAGACTCTCCGTCACCTACATAGGAAAAGCCAACTTAACCTAGCCTGGTGAGCCATGTCCTTCCTGTGGATGCTAATCAGACGCAATTTCAAAGAACAACCCTTAACAGCTCATATTTTTATGTGACGTATTTGTATTATCGTGACTCCGGCTACACACAGTTTGCTTAACTAGTGCCAGTGGTAGCTAATTTCGCTGTGGCGCCTCGTTCAGTTCATTGCATCGCTTTAAGAAATGTAAGATTCGTTCATACGATGCCATAGTTTGCCCCTTTTTTCATTACCTTTAGAGGTACGGTACACTTAAGAGCAGCGTTTCCCATTGGGGGTGCATATGAACCTACGGACCCTCTGTGGTTCACGCACGGACCCCCGACTGGTTCATGTCGTTTAAAGCTTCTTTGGCAATATTACAATGTTTTTATCCCATAGATGATAAAAATTACAGAATATTTTAAGGTTACAAGAGGAAATATATAAGTTTAAATAGCTTATAATAATATCTTACATCAATTCATCGAAATTTAAATATTTTAACATCGGCATAGTTTCCCCTATATGCTTTTGCTTGGTCACATAAACTTAGCTTTTTCTTTTTCGAAAACGGCGAGAACAGCATATGCTAACAGTTAACCAATGCAAATAGTCATTTAGGGCCAGTCAAAATAAATTCGAGAGAGTTTAAGGTAAAAACTCGCTGTATGTTTATAATGGGATGAGTTGGGATGTCACGTGACTGTGACATGAATAATTATATGTTTACCGATGTTGTTATGCCTCTGCCCTTCTGCATCAACTGAAAAGCAATAGTCAGGAAATCATCGACATCTGCAATACTCATTCAGTACGTAATATAGCTACTAAGTTGATGCCAGTTTAATGGCAGGGGGTCCGCGGGCTTCAGGGCGATTTCACAGGGGGTCCGTAGAAAACTGAACTTTGGGAAACACTGCTTTAGAGGGATACTCACTGCAGAAAATTTTTACACACACACCAGTGTCTGATAAATTCAGTTTTGTTTCTATCCGCTCTGTGTTTTGTGTTTTCACTCATCATTGGAGCCCAAATTTCGCGCTTCAGTTGTACGGTTCTCACTTTATATGTACTTTACTTGGGTGCAAATTACTGTATTCATAACACACGTTTATTCGGAATTGGGAAATACATATAAACGACACGCAACTAGTATTTGCTGTGTATGCGGTCCCGTTCAGTTGAGTTTGATTTATAGACATACCAAATTGCATTACACTAACTGATGTCTTCGCTCATGTATATAGTACCTACATTGTGGTAGCTACATCACCGGTAATTTCGTCGTAATAATTCCAAGTAGGTATCACATGGAATTGTGCATATCATGTTGACTTGATTAGGGAACAGTTTCGAAACCTTTGTCAACAGTTTTGTTTCTCAAACGCTAGCTTGTAACCAAGTGAGTGTTATTCTTGCAGAGCAGCTAACTGTAAAAATTTTATGCCCAATACTATCGGTTAATTGACGTATTGACTGCATCACGTCAATGCGGCGTTCTTCTGTTGCCGTGTCATTAGCGTGAACTTCGCCCGCACATTAGTGATGCTTTCTGTTGCGCCTCAAGTTTAGTGTGCATTAATAACTTTGACCTTTGCAACTCTTGTTCTTTTACTTTTTACCCCTGAATTATTGGAATACGTGCGGGGAATCTCTTAGGCAAAATGCCCTTAGATTAATTATTAGTATTGTAAGGTTCGATAAGTGTCGTACCTATACCAGATATGTGATGGTGTTTACCTTTGCTATTGTAGTTACTTTGGATTACCTAGAGGACAAAACCACTTTTTTGTGAATGCATCACCCGCTTAACTAATGAATTGCGATTATTTTGAAGTGGCTAATCCGTAACCCTGACATTCAAGCTTAGGTGAAGTTTGTCGCGCAGAAGACTCGTGCATGCAGCCACCACCATGACGAACGAGAAGCTCTTGCAGACGAGCGGGAAACGACCAAATGCCCTCCATATAATTGTGGGCATTTTTTTATCAGTTTTTGGTCACCACAGCTGCAAATAATAATTAATCCTCCCACGTCCAGTCTCCAGCTGATACCCGCTGTCCTTGAACATTTTCCTAACCACCAACTACTACCTCTTATCCAAATGCATTTCTTTCTTTCTTTTAGACTACAACTTGTAAGCCGATATGGTCTGTGGCGATGGTTTCAATGCACGCATGAATTTGGTCTTTATACTTAACAGAGTATGATGGGTAAAATCAGTCAATTTGAAACCTGGATCAACATTACTGAAGAAATAACTCATAGAAGCAAAAATAACTTTCAACGATCCTACAAGCGGTGTAATATAAGCAGAGTTACTAGAGTTACTGACAAGGGATACAGGCGAAATTGCAATCATATTTGTATATCAGGGAACACTTATAAGCCACTAAAGCACTTTAACAGCCCTGGAACAGGATATATTCTCACCACGCACGCTCGCGTAAGGTGATAAAACATCTGAGAGTTTTTGCGCTCTGGCCACTCATAGGTAATGGAACATTACTTATAATAATTTTAACCCCTAAAGTACTTAGCTGGCCTGAGTAGCCCAGCCCCATGCAATATACTTTTTAATCTTATCATTAACATCCACCTGACTCGGCACATTAGCGAATCCACTCTCTAAAAATCGCTTCCCAGTAAAACTTGTTCGCCTTCATAAATGTATTCAAATGCTGTCGGTATGAAAGAGTTAGCTGAACTTGAAAAATGTCACTTCCCTATCGTAGGTGATGTTATTACAGCCCACATGTATGTAGTGTCGGCTGAGGCAGCTGTATAGGAGAAAGTGTGGGGTCTCGATTTCACGTTAGTGTGCATAGGTCCACAACGTGATTCTGTCTGCCTGCACCCGTCTGTCGGAGTTCATTGTGAGCGAGCAGAGACGTTAGGGTGGGGTGAAGTTTAGCTTTATCCGGGTGATGGTGCATATGTCTAATTAAGCGAGCTGTGCGTGTCCGAGAGCCCCAAAAGCTACAACACCTGACGTATAGTATTTAGTCGGGTCAAGCCCCAAAAGTCACCACACTTGTATATTATTTAGTCGGGACATTAGCCTAATCATTAGTGCCTAATTTCTTCCATCTTCATAATCGTAATGATGTTTATTTTGTTATTTCCGACTCTGTATCTAAATGCAATGACCCAGTGGGTGTGAACACCCTCGTACATGGGAACCACGTTTCTTTTGAATTCATGTAGTGGCTTCATCTTCTTTAAACTGTCTGTTCAAAGTCCGAAGAGTTAAAAATTGACCAATAATTTCATTCAATTCCTCATTGGCCTCGTTGAGAACCACGACTTATTTGCCTCACTACTATATCGTCTGTCTGTACAGCATAGTATATATATATATATATGAGCTATTTCATATATACCCTCGCTCCCTGCAGGTGGTGTCCAGCGAGGATGGAGTGTCCGTGTGTTCTGCAGATCTGACATTACCTCATATCGCAAAGGAAGTCTTGAGACGCCAGACAATTGCGAAGGTCCAACTCGAGGTAAGTGACTTACGTTTAGATTTGTATCCCTTCCTAACTTGTTATGTCTGCTTGGTTCCCTGGCGAGTGCTCTGCAGTGTCAACAGTTTCAGCATATTGTGTTATGGTACCGGACCTTATAATATGCTTATATCATCCTGGCGTATCTGATTTGAAGGGTTTAAATTCTGCTTTCGAATTGCCAGCAGAATTTCTACTGGTGTGATAGTGACATTGAATATGTATGTTCTAGCGAATGATGTTGGGTTGATCGGGGAGATGCGAAATTGTCAGTAAACGCTTCTCTAGTTTCTACAAAATTCTAAAGCTCTCTTCCATCTGTTCCAACGCTCTGGCCCAGGCGTGATACGGACGAACTCAGTCATACTATTTAGAACTTCTATGAATCATTACTGTGTAGGCTTAGGAATTACCTGATTTGCCAATATTGCTGAGCTTCCGTTTCGCCGTTCGTTCATGCATTTTGTGCTGCCTAATTCTGTATTACGGTGCATTGGTTTTAAAGACAACTTGAATATTCATGCTAGGCAGAATTTACTCAGTCTTTGTGCTGCAGACATGTATGGGTCAATAATATTTGTCAGCTCTCTTGCAATAAATTTTTTATATTGAAGTTGCTCTGAGCAACACATTTTTTGGTTCTTTGAGGTAAAAATATGATCGTAGTGCTCTCTTACAATGTTTCTTTAATGCGAGCTTTAACTAATAAATTCTGCATTGAACTGTGTCGCAAAACTACAGGTCAGTTATACTGCCCATTTTGAGATATAATTTTAACGCATATCCTGTGCCAAACCAATGCACTAGCTACCCTTCTGCACTGAATTCTAGAGAAAAACTGAGCCAAGTCTCCCTTGTGAAAATGTTTTGAGCGTAAAGCGCTAGCTTCAAAAATGCGTTTTCTTTTGCTTGGTACCCGCTGTCTTTCAGCCTTTGCAGCGTATTTCAATAAACTAAGCAGGGTGTCAAATATTGCCGGTACACATGGAAGTAAACTCGTTAGTATCTGATGACAGCACGCAAGTATCATTTATGCAATATGACCTACAATCCTGGATAAAGCTTTAAACAGCTGCGAGACTATACTGTGCGCGAGGTGCTGAAGTACGTGCATCCTCAACAATCAAGTTTTGTTTAGTGCTCGTACTTCTTGACTCACTTGTTTTTACACTTCAGCTTCAAATTTTGCTTTACTATATACGTAGTCCTCAGTTTCGATTTGGCTACTTGACTAAAGCTTGCAATGGGAGAGAAGCTATATAGCCCTGACATTATTTAAGCAGTACTCCAGTATTAGCAGTTTCCTTTGCATATCTTTACACATCTAGCCCTTTTGATCTGCTCAAAGAGCAAATTTTGATAATTCTCCTCGAGTGCAGTAATAGATCAAATACAGCGCAAAATAATACTTTCATTGCGTATAGAGAAACACTTTTTAGTTCTGATAAAAGTTACACTTGCATTCATTCTTGCTATTCGTGGCATCTTTTTAAGTCGACATATTTACCATACAATGTCGCAGTGAGCGAAATCTTGTGCACTCTAATCTATGGCGCATCGCTAAGTTCATACAATCGAGTGACTGGCTTACTCTTGCTACATGGAGTGAAATACAAATTGCCAAATTCAAGAGAAAACCCAAATGGGCGCCGCTTTCCTGCTCACAAAATTAAATGTTGCCGAACAGCTTACCTAAATTATTAAAATAACGATGGAGTCACGCGTGGCACGCAAAAAACGCCTGTAAGGCAAATAGTTTGTATTTTTTAGGCATTAATTGCGCTTACTTTTGCTAGTAATCATAATAAGTCAAAGCCAGCCGAAGCTTAAGCTTGACACCTCTTTGAAAATGTGCCACTTGATAACTGCACTTTATATTATCTAACAGAGTCTAATTCTCGAGAACTAGAATCCGTACAAGCGCCACCTGATAGGTCATGACCATCACCCGAACGGAGAAAATGCTGAAGCCTTGGAACGCTGTTCCAACACGTAACCACGCTTCCTTACACGTACGCTACAGCGAGTTTTATCATCTTGCGTAATAAATTTCATGCAGTAGTGCTGCTTTGAAGCTACAGTTCAGCATCTCAGTGCTCGTAGCATACTGACCCATTCAGTCTGGTTTTCTGTTTGAAGGTGAAAAAGTGTATGCCGGTGCCACCAAGTTTCCACCTTACTGTTTCTCTGACATAACAAGATTAGTTTCCCTGACTTGAACCATTGCCTCAGGCGAGCTACGATTCTTTAGTGCGCTCAGATGGACCATGCGAGGGCGACTTTGATCTTTAATGAAGTGCAATATCAGGCTGGTACGGGCGTTCTACAACCTTCCTTGTACGCGACACGTAATATTCCTAGAAAGAGGCACGGCACTGAGGCATTATTGTTGTTAATTAACGTTGGGAAGGGTCTGGTGTAGTGGCCATGAGGAGCGTCACTACAACGCTTCATGCCCTCGTGCTCTGCATCGATCAACCATGTAATAAACACAAGCCCGGGCCCGCATCGACTCTGCGCCTGGAGTAGCTACATCTTGTAACTATGCTGCCGTGCCTGAATATGTTAACGCGTTCTTGGCACTGCGGCGCACTTGTGTCTGAATATGTTAGTGCGTGCATGTTATTGTGTGATGTTACTGACCCTTGTTGATAAGGTTGTAAATTTATAGCTGTAATATTATTAATAAATGAATGTGTACATTTTATTATATAAGCTGTAATAGATTAATTCATGAACACCTCCCGCCCGTGGTGAAATGAATGGTATTATTATTGTTATAGCGCGTTCGTGACACTGAGGATCACTCGTGTCTAAATATGTTATAGCGCGTTCCTGACATTGAGGCACACTCGTGTCTGTATATGGTAGCACATAGACTGCACCATAACTTGACAGTCCATCGGCCATATAGGTACCGTATCTGTCTGGGCATTTTTGCAAGTGAGGCCGAATGTGCCGCGTGAGAGCTGCTCCAGAATCTCCTGAAATTTGTGGCTGAAAACATCTAATTGATGTCGTTGCACTCAGTAATGATTGCTGAACCTGGACATGTTGAAGAGCTTGCATCAATAAAAAATAAAAACTAGAACCAACATTGTAAACACGCCGTGGGCCTCCCAGTCTGCCACCCACCAAGTCTCACCTCACTGACTTAATGTGACACAACGATGGCGGAGGCGGACCAAAATGAATTGAAATCCCACCCAGTTTGCCTAAAGCAACACATGGATGTGGTTCTGAGCTGAAGAAATGACCAGAAGGGGACCGTTCGACCCGGACAGTCACTTCCCTCAAAGAGGTCCGGACGGACACACGAGCACATGGCGAAAACTATGCATCCTCGCGAATGCTCCGTGGGCTGCAACAAATTGTTAAAGTAAGTATTGTGGCTACGATAATTTATGAAACTTTTTTGCGGAAAACTCACTGGTTGTGGCATTAAAATATTTAGTGATATATAAAGAGACGCATATCGTAGAAAAAAGTCTCATGAGTGTGATGATATACATTGGTTTGCAACAACACATCAGATTAGCGGTGATTTCCGTTTTATTTTACAAGCAAATAACGGGAAGCCCTAAATACCGGAAGCCAACGAAAACCCACAGAAACCAGCGAAAACCAATTAACGTAAAGCAACAGAGAAAAAATTAGAAAACATAAACAACTATACTGTGTTAACAACCGTACTATAAATAGGTAATAAATGGGATCGATAGACGAACGATGCATTGACACAGATACCAGACGATACTCATTGGCGAATGGGCTACGCTTCGAAATAATAGCAACTTTCTATTACGATAAAAAAGAAAATGTTTAGCAGCCACTTTTAGCAAGTACCTACGCCACATTAAAACAGGCGTGCACAAATAAAAAGAAAACACATGTAGCCCTATTTTACCGCATTTTTGTTCCATACACACGTCTATTTGTACGTTACGCTCTCAATAGTAGACAATGAAGAATGATATTTTTCATACCGTCTCATCAGGGACAGACAAGAGTCGGCTCAAAGCTGGAAAGTGCTGTTTATAGGTCACAGATGTGTTCATTGTGCAGTTTGACGTGATTTTATTTTTTTTATACTGCGTGGATAATAATGAAATTTCACTGATTTTCCGTTAATTTTCGTTGGTTTCTGGTATTTAGGACTACCGACAAATAACCATAACTCTGTGTACGCTTCCCGGTGCGTCATGTAGAATGTAGCTATATGCTTGCATTTGGATGACACGAAGAGTAAAGTTATACAGCTGTTTTCATTCATTTTCTTTCTAAATATATAGATGAAGCTGTATTGACAACATACATATAGAGAGTGACATGTTTGGTAAAGTGCCGAATACAATGTGTTAATTAAATATATTAAATTTTCTTTTGACTGAGTGAATAGATGAGATAAAGCACAAATGGTAATATGTGCAAAGAAAAACTGGATCTCTACCTCTACTCATGTCATGAATTGTTTTTAATTTTCCTTAACAGTGATTTCTTTGCTTATAATGATTTGGGTACCTAGTTAATCCGTTGAATTAAAAGATATATATAGGTAGTGCAAGTAAACATGCATTGCCTAGAACAGCTATGAAGGTATGAGTTTTTGTCCAAGATTTTGTTATTCCTAAAAATTATGTTGGTTGTTACATTTCTATACGATCTTTATTAAGTTAAGAATTTTTATCATTGCCACTGATAATTATGCTGACAAATGTTTCTGAACTATGGTAAAGCAATAACCTGGTACCAGAGGCGTCAGTCTGCACAAAACAAACATATTCAATATTTAACAGCTGAGTGACCTACATTTTGAGCGACCCGATATGCCTCCAGGACACGCATTAATTTCCCTTGTGAGTTTGACATAGACTAAAGTTTAAATGCTTCAAAAAGTGAATTATTGTCTGCGGATGAATCTTCAATTACAGCTTTGGGAAACTTCCTATTCTTGCAGTGGCGTGTAATGTTGATTAATGCCTGGGGATAACTCCTTAATTATAGGCCTCATATATCTTCTTGTAAAGGGCATCAGTCTGATAAGTATGTAGAGATGCAAGAAGAATTTCAGTGTGCAGGCATATAAGAAACTGAAATGGGAGTAATAGGTGCTGTGAAATTATGTTGACCGAATGTGCCCTGCCATTATATCTACCTACAAATTATGACACTTCCTCTTGACTGCTAAGGCCGCCACCTCTTCAGCGCCCTAACTGCATGCAGGTCCGTGGTCGAACGGCGACGGGTTAGATATATATTATACAAAATAGATAATGCACTGTATATGCTGGTATTGTTTTATCGAAAATTCCCGAATTTCTGGAATGTATAGTGATATTTAGATCATTTTGATAAAATTCAAAATCGACTGTCATCCCTCATTGACGGCCCATTTTCAGAAATCTTGCTCTCATGGGCATAAATAGATTCTTTACATCATTATGAATATTATGAATATGCTGGTTATTATTTGAGGTCTTTAGACTATAAATTAGAAAGCGTTTTATCACATATTACGTTTTAGGGCTCATTTGGAAAACGCCCGATTTCAGTGGGTCGTCCAGTATGGTGTAGTTTATGGTTGACGCGTTCCTGACTTTGTGGCGTAAATACTGTACGTCTGGATGTTTTATAATTTTCCCGAACACTGTGGCGCATGCGTGTTGGAATACCTCAACATGTTCCTGACTTTATGGCGTAAACACGTATGACTGTGTTTACCCATTCCTGATAGTGTGATGCATTTTTGACAAAGTTTGAATATTTGGGAGCCAGAAGCGGGGCTGTTTCATTTGGAAATTTGCTGGTCCTAGGATTCATAGTGAGTGAATATGGACCAAATTTGTGTCAAAAATAGAGTCGGACAGTTGGAGGGTCTGCAATCCTGCCTGTGACCGAATATATATATATACACACAGAGTTTTATAGAAGGAAGAAGGAACACAGCTACGTATCACCGTGCTGGGGAATATTTTTATTTTTCGATGGCTGCTCCCTTCCCACCTATAACATTAGGCTCCCAGCCGTTCGTGTAGCAAATCAGCGAGTCAGCCGTGCCGGAACGTTCAGTTTCCGATCGCCGTGCCCGTTACTACCTCCTATTAAAGGTCCTGGCTTACGCATTTCTGACAGCATGACGCACCGCGTGCATGCCTACCATCATCTATATTAAAATTCTGCTTGAGACTCCAATCTCCATCCGTCCGTCCATGTGTCTCCACGTTACGCTTTTCGGTATTAGATGGGGAAAATTCAACTTGCTAGACACTCTAATTTTCGCTTGCAAGGTGTTCACCCATAGCTGTTTTCTTTTTGCTGCTTGAAAATATTTTCAATCAGTTTCGAAGCAAAGACATGAAGTTCTTCCTTCATCCGTATCATATCTACCGCTTTTCATTTTTTGCGCCATATTAGTTTCACTTTGCTGGTGACGCACGACGTTGTTAATAGGGCCAGATGCATATCCATAATACGCATCTGGCGTAGTTGGAGAACTCGCTTCTAGAATAATTTTTGAAGCGACTGTGCGCTATCTAAGCAAAAATAATATCTCGATAACCCAGAGTTATGCTGCTGCAACTGATGATACTGACCAGTCTGTTTTTGTATAGCTATCACATCAAACAAAGCAGAAAGAAATGGGCTTCTGATCGATATCAACGAGTCCCGTATAATAGTGAGCAAAAAATCGGAACGCCTACAAAATGACTGAAACGTGTCAAATGCAGGACTAAATTATCTGCAAACTGTGGGAAACAGAGCTGAAAAAATGTGTGTGAATACATAGGAGAACAATGCACGAAGTACCGTCGAATTTCTACTGTATGTTTTTCTCAAGACACAAGTGCAAATTCTTTGCTGACAAAACATATGCGTGATTCACAGGTGAAATAAGAATACTAGAAAAGGTTAGACGATGTGTAAGGCAGACGAACTGCATAACGATAGACATTATTAAGCTGCGGACATTAGTTCAGGCGGGGTGGGTTACGTTAAAAACACAACTAAGGTTAGTAAAAACATTATTTAACTGTGGAATTTCCACGGGTTCCGCTAGTATCTAAATATGGTACCAGGCTCGTTTTCTTTTACGTAATACATTTATGCCTGAAAGCTCGTCTAATTCGGGTTTAACTTCCGTAGATCTTTGTCGCATTTTTCAGTCATGGCATAGTGATGTAAACCCGATTTTAGCTGCATGAGCGCAATCCGCTTCACGCCTGTAAAAGGTCACCATTACAGCTTCTCTCCAGTTATACAGGAGGGCATTCAGGAAGCTTGTGCTCTTTACACTTACCGTAATACACGAAATCTTTTGAGATCTCTACTTAGTTTCGGCAATTTGGCACAAATATTTATTCCTTATCATAAGTTAAGGCCCAGTTGAAAAAACTGAAAGAAGACTGTTTTGCATGAACGGAATTCAAAACTTTTCATACTGAGGTTTACTCATTTGTAAAGATAAAGGAGACAATTTCTGTCTTACCAGTTTAACTAGAAAATTATATTTTAAGTAAAGTACGTAAGGTACTTACCAGTTGATCAAAACTTTAAGACCAGGTTGCACAAAAGTCGAGGTGCTGGGTAATTCATGGACTTCACTTCAATTCGAGTTCGTCGCTCACGTTGTAAAGGTGTCACTATGTCCAACATGGTTGCGGAGTCCGAGTCAGCCGAAGTCTGGGGATTTGGGAGTGGGGGTCGACATCTGAAACCCACTTACTTCAGCAGTCGGAAGTCGGAATTTGGGGCCCGATTTCGACTCCAGAAAACCACTTTACAGGATTTCCTGGAAATTTTAACAATTTGTTCAGAATTTTGGTTTTGAGGAGTAAAAATTTCTAAAGATATAGCAAATGTAGGCAAATATTGCTTTTTGCTTAACCTATCTGTGTTTCATAACAGTGAGTACGGTACATATTTAGTCCTAGTAGGGTCTTCCTTAACGCTAATTTTTCATTTTTGCCGGACCCGTGAAAATTCCACGGCTGGTTAATGTTCTCACTTAGTAAAATGAAGCGATCTTTACCTCCGCTACTATAAACTAATACAGATCCTATACCTAACCTGCCCCATATATATCACGCCTGTCTCTTAATCCTTACGAACTCCGCCTAACCTTTGACCTCGAACCAAAGGAACTTTTCTCTCTATCCATTCTATTACGTTGCTGTGTATGCAGTTTCGACTTGCCTAATATTATTGTATTTAAAAACTATTTAAACTCCGAGCCGCGGCTGCTATTCCGCTACAACGAAGGCCACTTGTTCAGTTTCGAATCTCTCTGTGAATTTCTATTGAGTTTCAATTCCCAATTGTACATATTTCGAATTGATGTGTCTTAGTAGATTCAGCCGTTGTCACCCGCACAGAAACATGTATTCCAAGGACGTGAAGCGCTTCCGTATTTTGACTCATACGCAGGAGGCCTAACGTAGCCGTGTATGCCAGACACTAGAGCACCGAGGGACCTCGCAGATGTTTTACCAGTAAAGTTTTTGCCCTAGTATTTCATCATGTAGCTAGACATAAAAACAATAAAACCAATAGACCATAGCAATCTCATTCTTTGGCAGTACTCTTCTCATTGTTTTCTTCTATATTTACACGCCTTCGCTAACCTTTATTTCTCATCGTCAGAAGATATTATTGTTTAGGCTTTCATACTTTTATATTTTTAGCATTTTCATTTTTCATCGGCGAGTTTGATGATTTCAATTCAATATCCGGACCCGTGACTACCTTGCACTTTATATATGCGATAGCCTTCCCACAGAATAAAAATACAACAGACTCAGCCCTTTTTTAAATAATTGATTCATGTTGCCGAAAGCACTTTTTCCGTCAGCTCACTTGATTTCTCTAAACATTGCGCTTTCACTTCGAAAATGCTTTAGAATGAAGCAGTTCAGAACAGCTCGCTGCACCGTATTCTGGATACGAATTATCCCATACTTGGATCGTTATGCGATCTCAGCAAACTGAATATTTCAAGATATGAAGATCTGTAGAGCATATAGGTATACGTGTAAAATGAACTACATGTCTTTGCTTCGAAACTGACTGAAAATTTCTTTTAGAGCAAGCGAAAAGAAAACATATCATTGAGCTTCCTCCCAGTGAACAACAGAACTTCTTGCAAGTTAATTTGTCCCTAGCTAATAGTGAAAAGCGTCACAAACAGACGCACGGATGAAGGGATGGATGGGTGGACAGACGTTCGGATGGAGCCTCAAGCAGAATTATAATAAACATGTAGACTAGAGTGCCCGCGCTGTCATGAATGACTTCGATTAATTTCTAATGACCCTTCTTCATTGAACATACTTTCGTTAATACAATTGCTTACCTAAAAGCGCAAAGAGATTAGCGTTTATCGATTTATTTCTCCCATTCTCAGACAGAGAGAAAAATAATGTTTTCTGCAGGCCGTACAGCAACACTCATCAAATAATAGTTCAGTTGGCAGCATAGATACGATATTAGATTAGATTAGATAGGCGGCAGTAGACGAACCAAAAGGCCCATTCCCAAAAAGACACCGGGACTCACACCCCGATCCTCTATGAGCTATTGCCATTATGTTAGTAGAATGTAGAGGAATGGAGAAAC
>LQNS02278171.1:7417725-7446706 GCA_001587735.2 Parhyale hawaiensis
AAATGGCCTGGGAAGCTTTGACCTTTAAGTGCTAGCGACTCGTGGAGAAGGAGTTCTTAGCTGTGGAGGATGTCTCTCCCAATGTATGTCAAGACGATTTTTAAAAGAGTTGACCGACTCCGCACGCTCAATGATTATTGCTGAGCGTAAGCCGTTTGGTCGACGATTACATTAAATTTGGAAGAATAACTGATGCAACGCAATTATCTGTGAGAGGAACCTAAAGAATCGAGACGTATAAGAGTGCTAATGGAAGCGTCAGATATCTTCAGTGCTTTAATTTCTACTTCGGCAATGCAAGAAGTGCATTCAAATATAAGGCCGCCCTATACTTTGCCATAGATTCGATGTATGGAGAGGGTAATACTCCCACAAATCAGATGCCATGGCAACGCTAAGAGACCCTTTCGGTTTCTTCATTGTTTAAATTTCATCTGTACCTGATTAAGATATGTTTACCATCAACTACTACTTGGTCTATTTTTTACCTACTGGATTTCAATGAAGCTTGACAGGATGACCAATCTTCAAACAGGCCTAATTTTCATCAATCTGTTTTTTTTTTTTCGACGCATGACAGAAAATGGATAGTAAAAAACGATAAATTCACTGGAACCAAGGAAGCCAGAGCTAATTTCTTCCCATTTATTTCGCTAGGAGCGTGATACGAAACATATAAATATATATAAACACACGACGGTCATTCTTAGTATTGGATTTTATGAGCTAACTTGGTAATTTCAGATCCCAGATGATACAAATAATAAAAAATTACATTTCATAACTATGCCAACGTAATAGGTACTTTCTCAAGCTTAAAGATTGTGTATATTTTAACATTCAGTGCCTACTTAGCCATGAACAGTTTTTCTGACTAATTATTTATGAATCCCCCTGTGCAATAGAACACAGTTATTGGTCGCTTGCTTGCTCCAATGTTAGTCCGTCTCTCCGTCACGCTCTACGGGAATAAGATAGGAATAAATTCAAGGGCGTAGCGATCTGATTAGTGGGAATAAAGTAGTTGGAAATTTGGGGGCCCTGGCTCTGGATCTCCGGCCTCTGGATCCCCGGCCTCTGGATGCCCGGCTCTGGATCCCCGGCTGTGGATCTCCGGCCTCTGGATTCCACGCTCTGGATCCAGAGCTCTATATCCTGGGCTCTGAAACCCCGGCTCTGGATCCCCGGCAGTTAGACAAGCTAGTCCCGCACCTCAGTCTTGGAGTTTTCGTTCCTTTCGTTCATAATCCTTCCGCTTATGCTTTCATTGGCGGGATCATATCGTTGCAGTTCAATCTTCACGTGGAAAAGACGCCTTTTTATATTGAATTTTGCTTTGCAGTCAAATTTCGACGCTTGAGGTTCAACCGTGTCGACGATACGGTGAGTCCTGGGCATGTCTAGTGAATTATTCTGACTGAACTATATTTTCTTATTGCAGCTTAACGTTTGCTCAATGCCAAGCTGATATTCACGCCTTATCTTGCAGGGGAGATATTTTGCTATCGCAAAACTCATGCCTGTACAACTTGCGTTACGCTCATGGAAGATGAGGCTTGCAGGGATGAGACCTATAATACAGCAAGACTTACATAGCCTATACTGTTGACCGGAAGAATAAAAATTTCAACCACAAAATTTTTGCCGTTATTTTTGAAGACTGGGCCCTCTAGTTTTAAATAAAGTTAAGGTCGTCACTGCTGTTAGTGTTGCCAAACATTGTAAATGTGAAAAAAATACTCTCTGTAGGTTATTATATGTAGGTATATTTTAGTAAAATGTACTTGATTATATGAAATTTCTATATAGTCATGCTAAATGCCAATTGTATCAAGGATTCGGAGTCGAAAAAACTGAAGGACTAGGAGTCGGAGTCGGACTTGCACATGACCATCCGACACCGCAGCCCTGATGCCGATGGCCAGCAAACGTAGTCTTTTAAAAGTAAAGTTAACTTTGACTGCACTCTCCACTGGGAAACCCACACGCACTAGTTCGTGCGGCAGATATAGGCAAACTAGCCCTAGAGAAATAAGTACAGCTGCATCCGACCACGGGTCGCTAAGAACTATTTCGCATTACCAGAAGGTTAAACGACCCGCTCTACCCCCATACTCTTGAGGTAAGTACCCCCACGGTAGCTATCCACACCAAACAAGTTTGGTGATTAGGCACGTCGAGCGCCATGCACAGAGATAGATCGCTCACCTGGCTTGGAGATTGTTCCCGGGACCTTCAGCACAACTGTCCAGCATGTAAAGTCCGCTGCTACCTTGTGTGTAAACATTTTTAACATTATCAGTACGGTGAGCTGCATAAGCGAGGTTCGCCGCAAAGTGCAGTCGCAGCTGAGAGTGGACGCAATAAAATAGTGACTTGCAACTATCTGAAAGACCCTGACGGTTAGGGAACAGTGGAATCTACTTAGTTATAGATAGGCCAAAGAAAATTTGTCAGCGTTGAGCAGGTGAATTTGCAGTTTGTCCGTCATAAGATACGAGATGATCTTCGAAACGGATTAGGCATTTACTGATGCTGATTGCAGTCCAATAACCATTTGTTGACAATAAAAAGAAATTTTAAATAAGTTTCTACAAGGGCCTTGTCTGTTTTCACATCACAGAGTAGACCGTTTAGATTTTAACAGGGAGTCCAAAACATGAAACTCTGAACAGGGCAAGAGAATTGTGTTGTCTGGTGGGAAAAAATTATTCTAGACGGTTCTGATGGCTTTCAAATTTACTGGCAAAACAAAGAATTGCGCCCTAAACACTTTTCTAGCCGGCACAGTGGTGCACTGCTTGGGGTCACAGTAATCTGTGGGTGCGATGGTTAAACAGGAAGTTAATCATCCATCATGATGTGTGGTGCCTTTTCCTCCAGAGAGGCGTAACGGGACTTTAGGTTGTACAGGGACGTCAAACAGCGGGAGGTTATTACCTCCGCCAAGAAGGTTATGTTTTTGTCGGATTCGTCTGTCTGTTTGTTTTCGTCTTTGTCTGTCACCAAGATAACTCAAAAAGTTATGGACGGATTTTTATGAACTTTATCTGAGTTGTTAGGTATATCATAAAGAGTAAATGACCAAATATTTGTGATGATTTGTTTGTTTGTTCGAATGTTTGTTGCTGTGTTCGATTTTATGTTTGCTTGCGTAATAATTCGAAAAGATTTGAGTGAATAATTATGAAACTTGATGGAATTGTTAGTAATGTTAGAAGACATGAATGATTAAATGGTTTTGCAGATCAGCTGATTCGTTTCTATGTTTGAGTTGTGTTTGTCATAATGTTTGTTACGCAATAACTCAAAAAGATTTGAATGGATCTTTATGAAATTTACAGTTGTTTATAATGTGAGAAGGCAAAATGGTTAAATTTTGGAGGCGATCGGTTGATTCGTTTCAATGTTTGAGTTGTGTTTGTCATAATGTTTGTTACGCAATAACTAAAACAGTTTTGAATGGATCTTTATGAAAATTGCAGGAGTTGTTAGTAATGTTAAAAGATATAAATGATAAAATTTCGGTGCAGATCAATTGTATGTTGGACTTATGGTTGTCATAATCTTTGTTAGCAGCATAACTCAAACAGTTAAAAAAAATTGCAGACTCTGTTAATTAATAAATTAACAAATTAAATTAATAGGTTTTGAAGTTGATACAAAAGAAATCATGGTTTCAGAGCCAATTTGCATTTTTTGTTACCGTTGCCTTACTTGGCGGAGGTATGCGCTCTCAGAGTGCTCTAGTTTCGAAATGTTAAAAAGTACACCATTAAGACGGAGGGCCCTCGTTTATGTGACAATGGCTAGTTCTTACAACGAGATATTGCAGCAATCTATAATGACCTCTTGTCCAAGATTTTTGCCTGGAGAATGATGTTCCTTTTTTCCGTCATCCAGCCTGTTCTTCATATATGACTCCGATAGAGAACGTTTGGAAATGGATTGTAAGAATCTTTTACAGAAATTGACAGAAATTTAAGACAGTAAATGATCATTGTGATGCTATCTTCACAGTTAGAAGAATCTTCCAATGACCTTCTTGGAAACTCTTTTTCAGCATGCCACAAAGAATTTTTGAGGCATTCAGCGAACTGAGGTATAACCACCCATTATGAAGTCCTCATTTGGTTAACTTCAATTTCCTTGTAAAGATTTTTTTTCTACTTTTCAGTTTTTGATCTTTAACTTTTGATCAGCTGGTAAGCACCACTGTTGCTAAAAATCTACATTTATTATTAAATTAATTGGACATAAATTTCTTTGCCATCTTTTTCTTTACCAATGCGTAAACTTCAGTTGGAAAAGTCTATCCATGCAATCTATTTTCCCAGTTTTTCAACAGGCCCTGAACTTACGACAGTGAGTGTAGGTAAATATGTAGCCTAACTCAAAGTAGCTATGTTTTAGGTTAATTTAGGGTACGTGAAAATAGGTTGCGTTTAGCTAGAACAGGTGCCTAACTTGACTTACAAGTTCACACATATTACAATTGAATCTCAGATCGGCGCTGTACTGTATCGTCACCGAAAACTATGCTTTCTTATTGTATAGCTTACTTCCCGTACTATGTTGATAACTTTAGACTTTTACCAACCAAGGTACCTTAGTTCGTTATCGTAGTTTCTGTTGAAATAGACTCTGTCAAACGAGGTCGTGGCAGCATAATTGTCTTCCTGTGCTTGAGAAATTTATAGTACAAATACACTTCCATGAATGTTTGATACCTAGCACCCGCTTGTTCCACTGTTGCACGAGGTTGTTGTTGTTTGATGTCTAACTTTTGAAAGTTGTCGACCTGCTGGACTGTGTTCAGTACGAGCCGATGCGTTAATTATTCATCTCTAGACGCACGTAAGGGAGGTATCATACTGTGACACTTGCGTTTCAAAGTAGGTTTTATAGCTACCTTAGTATTGTTCGCACGATATTGCCTTTCTACCTCAGCATTCTTCTGACGTGTGTCCATTGGATTTTCAGTAATTGTCGTCGCTGAAATTTCCCTGTACATAGTTTATTTAAAACGAGATTACAACATCTTGTGAGAAATTCATTCACATGTTTGAAAATGCAAGCGTAAATATATTAATGTTGCGAGAGCATAGAGTCAGCCAAGGACTTTACTGCTGGTATGAGTCAGCATATTACGATGTATTTTTTTCCTGCACTTCGATACAACAGAAATGCAGTAACTCTCTATCTCTTCGAATAGTAGTATAGTAATAACAGCGCAGTAAGCGAATCTTTGCGGAAATGTGAATTTGACGGCTTTTTTGTGTAGAGTCACGAGTTTCAATAACCGTATCGCCGCGTGGTTCGTGCATTGGCCCCTGGACTCTTCAATGTTTGTTGCCGCAGTGTCTGTCCGGTCGATGTTTTATCCTTCGCCTAAACCGACGCGCTGCAGATCGTTGGCCACCAAGCAACTTTTGAGCGTGACTAAGCTTTGCTCGATATCGGAACTTTTCTAAAGAGCATGTGTCCTACAAACCTTACAGGTTGTTTGCCTGGCGCCCTTCAATGTAGATGTTGAATTCTTCATTAAGATCGCCTTGTGCTTGATGACACGTTGGTCGATATGTAAACTTTCTAAAATTCCAGTGGTCGCTTCCATAAATATGAGCTTCATTGCAGAGCGATTTTGCGCAAGACAGAACATGGAATCTCCATGTAGACTGTAGTTTGGTGGCATGTAGAATAAATTCAGTAATATCAAAATTTTACAATATTGACTATTCGTAATTTCGAAATGCAATCGAAGTTTTATATATACAGTTTTAATGCCATACTAGAAGATATAAACACGTTGTGTAGAGGTAACTACAACTAGCTTCTGCCTCTTCCAAGCAGAAAAAAACAGAACTTTTCATCTGCAAAGTAACCAGCTAAAGTGATATCTTTACACACGATGCCGTAGCTAAAAACTTGCTATGCTACCGTATAAGATGCATTCATTATCGTATCGAAAAATTAGACGTTTTGGAGTTATTTTCCTCTGTATGATTGGGTTGTATATAGGCCATAGTTAGAAGCAAGTTAAATTTGCTATTTCTGTGTTATGATGGGTAGCACCCCAATGGGGTACTGCGTTGCTTACGGTAGAACATCTGTATTTCCTTGCTCTTCTTATTTTTACTACCTCCTGCAATGATTTTCGGTTGTGTTCTCTCTACGTTCTTGACTTACTGTTCTCCTGGGCGATGTTTCTATCTGCTTTTCTTATCATAATTACATACGTGCGATTGAAAATTACTAGAGAAATTAGTTATACAACTGAGAAAATACAAGAATTCAAGCGTAGCTGAGAGCACCAGCCGTTCACTACCGTCGCATCTTAATATTACCTGACGGCAAGCAGTTGGCTCTACAGATTACTGTTACGGTGTCTCGTTAGTGCGTTGCATCTTGTAAACTTGTAGGCGTCTTACGTACCACCCGCCTTGAATATTTTAGTAACCTTGGTATTGGAAAAGTGGGATATATCGGTGCTGCCTTCTTAGTGAGAGACAAGCGGACCTGCTGTGTTACTATATAGCTAATGGATAATTGTATCCCCTTAGGGAGCATATAACGGGCCATTAGACCGTAGGGTTAGGATAGTTCAGGTTCGTACGTCCTGTCATGGAGAGCAGCGCCCCCAGGTAGTCCAGGCTCTAAGGTGGGGGGGGGGGGAGGAATTGTGTCTGTGTACATTTCTCTTTTACAGCTATACCATGTATTTTCCTATTCCATATGTTGAGGATATTAAAAAAAAAAGTTGGGTAGAACTTTCACACTTGGTACATTTTTGAGGGGACATGGGGGGGGGGAGCTTAAAATTATCAATTGTGGTCCGATTTTTCTTAAACTTACTCAGAATGTGTATTTTGAAAAAAAGAAACACATTTTGCTCCTTCAACTGTTTTGAATTAGGCCTTAGTTTTTGAGATGATGGAAAATATATTTAAATGTTTATAAAGGTGTCAACGTATATTTCAATACACGTAGCATTTTTTTCGGAAATTTCAAAAGAGTAGAACTCAATGAGTTTTCATGCTAGAAAAAAAAACAACAATGACGGTTTGGAATCCTTGAGACATTCCTAACAAAACTATAGAGCTGGATGTTCCATTTTCTGTTTCGTTGCGATCGCTAATTGAAATATAGAGAACTAGAGCACTCTGAGAGCGCATACCTCCGCCATGCGAGGCAACGGTAACAAAAAATTCAAATTGGCGCTGAAACCATAATTTTCTTTGTATGAACTCCAAAATCTAATCATTTGTGCCTTTTGATAGTGAAAACAGCTTGTACAATTTCCTTGAAGATCTGTTCATAACTTTTGAGTTCTACTATTAAAAAAACGTTATGACAAACATGAGTCAAACGTACAAACTAACATATCGATATGAACCAAAATTTGATCATATATGTCTTTTAACATTACTAACAAGCCCTATAAATTTCATAAAGATCCATTCGTTATTTTTTGAGTTATTGTGCTAACAAGCATTAAATCAAAAACAGTGACAAACGAGCAAAGAAACGGATTATTACCAAAATTTGGTTATTTATTTTTCGTTATATACCTAACAACTCATTTTAATTTCATAAAAATCCATCCAAAACTTTTTGAGTTATGGTATTGAGAAAAATGAGGCAAACAAACAAACAGACAAATAAATGGATGGATATATCTTTACCAAAAGTTAATCATCTGTTCCTCCTAACATACCTAACAATCTCTGTAAATTTCGTCCAAATCGGTTCCTAACTTTTTTGAGTAATCTTGGTGACAGACAGACAGACAAACTCGACGAAAACATAACCTCCTTGGCGGAAATAATAAACAAAGGATTCGGTTTTACGCTGTGATAAAAAAAAAATATTATGAGGGCAAAATGGAAAATTTTTGAAATTTCCCAAAATACAAATATATATATGTATATATTTCCCATCATCTCAAGTCCTAAATAAAAAAAAAGTTTAGGAGAAAAATGAGTTTCTTTCTTAATTAAAAATACATATTCTGAGCAAATGTTAGAACAATCAGCCCACAATTGATAACTTTAAGCCCCCCATGCCACCCCTCAGAACTGTGCCAGGTGCGAAAGTTCTACCCATCTTTTTTTTAATGTCCTCTTCATATGGAATAGGAAAATACATGGTAGAGCTGAAAAAAATGAGGAATGTACACAGACACCCCCTTTCCCTTCCTCCCTAAGGGGGGGGGGGGGGTCATCCCCTAAGGGGGACCCTAGGTCATCTTAGCCATTAGCTAGGCCATGGACGCACACGATACCGTCTCGTGTGATCCTTGGCTAGGCCTTCGGGACGTCTGTCTTTCTTGCTCACTTTGCTTCCTTCCGATTTCATACTCCTACTGATCTTACTATTATTTGTTCTTCCTGTTCTTTCCGGATTTGCTAGTCCCTTGAGCTTTGATCCTGTGTGGGAAAACCCTCGTCCATGGGTTCCACGTGTCTATCGCTATACGATATTCATGTCCCTGCTTTCTTCCTCTGTACATGATATCGCCTTTTTTGTGGAAACGGAAACTTCAACTTCTGAATACTTTATTATCGAAAAACTATATGGAATAGAGTTACGACGACACATGTAATCAATTAAGTTGTATCATGCACAGCCGTATCATGAATACCAGGTTCAGTTAGATATACGTGATGAACTTCAGATTTGAAAATTAAACAGGAACAATATATAGTAGTTTGGGGTAAAAACGGGACACGAGCTTTTGGGGGTAATTACAGGACAGTAAAAAAAAAATTAGAAAAAATTTTTTGACGACTTCCGATTATGCGCGATAGTATGCCCAAAACCTCCTCTTTCCAATGGTACAAACCGTTTCCCGATACCTCTAATCGTTTACGAGTGACAGCCTAAAATACTGACTTTCCCGTTTTTACCCCTGTCCCGTTTTTACCCCAAACTACCATAGCTGTTATGCTAATCAGAGCTGTAAATTAATAACTAAAACTTGCTTCCGAGATTAACAATTCGAGGAGCTTGTCGGATACGTTCCCAAGTTAATGTAGGAAATGTCTCGTCAATGTCTTCCAAAAGCCCCCAAAATATCTGTGGAAAAATACCCAGTGGTTGACGGGATTATTATTATTATTATTATTATTATTATTATTATTATTAAAACTTGACGCTTGAGCTCCCACGGACAGGTAATACAACCCAAATGAAGCATCATGCAACACTGGGAAGCCCAAAACGCTGCTAAAGGAAATCCAGCAACTAACCATTAACAGCTGACTGAAACGCCAGCAGGCCAATACGACCAAAAGCCGATGCCGCCAACAAATTCCAAACCTTAGCCTACCAGGGCACGAAGCACCGACAGAACTGATTAGTTCGACATCTGACAGCCTCCAAAGTGAAAGAGTGCGCTCCGCACGCAGCACGAGTCTCTCTCCCAAAAACCTTCAGGGCGGGGAGAGAAGAATACAAGCAATGCCTCTCATTATTGTACACCTTATAAAACATACATAGCTCTGCTTCTCTTCTCCTGTGGGACAGATTCACTAGATCATTATCGGCGCACAGCCTGCTGGCTGAACTAGCAAGTCGGTCCAACAGACGCAAGTGAGTGTCAGCAGCTGATGCCCAGACCGGTGAGCAAGACTCCAACACAGGCAGCAAAAACGCATAAAAACATCTGCGGGCAACCTGACTATCAACCAAACACGGAATTCACCTTACGCAGGAGCCCAACCTTAGTGGAAGCACGTGACACCAACCTCGTAATATGTGGCTCAAAAGTAAGCTTCTCATCAAAGACAACGCCAAGAATCTCCAAGGAGCTAGACTCCTGAAGTAAAGTGTCATCAATCTCCAGTTGGGGATGCGGCGGTACAAGTGTCCGAGACAGACTGACAATCATCGGCTTGGTGTTATTGGCATTCAGCTTCATACTCCAGGCCGAGCACCATGCACTAATGCGTGACAAATCCCTATTTAGAGACTGAGCGACAGCATCACGCAGGCGAGGAGCAGGTATCACTGCCATCGAAGTGGAATCGTCGGCATAGTTGATCCACGGGTTGAATTAGGTGTACAATATTTGTGAGTATATGTATTCTGTAGCTTTTAAAATAATTTGAAAAAACACACAAGCACCAAGCCAAGCAATGCTAGCGAAAATTCGTATTAGTGCCGAATTCAAAATTTCTTTTTGATCATTTCCAAAATGTTTTCATTATCATCCTTTCCTTGTGACACTCTTGACAGCTCCAGTAAATTTCGTAAATTCACCCATCCCATGATATGGGCAGAATTAAAAAGTGACTGCAGGAAGAACTTTTAAGTTGCCTTAGGTTGCCTTCGGGACGTCTGACTTTCGTGCTCGCTGTGCTTTTCTTCGTTTTCAGTTGCTCCTTCTGATGATCCATTGTTCTTTCTGTTCTTCCTCTTCTCTCCCGACTTGCTGTTCTTATACGCGATGATCCGGTATAGGAACACCCTTGTGTATGGGCTCCACATAACTATCGACGTACTAAATGTCCCTTCTTTCTTTGTGAGATCGCATTTGTTGTGGAAACTGATGTTTAAACTTGGGTACTCGATAGAATATTATAGTAACCCTGTAAATTTCATTGAGGTCCGTCGATAACTTTTTTAGCTATGTTCCTACAAGCAGAAAGGCAAATAGAGAGAAACCGGCAAAGGGAAATAGAGAGCAACAGATCACAAAATTGGGGCATTTGTTTCCCCGTAACAATACTTACAGGTTCTGCAAATTCCTCAAAGATCCCTTCAATAACTTTCTGAGTTATGAGCAATATAGTAAAAAAAGAGAGAAACAACCAAACAGACTAAAAGATAATTACCGAGTTTTGGTGTTTATTCCTCGTATTATTCTTAACATTTCCTGGAAATTCCGTGAAGATCCGTTCTTAACTTTTTTGAGTTTCGTGGCTATAAAAAACTGGTTGGCCGTACAGATTATAACCAAAAGTTAATCACATGTTCCTCCGAATATAACTAACAGTCCCTGTAAATTTACGAAGCTCCGTCCATAATTTTTTGAGCTATCTTAGTGACTGATAAACTCCAACAAAAACGTAATCTCTTTGGCGGAGGAGATATCCACTCTATGTTTTGTCGAGATGTTCCCATTCGTGTTGAATCTGAAGTGTGGGTTGTGGCCAAAACATCGAGTAAACAAGTTAATGAGCGTGTGAAACTCATTCGCAATCAGCTTGATAACCTCAAGATTCTATACATTATTCTGTATTAACTTCCAGACTTCGTTGAAAGTAATGTCCTCACCTGTGTTGTAAACACTGTAGCTATGGCTGAACAACAAAGTGATAGAATTTCGTAACAGTTACAAACATTGAGCGCTCATGATTTTTTTTACGGATGCAATGGAGGAATTCCACATTCGTCCATTTACAAACTACCTGAACATAGCTTTTTAGGCCGGTGCTCGCGTGAAACATCGCAATTCACGCGATCATGGGACACATGCTTAACTAGAATATCTGGAAAAATCGCCATTAAATATAAATTCATAAGAAAGGTATAAGCTATTTTCTACGTTACACATAGGAGCAGTTGAACCCAAGTTTCAGTATTATCCAGTTTTCTATGTGCATTACACTGCTATTGAGTTCGTGCTTTTCTATTTCCGTTGATTTTTTGTTCAAAAGGAAACGACTTGACTTGACATACGCCATGTCGAGCGCGCGCCGTAGCAGAGCAGTTGACTCAAAAAACTGGTGACGTCAGCCGTAAGCTTAATTTATTTACCTCTCTCAAGACACCAAAAGAGCACACTATCTGTGTCTTCTTTCATCTTAAAGAGGCATACGACACGGCCTGGCGACACGGAATATTCCTACAACTGCACAAAATAGGTATAAGAGGTAACATGGCCTATTACTAGCATCAATTCGGGAGCGAGCGGCGTTTTAGGGTCAGAGTGGGACAGGCCTTCTCCCCTGAAATGACGCAGGATGAAGGAGTTCCGCAGGGGAGTGTCATTAGCTGTACCCTGTTCCTACTAGCAATAAACGACATCATAGCAAATCTTACCCAATTCGTGCACAGGTCGCTATACGTAGATGACGTGAGGTTCTACTCCTCCTCAAGACATCTGAAAGTTCTACATCCACGACTAAAGCGAACCATTGGCCGCGTTTGTTACTGGGCGACCGACCATGGCTTCGCTTTTTCTGCTGCCAAGACCTCTACCCTCCACAACTGATAAAGGTAAAGTCAACTTATACCACACCCTCACCCGCTAAACCCACATGCACTGGTTTGTGCTGCGGGTATAGGCCCACTGGCCCCAGATGAGTAAGTGTAGTTGCAGTCGACCTCGGGTCACCAAGAACTATGGCGCCAATTTGACGGAAGGAAAAAATGACCCGAGACCCCCACCTCCCTCGTCTCTCAGAGAGACAGTTCCTCCACGGCGCCGTGCGTGCACACGCAACTGCCGAGTCGCACACCAAGATCTGCAACGAGCTTGCTATTACCGGGGACCTCGATTTTCACCGCCGAGCTGTTCGGCCTGTGCAGGGCGCTGCTCCTCATTAGAGACAGTGATGAGAACAACTTTACCATATTCTTCGACTCACTGAGTGTAGTACAGGCCATTCGAGCATATGACAGCATCCACCCCGTCATCAACCGAATAGTAAGTACGATACAAAAATTGCAAGAGGATGGAAAGTCAATGTGTATCTGTTGGGTGCCTGGTCATGTTGACATCGCGGGCAATGAGCTCGCTGATGAGGAGTCGAGGCAGGTGGCCATGTTTAATTTGCTTGCGGCAAATCGTGCAGTCCCATGCCGAGACTATTACCCACTAATCAAGCGAAACCTGCGCGAGCTATGGCAATTTCAGTGGCTGGCACAGAGAAATAAATTATGAACAATTAAAGAAACCGTCCGACAGTGGCACTCGTCAAATAGCGATGACCGCCGAATGAATGTCGTACTATGCCGCCTGTGCATTGGACACACAAGACTTACTCACGACTATCTGCAGATGAGGCGTCCGCAACCCTATTGCGACAACTGCGCCGTACCTCTCACTCTTGCATTTAATGGCCGAGTGTCCCACTTTCTCCGACGAGCGGAGGGATTGCTATCCAGACCTGCATGGTCGAGATACCGATTCCATCCTCCGAGGAATGCTTTCTGAGGGACCTCGCCTCAAATTTAATAGAAATGCCCTAAAGACTTATTTTACCAGATGTAACCTCTATCACAAACTGTAATGAACCCATCACGATAAATGCTATCGCCAACTACGGCTGAGCCCGTTTCTTTGTGAATTACATATACTATATGTAAAATAATAATGATAATAATGTTCTCCTTACTACTTTATAAGATAAAATGAGACAAATTTCGCGCCCTAGCGGCGCACGAGCCTGTGAGGCTGTGTTTAAACACAGGAATAGTTCGGCGCGATATAGGCAGTGTGCCACTGAAGCGCTGGTAAAACTTCTAAATACTACTACTATCTCTCAGTTTCGTAGAGTTGTCAGCTCGAAAAGCACTTGTAAATTTTATGATGGCTTTAACTTTCGGTTTTATATTAATTTGACGATTTCACCTTAAACAGAAGGAAACTCCCAACTCCAAGCAACTTTCCCATGCACAGATGAATTTTTTTTTTTTTTTTAGAATTTGTCATCAAGTGTTATGAATGTATTGCCTTGATCCTAATCATTTCATCCTCTGAATAAGAGTTTGTCCTTGTTACTTACCATTAACCTAACCTACGGTCTGTTTTCCTTTGAACATCTTTTGATACTCAAATATTAATGTGGACATCCCTTGGAAAAATTTTCTATCATGTTTTCGTGCTGGTTTTCTGTGGTCAGAATTTGATGAGTAACTAATACAAATGATTTGCTCAAAGCATTCACGCGACGGTCTCTGTGTTCGGACTGGCTAGAGAATAGAGATGAATTGCGAGTGCTTGTGGAAGAAGGGGAAGGTCTGGATTGGAGTGTGCTGTAGTGGAGGAAAGAAACTGATAGGCGAGTGCAGACATACGGACTAGATAAATGGCGTGGAGGTATGGAAGAAAAGTCAACGCTAGTATGGTACAGGAATAAAGAATGTCTTAAGTATGAATGTTGGTATGGTGGAAGTAAAGGTGGCGACCTGCTGTTCCAAGCACGGTCTCAGGCTCTCAGTGTGAATTCGCGCACCTATCGGTGGAATGGAGCAGGAAGTCGTGTGTGCCAAATGTGTGACTGGGGTGAGGATGAAAGTGTAGAGCATTTAATCTTGGAGTGTGCAGCATATTCACAGGAACGAGAGGTGATGATGCAAGTGGTCCTGGAAGAGTGGGGTGCTCAAGAAGGTGTGGTGTACGAGAGAACGGGCCTAGAATGGTTGACTCGAATGCTTGGATGTGATGGAGCGGCAAGTGTGAGGATGTTTGAGTGTGTCAATGAGTACCTGGCAAGGGTGTGGGGTACGAGAGAGGTGGCTATTTGGGGTAGATGAGTTTAACACTGTTTAAGGAGTTCCTGACTTACTTGGGCTCCACAGTGTAACGCTGTTTAAGGAGTTCCTGACTTACTAGGGCTCCACAGTGTAACACTGTTTAAGGAGTTCCTGACTTAGTAGGGCTCCACACTGAGAACTAGCATGGTTTAGGTATTTATTGTTAAGTTTGTTGTGTAGGGATTAACTGGTATCTATAGCTGGTGTGGATGCCTCCCTGGTCTGGCTGTCCTGCACTGGGGGTGTCTGGGCCTGGGGAGATGCAGAGGTGAGTTTGCAGTGTCTTGTATAGTCAAGTGACCCGAGCAGCTTTTGCTCCCGTGTGTTTTACTGTGGCCGGCCACCCTGCGGTGGCAAAACATGTATTATTTAGAGCTGACCAGCCACCCTGTGGTGGCAAAACGTGTATTATTTAGAGCTAAGCAGGTATATCGATCCAAAGATATGATGTTGCGGGTTGCCCATGCCCTCTTGCACTTCACCCTGCTAATGAAACTGGAACTAGTGGAGCGAAAAAAAAACTATTACTACTTGCGGGTTTGATACCTTTTGCAACTTATCGATTCCTTGCTTATCGACACCTCTAGCGTAATATTTATCGTCTTTTATTCCTGAACTAGGGGCACGATGTACTCACCCCTTGTTTGATAAATAGCTATTTTGTTGTATTAAGTTTTCACTGATATTCCGGATATTTACTTCACAGTCGTAAGATTTGTGATACTTCAGGGGAAATATCGGATTTTACAGCCGCTCGAGCTCTCAGAATATGAAAGGATCGTTACGAAAAGGAAATAATTCTTGCTCTTTCCAAACTAGTTTAGCTATGATCTAAGGGCGAGGGTCTGAAAGAAAGGCCAAACTATACTTGTAATCTCGGATCACTTTGGCAATTTCGTATATTTCCTCGCAGTATTCTTTGAGGCTGTTGTGGAGTCGCTTGTGCAGAAGATGGTGCAATATATTGGGCTTAGCGTTTCCTTTTACGAACCCTGTGGCCTCAGTCTAGCGGTATAATTGATGGTTCTACCCTCACCAGTTTTTAATGTATTGACTGTTGCGGTTCTCCGACCGTCATGATCATTAAATTGGCCAATACTCGTATATTATTAATAACTCCCAAATTATATTAGTTTTAATTGTAAACACAGCTAATGTATCAAAAGTATGAAATATCACGTGTGTCGCAGTTTTTGGTCCTCTTCACATTTCCTTCTCTTGGTGTTGCTTTCATAAGCTTGTGAATTATATTTTATATCAATATTAGTAATTCCATAAGCATAATGAAAAGCGCCTCTTATAGAAATACTTGTGATCCCATCTTGCACCACAACTGATAGAAGATCCTGGAATAACTGTATAGTAAAAGAAGAAAGGAATTTGTCTTGGCAATTGCATTAATGCTATAGCTGTCACTACAGTAAAATGTCCAGTGTAGACTGTGTCGATAAGGTTACTTTCTTTCTCACTTTCCAGTTTAGTTGGTTTCACTAACAGTGGTCAAGTAGATTAAGCAACGTTGCGTTCGTTTTCTCGGGGTCTGAGGTTCGCTACCTGGAGGAAGGGGTGATGTCTACTTCTCGGGATCGCAGTGTCAGAGTTTCTGACATTCTAATTCCACTACGATTTCACAAATTTCCTAAAATAGCCAACATGGGGATAATCGCTGCATGGGAGAGAATAATTCTGGTTCTGCAATTCTCGTGGGATCCCAACACCGCAAGGGGACCCTTTGCCAGTCCTTTGAAACGTTTATATTTTGTGCACACTATGCTTACTTCTATTTTCGTACTGTAGCTGATAGTGCTGTGTATTGTCCTCGCTCTTCCTTCCTTACTTGCTGTTCACATACGCGTTGATCCTGGGTGGGAGCACTTTCGTTCATGGGTTCCACGTTTCTATCGGCGTGCCACATGTCCTTTCCTCAAGCTTGTTTTTCCTTTCTTTATGCCCCATATGTTGCGTCAAAAGGAGGTGTAAACAGCTTGCCTAATTATGAAGCGCTCCGTATATTGGCCGGCACTAAGCCAATTTATTGCATCATTCAAGAAGGTTATGTTGTCGTCGGGTTTGTCTGTCTGTCACCAAGATGACTCAGAAAATTATGGAAGGATTTTGACGAAATTTGCTGGGATTGTCAGGCATGTTAGAAGGGACAGATGATTAACTTTTGGAGAAGATCCGTCCATCCGTTTGTTCGTTTGTTTGTCTGCCTCATTTTTCTCAATACCATAACTCGAAAAGTTGCGGATGGGTTTTTATGAAATTTTCATGAATTGTTAGGTATATCACGACGAGTAAATAACGAAATTTTTATGATTTTTGTTCATTCGTCGCTGTTTTTAATTTTATGCTTGTTTGCACAATAATTGAAAAAATTATGAGTGGATTTTCATAAAATTTATAGTTGTTAGTAATGTCAAAAAACATAAATGATTACATTTTGGTGATGATAGGTTGGTCCATTTCTGAGTTTGACTAATGTTTGCCAGCATGTTTGTTAGCAGCATAACTAAAAAAATTATGAACAGAACTTCAAAAAAGTTATTGAAGCTGTTAACACTGTTGGAGGGCACAAATGATTATTAAATTTTGGTGTTGATACCAAGAAAATCACGGTCTTAGAACCAATATGAATTTTTCGTAACCGTTGCCTTGCTTGGCGGAGGTATGCGCACTCAGAATGCTCTATTTATTATTATTATTTTTCAAATAGAATTCAGTAGGTATGTAAAAATTACGTCTTCAGAAAGGCCCCTCGACACCTCTGTTGTATAAAAATACGGAAGGAAAATTTCGTTATACCTTAAAGTACTTTTATCCTTTTGGCACGAAACTCTGTACTTGCGGAAGCCTATTTTATGAAGCTCGTACAGAACACTTCATAGCAGCTATTGAAGCTCACCTACAGCTTAATTCAGAACGGAACAAAATACGGGCACTGACTTTGGAATGCTGGTAAATATCCTGTCGAAAACTATACAGAGAGAGAATGTACAGTCTATAATATATAGCATTGTCGTCTGTACCGAAATGCTAGTCACTTCAAGAGAGCGTATTGCTCCCAGTGCAGCTGCCGCTTGATCTTCCAGTGCTACAAATGCTACAAATTCTACTCGTGATCGCAGTTATGCTCTACCAGATCAGTTCAAGCTGCCGACCTAAAGTAGACATTCCAGCTTGTAACAAATTTTGTAGAAATAATTAGAAGAAACTGTGACCGAGATACACTATTTTTCGCAGGTTTAAACTCTATACTGAATAAAAAATACTGTAGATCGACCTGTTCCTCAACCATAGTTCCAAAAACAACTTTGTTTTATATAATTACAGCTTTTCGCGGCAATTATTAGTGTAAACTGTTTGTAGGAAGGTAGAAAAAAAAGCAGAACGCATTCTACTGAGAATAATTCTTACTTGAATGCCGGGCATAGTAAGACTCTTGTAGAAGCAGGCTTCACCAGCCTTCGCCGCTGCAAACTTAAATTTCTTAACTACTTTGAATCATCGGGACCAGGGATTTTACTCGGTGATCATTTTATCGGCAGCAAATTTTACTGAGGCGTGTGTCGAATTTTTACGTGCCTGCTTTACCTGGAGGAGGAGAGGGGGAGGGCGCACGATTTGTAGAAATTAGGAAATAAATGCACATTTGTCTTTCGTTCTATATACTTTGGTGATGGGTCAGCTCGCATTTTAGATAAATCTTAGCTCCAAGTTGGGCTCAACACTTTTTCTGTAGTGTCCCTATGCCTCTCCATCGGTGAAACTATACACAAAAGTAAGAAGAGTCAAGGTAATAGGGGAATAAATCACGAGAAAGAAAAGAATTGACCCGGAATTCAGAATCTTCTAATCTCCTAGCAGTAAATGTATTCGTGCACTGACTGATATAGTTATTGTTTATTATACCATGGGGTAGACAAATTTCCCAGACATGGTTACCCTTTTCTCACGTACCGTTGCTGGAGAGCAGCATTTTTCATTAGTGTTATTCCTATGAGAAGTGCACCTTTATTTATGGAAGGAAAGGTTAACATATGCTAATTTGGAAATGGTGATATTTCTTTGTCGCTTATTTTCTCCTTTAGATTCCATCATTGTTGGTTTGTCTCTCTTACCGTCATTTTACTCGTTAAAATATCTTATAGTTTTTCTTAGGTTTTTCTTTCTTTGTGTGTTTTTCATTACACGAACCATTTTTAGAAGCTTTTCTATAGACTTGATGAAAAACATCTGCCGGAAAAGGTGTAACTAACTGCAAATATTATGCTGCTTCCATCTTATTAAAATATTATCACTGTAATGTATGTTTGTCTATTAACCGTCATGATTGAGTATTTTCGTAGCCCTTATTATAGAGAAACTAATTTTTGCCTCTAGTAGGTACTTGCACTCCCTTTGAAATACACGCTCTTGAATTACATTGGAGCATATTGAGAACTTGTTGTGTCAGTTCAGTGCCCTTTAATTCACGAAGCAACTCTCGTGATGTGGCTGTAAATTTTCATATTGATAACGTGAACTACGTGAAGGACAGTAGGCTGAGTTAGGCCTGCTTAATGTGCAACAAACAAAAACTCGAGCCCATGCATCCGCGTGACCGTTTGAAGCCTTTCAAGCCGTCACAGTTATACGATATTTAAAGAAGTCTTCAGCAGCGGCGGTGTGGAGGTCACGTGTGGCGGTCAAATCACGACACCTCGCTGCTCGCGTGTGAACTTACTTAACACGTCTGAAATGATACTGTAATGGTGCCAGCACCGGCCCATGCTCCTTTCCAGAACAGCTGAGCTTCTTATTTCTTGGTGCTGGCAGTACGTGGCGTGACCGTCAGAGAGCATTTGTCAGTTTCGTGCAAGCTTTGACTGACGTTTGTTGTGCTGCGACGCGTCGGTGTGTGACACCCAAAGCAAACACTGTAAGCGAAGGATTGCCGTCAGTAATTCGAACGAAGCCCTGGTGGCGTTCAACGTATCGGAAAATCATTAGCATTTATCCGATATCTGCGAGTATATTGGATAATCGCCCGATAAAAACTCCCGAGATCGAGCATTCTTCACGTCAACTTTTACCGTCGCTTATCTCGCATCGGCGCTGGATCCTTTCGAGTGCTGTGGTTAGTTAGAGGTGAAGAACGAACTTGTATTGCTGCCTTATCCTGGCCCTTTTTAAAGCTTTAGTATTTTTATTATTATTTAGTATACCTATGTATTGAAATTATAACTGTCCTATCTACCGTGTTTCGAACGTGCCGTGGTATTTTGTTGAACAGCTTCGTACTTCACGCAGTGGTACTTATACGATCTGATGAATACTAGCGTTATTATACAGTCGCTGAGAATTGGTATTTCCATTAAGGTGTTTTAGTCTCACAGACAATTCGCCTGCGCAAAGTTGCTGTGTACTGGACAGTGTATCTAATTATATTACATTGCGTAGTTTTACTGGAACGCTTAAGAAATCGCGGATAACGTCACCGAGATACGATATTACGCAAGACACAAAATATATACAAAGAAACGAACGTAATGCCTGCATCTGTGAGCACCAGCGGCAGTTCGCCTGGCGGTGCCGTTGAAATCGAACTAAAGGTAAGGCATACCTACACTTATATTCTGTGTTTTCTTCGTCGTTTAATATTTTACTAAAGGTAGTTCATTTTTTTCATGTACTTTGTATTACATGGTTTTTTATTTTTGTTCGTTTTAGCTTATTAACTACTGGATGGTTAACACAGTAGTTCTTTTGATACGGTGAGAGACCGCTTAATCTTCGCTGTTTCGTCGTTTCTTTACGTCCAGTAAGAAATGCGGAGCTTTTTGGGCTCTTATTCACTCTATATGTAAATATTCAAAACGTTGCGACCGTAGTGGCACTTGCCAAAAACCAGCTAGCGTGACGGGAATAGTTTTAGAATTTTATTTTTTTGCTCTTCACGGTGACCCAAAGAATGTCGCGTGAACCTGCCCTTCCGGAACTTCTATCTTTGAAGCTGTAGAAAATGACATTATTTTTAACATCGAGAATCGAGTCGCTTCGCAGATATGCATCAAGACTTTATAAATTGTATGTTATATCAGTCCAAGAGTTTGTGATTATACATTCTGCCCAACGAAGTCCTGCTGCTGCTGTAGACCGCAACGGTAAACTCGTGTCTTCAGCGCTTGGCCTTTAATTCATTGACGCCTGTTTTTTATATTGCTCATTATTAACTGAGTACGTTAGCCGTTTCACCTTTGAACTACGTCCTTATGTTGAGGTGAGCAAGCCGCGACCCAGCCCTTCTTAAAAAAAATTGTTTGGTTGCTTGCGGCATCATTCATCACTGCGATGACTCTGCGTTACTTACGTACAACTACAAGTGTTTAATGCTGAGCTCTTTTTGTAATTATGCGCATGATACTTACGAGACATCTGTAAAAACATTCATTGCTAAATAACGGCGAATCGTTACCAAAATGGCTTTAGAAATGTTGTGGTATCCTACATATGTATGACTACATTTCTTACAGCGGCACTAGAAAGTAGATAATCTTAACAAATGGCAGATTTTAAAAGTATTGCAGTAGTGTACAGGTTGAGAAAAGCTGACAGTGCAGTAAGTAAGCCTAGTAGTTCAGTTTTGCCTTCCCAGTAAAAGAGTAGCCTCATTATGACCTCTTGCCCCGAAAGAATGACGTCACTATGCTATTGAAACTCTATCATAGCCAAGGCATGTGCAGCATTATCAGATCACTGCTCTTACGGAAGTTCCGGCTCTGACTTGCTATCCTTCGCTGCACTGTGAACCAGCAAACAGAGAAGGTAACGGGAGGACTTACCTGGACTGAAATGAAACTTACCCGTGACCGCAAGTAGCCAGATGACGTCACAACCTGTCCTAGGATTTAACGGTGGGAGTTGAGGCCTTCATTAGTTGGGCTCTTAACCCTAACCAAAAATACAAGAATAAATTGTGTAATAATCTCGACACGACGGAAACCATCGGAACTTTTATTGCCCAACCCTACTGTACTTGACGACAGCAATTTAGCTTGTGTGTATGGGTGCAGCTCATTCGCAGCTGGCGCATCAGGAGTGGGAGATTGAATGGATTAAGTTAAAATGTTATGTTAAAAAATGTTTTGTGAAGAACAGTATGAAGTAAATACGAAGTGTAAATAAGGGTTCACTTCTTATGCTGCGAAAGCCTCTACTGCAATTTTCTATTAATAATGATGTATATTATTGAGTAAGCGCCTGTTCTCTTCGTTTATTAATGAATTTAGGGACTTGAAGTGTGCAACTAACTCTTTTGTGATACTATTCTAATGCTCGTAGGCTCTTAAGCTGTACTGTGGTCGATGTGACGTCACTAATGATATCACTTTTTGTTACTGGTTTCCCGTAAGTCCTCCCGTTGTGCTCTTTGCTGCCTTCTGTCAACCATTCACTGCCTTGCATCACATACCGAGGTCAATGTTCTCGAAGACACGTGTCATCCGTAACATTCACTTACTATGTTGCGCCTGTTGCATGACAGCAGCCATGTCGCTGCCAGCTCGTCGCTGTCGGCTGACGGGTCACGCATAGCTGTGATGACGAGTGCCCACTGCTGGGGATGCGGGGAAATTCTACACGCATGCATCCTTGTCAGGCTGTGGTTTACGCATTACTTCTATCGGTGTTTGCGTGTTTGTTTAAGGCGCTGGATACCTACGCAGGAATATGTTTTAGTTTCTCTTGTCGTTACTAGTGTTTCGAGGAAAGAAAGAACAATACACCGTTTTATGTGTGACATTGAAGGTGTTCTCGAATAGTATCCTTTGCATAAATCTACGAAAGCGATTTTGTTCCTGCAGTTTAATGTGGACGATTTGTGATGTGCTTCAGTAACAGTTCATACACTACAGGTCTGTTACTCTATGCAATTTTAAGAAGTGAGTCGACACTATAGCACTTGATGATATACAGAATATGTTGTTTTCTCAGTTTATTTCAGTATTTCATTCGAGTAGTATATATAAATGTAAATGTCTTCAAATTTTCTGATCTGTTGGTTACAAGACAACTACTGTGGTTCGAAGTGCATGTGTGAGCTGAGCTAAGCGGAATTATGTTTAGTTTTCCCCGTATTTTATGCCCACAATTTCTTTCATTACCTCCGCCAAGGAGGTTATGTTTTCGTCGAGTTTGTCTCTCTGTCACCGAGATATTTCAAAAAGTTATGGGCGGATTTTTATGAAATTTACAGGGATTGTTAGGTATGTTAGGATGAACAGAAGATTAATTATTGGCAAAAATATTTTCAACTATTTGTTTCTTTGCTTGTCTCTTCGTTTCCAGTGCCATTGCTCAAAAGTTATGGACGGATTTTTATTAAATTTACCTGATTTTTTAGGTATATTACAAAGAGTAAAGAACAAAATTTTTGTAACGATCTGTTTCTTTGTTTGTTTGTCTCTGTCTTTGATTTTGTTTGTTAGCAAAATGACTCAAACAGTCATGAACGGATCTTATAAAATTTAAAAGAATTGTTAGAATGATTAAATATTGGTTATGATCGGTTCGTTCGTTCGTGCGTTTGACTAATGTTTGTGAAAGCATAACTCAAAAAATTACCTACTGATTTTCAAGAAAATTACAGAAGCTGTTTTTTTCTGTCAAAAGATACAAATGATTAGAGTTTGATCCTGATGAAAAGGAAATCAGATTTTCAGAATCAATTTGAATTTTTCGTTAACGTTGCCTTTCTTGCGGAGGTATGCGCTCTCAGAGTGCTCTAGTTACTTTAGAGAATGGTTGACAATCCACTTGGAGGTGCTACGTAACATGTCCAATGATTTGCTCGCATGTCGGCATTAATAAATACATCTAGTCTAATGCTTTGCCATTCCTGGGAAACGTCCATACATTTTATCTATTCGTATTGTGAACACACATCCCTTTTTCGTGCTCTAGCGAGCCACGCAAATTCCTGTGATCTCAACAATTGGGCGAATATGGGAGAGGTATTGTCCAGTTATTTCGAAAGAATAGCTAGCCTAACCCATATATTGTGTTGTACTCGTACATAGAAATTTAAAAAATAATTAATTAAAGTATTGATGCTCTGCCAGAAGTTATCTGGGAGGCGTAACCGTACAGAAATGATTATGGATTTACATTGAAAAAAATTTCTGATACTGCTGATTTCATTCATCCGCGTTATATTCAACGTCTTACATCGTAGAATCTATAGCCGTACGACACTAATCTTGGGTACAGAGTGGCACTGCTCAGTTGCATTAGCGATTAGTTAATCATTACAATAATATCGTTCACCAATACCTATAGCTTTTAGCTCACCTTTGCTCTGTGGCCTTGAATTTTTATTGCTGTACGTACTTCAGCATATAAGTGTGCGACGTATCTGCTTTATGGTATGTATACATATATATGTATATAAAGTAATGTAAAGCTGTCTTGGGCGACACGTATCGATAATTTATGCCTTACCGGTCGACACCAAAATTTTAAGGCGACAACCCCGTGTCGCCTTAGTGAAATCCGGGACTGAAATCCCTTCCCGTGGACTAAAGCCCCGGGAAAATAAAATTCTGCAGGTAGGAAACGCCGTCTTCTCTACAGATAAACGTGCAAAATCGCTTTTGCATTCTGCTGCCACCCACCACTACCGACCACCACCCTAGGATAACAGACTAGCCACCAATGAATTGGCCTTCATAAGGTTAGGTGAAGGCCAAGACTAGTTCTGCTAACGTTCAAAATTGCTTTCATTTCATAGTAAGCTCATTGGAAAGTTAGCATAACCAGTCCTGGCCTTCACCTAACCATAAGAGGGCCAATTCATTGTTGACTAGCTCCAGTATGTCGCCTTAACTAGCTTCCGTTTGTTACTGTCACCCTAACATCACAAGCATCCGTTTATTTGTTTGTTTATATACAGTATATATATATATATATGTATATTATGCAAACGTGACGATATGTTGAAAAATCTTTAATAGCGAGTCCTAAAGCTTTTCTGCCGAGAATACTTACTTTTGTACACCAAATAACATGACGCTGACTAATGCAAACTTCACGAAATTCTATCACTTGGAAACTCAGCGCTACAGCAAGTAAGCTGTTGACTAAAATTTTAGTTTGGTCTGAGGTGTAAATTTAGTCCTTTATTGTGACTCCTTTAGTTAAGAATTGGATTTGTTCGTGAGCCCTGCTCCCAGAATAGAGCTCTAGGTATCAAAACTACATGATGCCTTATATATTCGTCGCTTGCATTTGCTGTAAGGTTTTTCTTACCTGTGAGCTTGATAGTCTTCCTGGGGTACTGTAATATGTGATCCTCTTTATAACTGTCTATTCTTTTTTCTCCATTTCACTATAATTTGTCGAATTACTCGAAGCTGTTGGAAAAGTGTATACCGTAGTGACATCTCTTCGAACAAAGTGTAATCTCAATCTAACCTTTAGTTTTCTTGTAAAGGCGCTCTTTTGCCATTTCAAAACGTTGATTGACAATGTGAATTGAAGTTTGGGGAAACTTGTCACTTAAAGCCTAAAGTTAGATCAGAAGATTACTATATTTCTCAAATCTTTCCGTCTAGAAAATATATTCGTATACTCGCAATGCCAGAGTGGCTTAGAACGCAAAATTTATTTCGCTCGTAATGCGGAGATCAGGCGTTCCAGTCCCTTCCAGGTATGCAAAGTTTCAATCTCGGATGTTTAGCGTCAGCGTTTCTGCAGTTCAGAGTCCACTACAAGGGCACCATCAGGACGTCACACTTGTGTAAGTCTTCTGACGCTATAGCTGCAGCCTTGAGCTCTTCAGGGCCATATTGAGGATTTAGCAGGAGCAGCACGTACCAGTGCTTATTATAGGTTTCCTAGTTGGGCTAGGCCCTCAAGTTAACTTCACCTCTACCGTTCTTTCAAAACACTACTCCTCTCAAGTCTTTTATTTTTGTAGAGTTCATTGTCAAGTCTTTATTATTCGCTACAATTTCGTCACATCTCTACGAAAGGAGCCTGTAAATTCACTTACTTGCACTAAAGTCACGCTGCAAGGGAACAGATTAATTCTTTACTGCGTGTACTGACGCAAGCTTCCCTTACTAACTGATGCTGCTTGCATGTTCACATAAAAGAGATCCGGTGTCCGCAGTGGTGCTAATTGCCGACCGGCGCCCATCTTTTTAATCCTGAAACATGCGTATCGCGGCCTGGCACGCCATGCATGCCATGTCGTCAGAGGTGCCAGGGCCACCAGGTATGCTGCCTTAACTTTGGCAGAAGTTGCACAGCCTATTGCAGTGCAGCGCGTAATATTGATTGTGTTTTGGTGGTGCTGGGACGTTGCCTTCTGAGGCACTCAAGGTGCCGTGTTGTGCCTGCAGCTTACTGCATTGATTGTTGGTGTCAGTGCCCCATGCAGTCCGTTAGGCCTCTCTGGCGTTGTGCTGGATGTCGTATTGATTGTTGTGTGTCACTGTCACAGGGTCAAGTATAATTACAGACCTTCAGAAGCAGGGCTTAACCTGTATGAAATTTTACAAGGACTTGTTATAGGTCCACCAAAAAATGCAGAATTTTGGGTAAGTAGCAGGGAAAAATTCTCAGTGGATCTAGGGAATAAGGAGGACAACGCATTTTTGTCTTCAATAAAAGAGCTGTTCTGTAATTGCAGCGACACCAATACCGTTTGAATAGATTGCAGTTCTGAAGTTGCAGGGTGCAGTGCATCTCCTGTCACATCTACCTCGAAAATATGGCCCCGCTAGCCCCACGGTCGAAGTTTTTATTTATTTTTTTCTTCCTGTCGGTGTTTAATTGTGTAGCTAAAGTATGGCCCATGGGTGCATATGATTTGAGGCTGCTCCTCAGCAACTGTCTCGACAGATGTTAGGAGCTACATCCTCCACAGTTTCGAACTCCTCCGAGAGTATCAAAATCATAACGGCCAAAGCTTCAAAGCCACCGTAATCCATATTTACATGCCACGACTAACTTAACGTCTTCTAGCTCCTCGAATCTGGAACATTTAATTGCTTTTGAGCAATCAACTCCATGCCTAACTTTATTATATTTTTCTTCCTCTTTTCTCCCCCAGAAGTCTCCATGATTCTGAATTAATGGCGATAGCTCATAGAAGGTCGGGGCATAAGTCCCCGCTACTCTCTGGGAATGGGGCTCTTGGTCCGTCTACTGCCAGCTATCTATTCTAACTGTGTTTAGCAGAAAAATTTGTTAGCGTGCCCGTCGTGATTATCTTCTCAGTGGGTTTATAGCATAGGACAATTAATTCCTTACAAAAACTATTCAAAATACAAGAAACTATTGCAAGGGTCACCTCCGAAACTGAGAAACGTAGGCTGCACTCAGCGCCATCTGTCGTGAATGGTAGTACTGGCCTGCGTCATATGGCATGGACTGCAAAAAGATGTCGTAAACTTCAATTGATAGTATATTCAGTAATGCAACCTCACGATTTCTTACGGTCTTAGCAAAAGAAAATATTTTGCGACTGTTAGAAAAACAAGCATGCTCCTGTGGAAGATTATTCGCTGCTGGCTCTCTCTTTGGTCGCTGACTCCGGTCCCACAGAATACACCCAGCATCGTGATTCCACACACGTGAGGTGATGTGCAGAACGTCACCTGGACTTCGTTCGTAGACCCACAAGTTTGATCTCGAAACTGAAACTTCTCCCGAAACGGCGACATTATGCCTGCCTGTCTTCATACTGGAAGTGCGTCTGTACTGACGCGTGCAGTACCGCGATGCATGTGTCTTGGACGTTTTAGAAGCTCCTCATCCAAGCGTGTTGCTAGCACTAGCACACAGCTGTGCTCGTTGCTTTATTTGGATAACCATTTCCACGCTAATGTAGATGAGGCACGTATGTAGGCTGAGCGCGATGCATCCTATCTGCTGCTCAGTCGCTCCTGCGCCTCGGCGGAGCCTAGAGCTAAAGTCAGTCGGAGCTGACACGCCTAATTTAGAGCATTGCTCCCCAGATGTTGTGGCATGTCGACGACACGTTCAACCAGCACTCGTGGTGTATTTCCCCTCGCACTTTAAACGTTATAGATGCTGTATTACCACCAATGACAACACTAAAAAATATCAGTGCTATTTTTGCTGTAAAGGTTAATAGAATCTCAAGATATCATTAACAGTGCTAGCGTTTAGAAAAACTAGCAAGTTGTTTATTTTCTGAAAAATTTTGGCAGCATCTACAGTTGTGGCTACTTTTATTTTGACGCTTGAAGCAGCATCTATGAGTGATGGGTAACTCTTTAATTTTGGTGAAAGTGACGACAAACATTCGCAGATGACCTCTTTTTCTATCATGAGCTAGACGATTATCAAGCCCCTGTTGAAATCGTAATGCACTAGTTCATGGAAGTGTGGATACCCGTGTGAATATTTATGACTAAAGATTTACCGAATGAGTCTTTAGTCATTTATGTGCAACATTTAGAGTAGGGAAAACATAAAAAATTGTGTTCTGGCGGGAATTGCGCAAACGTAGCTTTTGTTTAGATTGGTGGATTGGAAAACGTGTTTTGGACGAGTGGCACAATAATACTGTTCCGTTAGCGTACCATAATTGTAGTGTTGTGGGATGAATTAGTGCTATTGCTCGAGTGCAGCAGGAACAGTTTGGGAATATTTAAATTTCTTTTTAACTGATGGATATTAATGTGAAATGCCACATATTAACAACTTCCTGTTGGCGCAAGAGACATCTCAGCTTATAATCCATTTAGAAATTTGTATGTTCTGTTATGTAGCTCTATGGACATTGTTAGCCTATCAGTAATATGCATAATATACCATTAGAAGGAAAAGAACCACGCAATTTCTATTAAAATGTTTTTGGTGTGCTAAAATATAGACGTCTCATAACTTTTGTTCTAGTCATCACTGAGCAACTATCCATTATAGTGTTTTTCTATCCGTGAATCTAAGTTTTGCCTCCACAAAGGTGGTTATGTTTTTGTAGAGTTTGTCCGTCACCAAAAAGTTGTGGTCGGATCTTCACGAAATTTACGGGGATTGTTTAATATGTTAGGAGGAACAAATGACTTACGTTTGGTGAAGATCCATTCAATCGATTGTGTGTTTGTCTGCCCTTTTTTCTTACGTTTGGTGAAGATCCATTCAACCGATTGTGTGTTTGTCTGCCCTTTTTTCTTGGTAGCACAGCTCAAAAACTTATTCACGGATCTTTATGAAATTTTCAATATATGTTGGGGATAATTAGGGTTAATGCCAGAATATAATAACAGTAACGGGTGAAACTTAGGCAATTCATATTTTAATTTTGAAAAAAATTAGCATCTGGCACCCGTATTGGTTACCGCGACCTCGAGTTTATGGTTGTTGTAGTTACGTAGGGGGCGGCTCCGGAGGGGGTCGGGCGTGTGGCGGAAGGTATGAGAAGGAAGGTAGGGAAGACAAGAAGTCATGCACAGATAGAGGGCTGTCCCATAGAGAGGTA
>LQNS02278171.1:7449966-7465944 GCA_001587735.2 Parhyale hawaiensis
AGCGCCACAGCGACCCGCGGAGCCACTCCAGACGGTGAGTGCCTGCGTTTGGCCCACGAAAGTCCCCAACCAACGCAGAGACTCGCGCAGGGTCCACCCACGACGGAGACGCACAGGCATCGGGTTGACATTTGAGGAGTGTTTAGAGAAAATATCTTCAGTTTCCTATACCGTCAATTTGTGATTTTTGTAACAGAGGCATAAGAAAACTACAACATTCACGCGTTTAAATTTAATTTCAAATAGTTGAAGCACTTGACTTATATAAAGGAAATGGTTTCAAAAGTTGCATTCACTTGATGACATATTGACAGAAAATGCTGAAAATGTTTACCGTTATCTCAAGTAGCGTTACGTTGATAGTGCAGTTCTTAAACCACAAGTGGTAGCAGCTGTAAAATTTAGCTATTATTGGTGGTATAAACCTTCTAAAGAATGAAAGCGTGAAGTATAAGTGAAGGGAAAGTATTTGTAACGCATTCGTATTACCTAAGTATGATTAGCCAGCCTCAGGATGGTGTTACCGTCAATCTTCATGTCACGTCCTTTACTGCTTTCTTGTAATTCTCTGTTCTGTATAAAAGTTTTCACTAACAAGATACATTGAAGTGGACAAAAAAAGTTAATTGGATTGTCAATTCATAGCTTTATTAAAATATTTTCTGCTATAATGGGGTTCTGGTGGAGTAGACTGGCCCGAGTCCGATGACGTCACGTCGCACCCCTACAAATTCTGCCAATTCCCATCTGTCTTAGGCCGATGCCCCACCGGAGCGACGAGCGACGTGCAACGCGACAAATTTGCTGCATGACAAAACGTAACTGAGGGTACAGCAGTCTGCTGCCCCACCGCCCCCACTGCGATGCCTCGCGACACCCGTGCATTGCTGCAACACGACTCCCGTAAAAATCGCATTGCGCCGCTTGATGCTTTTTGTGGGGTGCCGGCCTAAAACGTTGTGTTATCGCAGCCTATAGTTAATACTAGGAGCAAATGCCCAAATTTTTGTGTTGATTAATTCATTTGCCCGCTTGTCTCCATGTTTGTTTTTATGTTTCTCAATAACTTAACTCAAGAAGTTATAGAATTTATAGGAATTGTTAGAAATGTTTAAAGACATGTTGTAAACATTCTAACTAAATTTTGGTGATGATCGATTTGTCCGTTTGTGTGTCTGACTAATGTTTTGTCAGAACATAACTCTAAAAGTTACTGGCAGATCTTCAAAAATCATCGAAGGTGTTTTTACTGTCAAGAGGCACAAGTGACCAAATTTTCAAATTTTGGTGATGGTAAAGAGGAAATCCTAGTTTCAGGACCAATTTAAATTTTTCATTAACATTGCCTTGCATGTGGCGCAGGTACCTAGGCCCTCTCTGCGTGCTCTGTAGTAACTGATCCAATTTGATGTTTTTCCGATGCAGATGCTTTGAAATATTTGTTCTTGTTGCTCTCTTCATGCTTTTGTTACCCGTGTAGCGAATAAATGAAAATGCGTATCTAATCTTTTGCACTTGTAATCTTGAACTTTCAATGTTTCACGCATGAAAGTCTACGGTATTTACTAATTATATTTAAGTACTTAGCAAATTTTTACTTTACATGAAAACCCCATAGATGTTTCACTAAAGGCCTAATTAACTTGATTTCATTTGTTTAATTTACAAAGTTAACTTAATCTATCTTTTTGATAAATGAAGAAAAAGTGAATTAGGGTTTCAACATTGTGTGACGCGAGCAATAAACGTTCACTGCTCTCAAATGTGGTGCTAAGATCAGAAACATAATAAACAAATATGACATGGAAAGATCTGCAACCTTCTATGTTCAATATAAAAGAGTTAATATTTCCACTTTATGCTGAGGTACAAGAAATTCCGATATCGTTACAAGGCTTCAACCATAATTTAGTAAAAACTCTGGATGGATCGAAATTTCTATGTTTATGGGTATATGTATCAAAATCTTTCGGTGTACCCAATTAAGTTCTCTACTCATTCAGGTTTTCATAACTCAGCGTAAGCAGTCCTTTAGGGGCGGGGCTGAATTGAACGTGGCCGTGCCAAATCTAATCTATTGACTAATGCGCTTTGAGTATTCGAATATAAATATAATTTTATCGATTGAGACAAGTTATACCGCGCGCTTAAGTGAGATTTGGCCAAGTTTCTATGCGTTCTTAGCCGCGCCCATTGGACTCCTTGCGCTGGTTTGACTATAATACTCTTAATTATGAATATTTGTGAGAATGTTGGTTTCGTACTCGCAAATTTTTTTTTTCTCTCGGCTGATATTCTGGTAGAACCTATCGTATGAATACAGGGATTAACTAGAGTGCCTTACCACTGGAGTTTTCTCTGTTTGAAACAATTCCTGTTATCAAGAATAGTTTGTGAAGTTAGGTAGGTCCACTGTATGATCAGGGACCTGCCCCGTTGGACTCATTCCTATTGCCTTGCAGCGGCTACGGAAAGTGTCCTGCGTACGAGTGCCTTTCTTTTAAATGTCTTCTTCACTTTTCCTCTTTCTTCTCTAATAGATGGTTTACACCTTACTTCCAGGTCAGTAGTGGCGCACTTGTCAATTCTGAAACTTTCCGGGAGACAGACTAAGATGCAATACCGTATATTCCTTTCGGCGCGATATCGCTCAGTATCGCAGCACTAGTAAACCCGCATACTAATTACGAGTAATTACTTTTTAGTCTAACGATCACGCATGTACTTATTGTTTCCGAGAAATTTATGTTTTTTTTTCGTACCTAGGGATCCAGACAGTAAGAGATAGCATGCACTTGAACCGTTGGTGGTGACAGTTCTTTTCTTAAACTTTTTTCGATCTTGACGTAGCTAATTTGTTTTACCCATTTTGATGTTATTATTCATGGTACTTTAAAACATATCGCTGAGTACGTACGCTTTCTATCGCCCGTGACAAAAATGGTGTTGTTGCTGTATGTGAGTCACTTCAGCATGGCACTTGGGCTGTCGATGCTGATATGCTGTATTTGATTACAAGGATTCGTTTCTTATATTTTCCAAGGGAATAGAATGCCTCTGCTTTCTGAAATGCTTCGTTCATGGATAGTAAAGACCTCACCTTTCGCCAGGTATCAAAAGCTCAAAAAGCCAGAAACATTCTCTATTAATAGGCACTCAATAATAAAAAAGAAAAACGTTCATTGGATCGATCAAGGTGAACTATCTTTTGTTGGTCTACTTTGATGAAGACCAACAGTATACCGCAGCTGTGTAGATATTTTCTGCGTCTTAAATTTTCCGTTTATCAAGAAGTGAGTGCACCAGCAATCTGAATACTCAAATTTAAAAAGCGTTTTTTCTTTAGTTTGCGAAAAATACGTGACAGGATCGTGTACTGGCGCCGCCTTAGCATATTTACTCAGTAATTAGCTACGAGTTTGTGTTTTAATGATATTTAAATTTTGTCGAGCATTTATCTACGACCTTCTCGTGTGCTGGTGACAGCATGATTTGTATAATTAATAGTTTGGATAACGCTGCGCCTCAGTAAGCACGCGATCTAATCGCTGCATTTCTTAACGCTGCGTACTGGATAAGTCGCCGAAGTTTGCCCAGAAATGTTAACACAAGTTATTTTAATTATCAAGCAGTTTTTGAAATACGTCTTTGCTGTATAAATGACGTTCACTTCCATGTTTCAAGCAGAGTCATTATTCGAGTTGGCTGTCTTGAGGGATTAACAACAATCCGATTTCCGAATGGTACTCCGAATTATCCTATAGTGCATAGTATTATCTTGCGTACAATATTTGGAAATGTCTTACTTCAAGGAATATGCGAGCTTTTGTTGTAATCGTGGTAAAATTTGAGTCGGCACGCGTATATCATGGTTCTTAAAAGTTCAAAGAGATTCTTTGTAACTTCCTCTTGTCTTCACATCTCTGATAATGTACGAGAGTCGAGTTTCTCCATTTTTCTTTTTTCCACTATTCAAAAATAACAAATCTTGGGCAGAGCTTCACGCCTCACACCGCAGTATTTAGACTTGTGTCGCTTATTACACTCATACGTAGTTTCTTGTTCAACGCCAGCGCACAGTTTCATGGAAGTCTTGTGTATATTTTTCCTCGTTAATTAATACTCCCTCTTCTTCTTTTCCCGTGTTCTAACTCTGTCCGCACTAATTTAATTAACTTTATCAAGCGGGCGTGACCAGCGTAATGCATCATAAGGCATCCATAATACCTTCGCATGTAGCAATCAATAGAGTAGAGGAGCTGTGTGGTGGCCCGAGTCTTCTCGCCGGACACGCTCGCATTTCTGCCCGGCAACAAGACACCCTCAGTTTACTAGCTACTCTGTAATTACAAAATCCTTTTACTGGACGAATCTTTTAGCGTCTCGCACACACACAGAATAAAAGGAGCAGCGAACAGAGCAACATGACATGTTTGATCTGCGGTCTCGCTCGTGTTGGTCTGGTCTCGGTGTATTTCTGTGAGAATAGAACTCACGGATGGTGTGGTCCAAGCAAGAGGTGTTGGCTTTGAGGTACACGCTACGGTGATTTTGGTGACGGTTTAAAATTCTGGAAGGTTTTCCGTTTGTCTGGTGTAGTTGTATCAGACTGAGAATAGAACGCGCGGATACTCGGCACAGAGCGGCAGGTGTCGTCTGTAACCTCTGGGGTGCACTACGGTGGCTTTGGGGTTCAAATAATCTATTGTGTACGTGTCCTGTTTGTTGTGACCTGGTCTCAGTGTATTTGAGTTGTAGTATTGTATGGAACGCGTGGATAATGCCGCCCAAACAAGAGACGTTGGCTGACGAAGGGTCTGGGAGATGTCTTCTGTGTCTTAAACGTAATTATCTGCTTTCGTATATTAAAGTCCAATAGGCATCTTGAAACTAGCTCTGCTGTTATTGTTTCATTTTTGTTTTTGTTCTATCTAGCTGCCTACTTAATATGTTCGTGCCCGACTGATACAAAGTTAGTGTTACAGACTTATCGGAGAACCATTTTTTGGAAATGTTATGTAGCTATATCCGAAATTTTGTATCATATTGGCATTTGGTGTACGTCCGTTTGCTCGTCTCCACAAAAACATTAATTAGTCTGTTTCGGAGTACTGGATGGAGATAGCAGCCAATGTAAGATACCCATATTGTACAATTTAACATGCACTGCCAAATACCGCTCATTGTAAGTATGTTATACATCGTGTTCGGTTTGCGCGGGAAAGTATTTTAAGCGATATATGCATGATTGTTCTAACATTTTATTGATAAGAGTGGTGCCCCATCAATCTACAGTCTGTTGACAGTGTCTCATTTATTATCCGATTAATTCCTTATACATATACACGCCATAGGCAAATTTTCTCATGCGATCGTAGAAAGTTAGTACTTTTAATGTTTAGACTCTCACCTACGGCATGTTGTACGGTACAGTGGAACTCCTCAAACCAAGACTTCGATAGCAGAGAGAACTATGGAACGCGAGACCTCTGGCACTAAGAAACCTGCGGAAAGGGAGACCACTTATGCCATCTGCATTGAATAGTAGTAATGGCGGGCACCAAAATGAATGACCAAGAATAATATTAATAAACAAAAAGGCTCGTCTAACTCTCCTGGTAGCTCATTCAACGTCAGTTTTTACGATTCTCGTCTTGTTAGCCAAATGAAACGTTTCGCTAACTTCGAGGAAACACACCTGCTATACCCTCGTCATCTCCAGACTGAGACTTACCCTGAAACCAAGACGATCAATTCACCTGTCTCCAATTTTATGAATTCCTTTGTACCGCCGCCATATGCAACATTGTATTGAATGTAGGTTATTCAGTATGGTACTTTATGTTATTTCAGTTAGCTTATGAATTAACGTAACGATGAATACACTAATGCTTAATTTGTGATAGGGATTCTCCTGTACCGCCATGTGTAACTAGGTGAGAACGTAAGTTATGTAGCCTGGTACTTATGGTATTTCTTTAAGTCTTTGATAAATGTCTCCTATGTGCATGCATGCAAGTGAATATCTTATTATTAACCACATTGTGGTTTGCTCTGCTGGATAATGTGTCATATGTAAATGTGTATACGCGATTGGCTTTCTGATATGATTCATATAAAATAGAATTGTACGGGAGCTGGCGTTGTATAGATATGAGTTATACTTTACGGTCACGTGTGGTCTGGAAGTATCTTCTCATTAGTTACACTTTTAACCAATAAGTGTTACTTATATATAACTAATTTAAATTTCTCTATACTCGGGAATTCTGCAGTCGCTACCACTGTAGCAGTAAGGCGTTATGTTCTAAGACTGCATGACAGTAACTGAACCTATAATCATCATTATTATCATGTATTGAATTATGCCTAGTTTATAAATCTCGTACTGTAATACAGTAGTTCCAAGTGATTAAAACCTTCCTATTGGGAGAAATAGATGATTTAAGTTTGAATTCCTCAATGACTATGCCCACTGGTCTTGACTTAAATCTTCTGTTCTAAAGTTTCTGTGGATAGGCGTCACGAAAATCTATAAGTATTATATAATGGAGCCTGCCATGAACTCCTATTTATTAAGCATGTGAAAAATATAGTCATAACCTTTTTGTTTTAAACACGGGAGAAATTAGTCCCTAAAAAATAGCCTCCACCCAATAAATATTTATTTGTGGCTGTAAATCCAGGTCAGAGGCCCCAACACGCCAAAAACTGATAACCCATACCTACTCTACTGTTTGGCTCACAAACATTTCTCAATATGCTGTTATATACTCATTGTCGCGCTCATTAGTTCATATTGAGCACTCAGCCGTTGCAAGCAGTTTTGCTCTGTCTTTGGTCTTGAGAATTCATAAGAGGAATTTTGAGTCTCTATAAAAACTTTTTGAGACATTTTCCAAGAAATCTAAAATGGCAAGAATTCTTGGAACTCTATCTTCAAATGAAGATATCAGAAAAAGACCCTGTATTTCAAGTTGGGTTCATTGTACTGATTTATATCAGCCTCATTGTGTTTGTAGTGGAAGGCCGCCTTTAAAAAAAATTCTTCCATAATTAAGAATAATATTGAGTAGCAAACAGTCACCGTTACCACTGAAAAAGGATTTTCTCCAAACTATATCCCTTAGAAAATTAGTGGAATTGCATAAACAAAAAACTTTCTGAAAAGATCACCAGCTCATTCGCCAAGCTAAAGTTACGGAGATGTGCAATGACTGGTGCATTTCTAATCTATTCTGACAGCATGCCTGAAAGACTGATGGGCGAAGTGACTAAATATTAATATATTATCATTTTGGTACAGAACTCTTACCTGTATATTTATTTTTTCATACATATTTTGTTGGTTTGAAACGTTTTTACTTGCACTGTATTTTGGCTGAAGGTGAAGGTTGCCACACACACTATAGTTGGTACTTTCTTTCAATGCGCTGCAACATTTTTTTATTGTATTTTCGTTATAATGTAGTGCATCTCTATAGTGTGTTGTAGAAGATACCGAAATTTAGATCACTGTGGTAAGCAATTAAATGTAGCGTAAGCTTTTTATACACGTTTAATTACATGAGTCTGAATGAATTGCATGTTGGAAACTCGCTTAAATTTGGCAAAGCTGTTGAAAGAGATCGTGAGAAGACTTAATTACAGAGCTGACTGGCGGTTGTCATGCAGCTCTGTAGCACCTCAAGTCACGCGACGCATACGTCAGCACCACTGCTACAAAAATTACGCCCAATTACATATCTATAACTAAATGTATTTGATATTTCTTATCGCTTCATATAGGTACATGGCAAAAGCCATCTTTACACTAACGCTTGTAGCATCCATTACTCATACTGTTAGATATCACCCTTGTTCTAAGTAAGAGCTAGAGGGTTGGAGGAGCACGGCCCTTTGGATTAATTCCGTTGTAAACACAAGCTCCTCTCGATCTGTTGACACGATCTTACTGATGTACGAGAAGTTTAGTGAGGACGCTCAGAATCGAAGAAATATTGCCCGAAGAGATGAAGTGATAATTTATGAGGAAGAGCCATTGTTGAATTTGTTTTCTGGGGAAGGCTTGCGTAATCGGTACTAACGTCGTTCCCCATTCTGATAGAACACGACCCTCGTGAACGGTATGCGGCCGTTGCAGGACTGTACTGTGTACTGGTGTAGCCAGGCACTATGGCGGTGGGAAAATGAGACACCCTACGAATTTGTTGATAACTTCGTGAATATTTTTTTAAAGTTAATTAAATTTTCACCTAATGATACTAAAGCTAGAAATCAGTACATAGTCATATTCCTGTTGGCCAACTTTGTAAAATATCATTACAAAAATGTGTTATGGAGGGAAAGTGATTTTAAATTAAGCATCCTGCAAAGTCTAAAATTTACCTTTTTCATATTTTTAAATTTTTAGTGTTCAAGGCGATGGTAAAAAGCACCAGTGTTATGCTAAAATTTATCGGGTTGCCCGAAAAATTCTTGTCGAAAGAATGAGAATAAAAAATTATAAGCCATTATATTTGTATTCAACCAAATATGAACAAAGCTTTACCGGGTGCTCAGGAACGACGGATTTTGATAGGTTGAGGCTTACCTCCAATTTTCGGGTTGTGTAATTTTATTATTCTCAATTAATGACTTAACTTCCTCATCAACTATAGAGGATGATCTACCTAATCTCTCCTCATTAATAAGGCTACAATCTACAGCTCAGAACCTCGCAAACCACTTCCGTACAGTTGTTTCGAATATAAAATCAGCACCGTGTGCTGTGCATATTTCTTTCGTTACTTGTAAGGTTTTTTTTTCTCTTTATGGAAAGCGATAGGCATCAGGTGCCAAAATGAAGTTTTTATCTTCCATTTTAAAGGGTTACAGAATTGACACAGGTTATAGGATCTCAAGCGTTCTTCCACGAAAGGATAGGTTGAACTGTACTCGAAAAACTAGGTGTGGTGAAATCCCCTATTTTCCAGACACAATCATGTCCTAAGATGAACTAGGTACTAAAAGCCGGCACAATCTTTCCAGGAAACACAATATTTGCAACCACCATGAGTCTGAAATTTAAGTTTAAAATTATGTATCTAAATTTAATGCAAGTGGGAAAGAGGTGTGTGCTTTCAGCAAAGATAAAGGGTTACATAGTCTCCTAAAATGATGTAAGTTCTTTAAATTGAATTTCTTAGCAGAGCAAGTGGTCTAAAAGAGTAATCTGCAGCTTTGTTTAAAATCCTGACCAATACGGGAAAACCCAGCGCAACATCCTCTACAATTGAATCCGGCGGTCAGTCATCGTAGGCGAGAGGATTCTTGTTTAGGGAAAAGTTCCAGAAGTCTTGAAATGTCCCTGGAGAAAAGGGTAACACCCAGGAGGCTGCGACAGAGTTTAAGTCAGAAAACGCCATGTACATGAAAGGGGGAAAGCGTACCAGTATCGATAAAGTTGCACGAGAAAAATTAGAAGAATGATTTTCGGAAAAAGTCCAGCGGAATCCCGAAATTTGGCAACAACAGTGTTTACAAACGAATAAAAATTCGTTTGAATGTACCTGACTGTTCCACCATTATTGGCACGATTTGTGGCAGGAGAAGCAGTTCTTCCGTAAGCGACCTTTCGAAGGAGGCTTTCTTATATGTATGATTTGGAAATCGTTTTCAGCGGATGATAAGGCGAGTCTTGTAAAAAAATGAGAGGGAAAGCGAAACCCACGCGGTGAAGTATACAGTAGTGTTACTGAGAAGTCCCCTTCCGTTTTGGGATAGTTATCTCCCAAATAATGCCGTGTTTCTGTTGGATGACACCACCGTTGACATTGCGAAGTAGAGAACCGAGTGGCTCCAATCCCATTATATTGACATTTTCAGTTAGCTAGCAAAATCATTGGATCTCTCTCCCGCCGAGAATATTTGGGACATGCTGAATGACTCATTAGGTTAACTCATCGTTTGAGGATTTTGAGATGGTTCTGATCAACTCTTTGCATGACGTCACTTGGAGTGAAATTTTGAAGTAACTGGGCGCCGGTGAGTGAGCCACAGTTTTGGCTGATTATTAATGTGATCCACTTACGGATACTTCTATTAAAGCGGGGCTGTTTTTGACGCTTAGGTGTTCTAGGAGACCTTTAGTTCAAAAGTATCTTATAGTCAATTCCGTAAAGAACTGTAAATATACTGATTTAGTGTTTTGTTTTCTTTGTCTTGCCGTTCGTTGCTATTTTGTACCACATTATTTCGAGCGCGTCATACAGTATCCGAATAAGCAAACTGTTTTTACCGATCAAAAGTAATTTTCTGTCTTTGTTTTTTGGTAGTAACCAATTTTCATAGCTTCTTTGATGCTAGTGCAATGAATGCCAAGATTCGTTCAGTTTGCTGTTGATCCACATGACGTCATAGCTAGAGGAAGTAGGCGGAGCATCAGCTGCTACCTGCGCGGGGGTTAACGAGCTACAGATTTCACCAGTGCTCTGGGGCGTCATTGCAATGCAACTCTGCGGACGACAGTTAGAGACCCGCTGCGGCGCATATCCCTCAGGAGTGCTGGCAAAAAAATCCCCCCGAAAACACTTTAAATTTTCAATAAATGAAGGCTTGTTGTATAGCCTCTCTACAATGTAGAGTAGATGCCTATACATACTTAGAAGTGTCGTTCTTTTTAAGCAGGAACTCTTGTAAAGGTCTTTTTATCTTTATTTCTTTTTTTTTATCCCTAAAATCCACATTTTTTACAAATTTGCTGAAAAAATCACCATTAGGATGAAACTGATTATATACTGATTTGGAGTTGTATTATCTTGATTTGATGTAGATATAAGTATTCATAAGTTATAAGCAAATTTATGGGCTGTCTCATCTTTATTTCCAACCTTGAGTACCATTTACCCGAAGTAAAAATAGCTAGACTAATTCAAATTGATATGAAGTGCCCTAAGCCAAGTTATTCCTCTTCTGATCTGGAAACACCTGCGGGTATAGTCTGACCCAGGATTGTTAATGCACCAGGGAAGAGTGTTGCGTAGACCAAACATGTACCTTTGATGCCGTTAAAGTTGTTCGGACGAGGTCCAGGTGGCGTTATACACGCAACCTGTCTTGTGTAAAAGTGAGAGTGCGTTTCATAGAACTACATCATACTATGTACTTTCGATGATTTGCGTAATGAACAAATAACTACAATTGTGAACTAAAGCCAAGTACAAATGAATTTACTGCACCTTTAGAGTGAGCAGTTTGTTCAACGTTGCTTATACTGTATACAATACCAATTCGGGTCTTGGAGCTATTATATGGACACCGCATTTGGCGTGACATCTTAATTATTGTTTAGTCCGAAGATACCGTTCCAAAATACCACTACATCTAAGTAGGTTAACTAAAGAATAATGCTTCTGAATTTCCCTTTTTTGATGTGTGTGTACAATATTTTTGAGGAGGGGGCAAAATAACTATATAGTTATTAATTTTTCGCAATTATGAAGAGAAAATACACTTGATGGATTACATGTAGCCTACAGAATCTTGAGCATTTGGTGTATCAGATGTCGTACATAATTTTGATTTTTTAGCAGCACATGAAGTTTCGACTGCACCGATAGGCTACTCTGGTACATTGTCTGTGTTACGAACAGTGCAACGTCAACGAAAAATACGTCAGCGCAGCTTGCCCAGCTGTGCTAAATTTTAGACTCCGCTCAGTAAACCATCAACTCCATCATACCCAATGTAACCATCTGAGAAGGTATAAATAGTGCTATGTATCTGGATCTAGTTATGTTATTTTGGCATGGGAGGGTGAAGGTTTTATGTCTTTCTTGCATGTTTTCTTAACTTTATCGGTTATACGAAATGACCCAGTAGTAGCTACAATTGCACGATAAGAACTGAGAAGCCATTGGCACAGATGGCATTAGTTTCAAAATGTAGCCACACGTGATTGTGGGACGCCGTGAATGATAGCGTATTTCATCAAATTTAAAATTAATTCTCATATCACCTCAAAACATATTTTTTATAGCACAGACATATTTCTTGTCGTATTTTAGGTTACATCTTCTGTAATAAGCTGTTACATTGCTGCTACATAACTTGCTGAAAATATCCTTCGGATGCCTCGCACTTTGCTCCACTTTGAAGGCGTAATTTCCCTGCTGAGGCAAATGTTGACTAGCCTTTATAGCTTCATGGACGACGGCCTTGACTTTAGAGAATCAAGCAAAAGCTTTTCTGCCGTGAGCAATCTCCGCTGCAAATGGCTCAGTCAACACTTTACTGAACCGCAGGCTTTTCTTTGGGGGCCGTCTTCCTTCCTCGGTAAAACTGCAGCAATTCTGTACAAAACGGCGTGCAAAATTTAGATAGAGGTAATTACTGATGCATCGACAGTTACGTGCTTCACAAAACATTTCTGTTGTTACTTCTCTACTCCCACAAAAATTATGTGTCATTACATTCGCATTAAATTTATGTTGTGAGTTTGCATGTTTATCATTATTCTTGCATCAAAAGTTATATAGTGCGGAAAATATATCACGTATCATGCATTTACATCAACAGAGATGTATTTTTTATATATGCGCGCAATTTTTTAGATGAAAAATCGCCTGATATTCAACTTCACTGCGAGCATTCGTAATACTGAAGATATGGGACGTCAATAATTTGTGTTATAGTATCATCATCATTTAACAGAGCTGCATAAGTTTCCTTTATGTATGCGCACAGTTAATTTTATATAATCTCTTGATTTTCTACATTACGTCTTCATATGAACACTACTATGAACAACGTGACTGTACTTACCTCTATCATCTTACAAAAATGCAACACTGCGTAATTTTATCTATGCGTCCTCAACTCTACTTCGTACCATACGTTTGTACTATGTGTTATTAGAGGACCCATAAACTACGTGACAATACCTTCATCATCTAACGGAGACGCATTACTGTCATCAGTGCACGGGCTGCTCGCCCATTACCCTCTGTTTGAACACATCTCCCCTTTGCATTGTTGATACCATTAGAGGGTCAAGGACAATCTGACCGGCTTTCCCTCACGGTGGTGCCGTAACATATTACCTGGGCCCGCAGTAGCCGCGGGATATGCCATGCATGTTGCGTCGCGGCTCAGTCTCTGACTGGCCGCGCTCCCGATTAGTTAGCCGTTTACGACCGGAATTGTTTCACAACTTTCGTTTGATACAGTTTGCATCCCTGATGTTGAGGGGAATAGCCCGGCATATTAAGCAAGCGGCAACGCTGAAGATTTTAACGACCCAGAATACTAATGCAATATCCTTAAATTGACACTGCTGCCGTTAGCATGTGTTTGGGAGAGAAAATCCCACGTAAAGAACTCCCTACGCGAGATTACAGAGTTTACGAGTAAATAGCTCTCAACTCGAAGCATATCCCTACAGTTTCTCAGTAATACTGAGTATAGTAATAATTGTATCCATGTTGCTGATTTACTGCAGGGATAAACTGAAACTGCCATATTGTCGTAACTATTGCATTAGTCAAATGCGTGTTGTTCTGTAAATAACATTTGAAGGAATACATTACTTATGTGCGAAATTGTTGAGACTGGCCCTTTAAAGCAATTTGATCCTCGCGTGAATACTGGGCACGCTGAAATGTGCTTTTGTTGCCCTCATGCCGCCTCTCGCTGTACTAAAATGTTTTAGAGCTCATCACGGGCCGTTGGCAGTCGGCTAATGATTATTTCATGGATTCCTAACAGGTTTCTCACACGAACGGACTCCATGCAGTGGACTACTCGCCGTTTGTATTTTGTGCTTACCTACTTTATGCCATTATTGTTGTTGAAGGTTCGCCGCCCCCGTTGTCGTCAAGGTTGGGTTTCGTCTCCTTGAATCTCTGTTTGAAAGATGCGTTACGCGAGCTGAGTTGGTGTGACCGTTGTCGTCATATGTGCAGTTATATCAATATTGTAAGTGTTTTCTTATGAAAATTGATGTTAATACTTGATTTGACCACTTTTCTCTGAATTTTTTTGGTCTTCCTAATTGAAAACGCATCTTGAAGCTAAGCGTTGTATTGATCAGTAATTGAAGTGATGGTAAATTTACAGGTTTTGTGTTATTCCTATACCTATGTATAATTTTTCCTCTGTTTTGTATCAGACTTCATTTTTGAACAGCATATGATCCGCATCGACATGAGACAGCGATCGTCGTCTATCCTGTTATTCTCTCTTATACAAATATACTTTTATTTGCAGTAATGTCCAGGTAAAAGGTATTCAACCGTGTTCAGTGAAGGTAATTTAGTAAATATACTGATATGTGAAGGACCCTAAGATGACAGTTAACCGCCAGTTAGTATTTGTTCCTGTGGACGATGAAGAAGTTAAGGTCAAAGACCTGAGAAAATTTGCGCATCAGGGCGGGACTCCGCAGGCAGATTCACCTAGTCGCAGTGACAATGAAAAAGAAGATACAGAAAGAGAAGCCGTTGGTGAAGGAATAAAGGAGGATGTAGCGTCTTCGAAGCGAGCAGGGAATATACGCAATGTTGGAAGCTACCTGCCATCGAAAGTCGTCGACAGCTCTGATGTATTTTATCTCAAACCGTCCGCGGTGAACGAGAAAAAAGAGGCTTCTCCAATTAAGCGTGACTGTGATAAGTCAAGAGTAAAGGAGAGTAATTGTCGTCTTGGTAGTAATAAGGTTAATCAAGAACGGCTTAGTGAAAAAGTATCTAAGGAGGCACCAACTGTGTACCACAAAGCTGTCAATGTGTGCCAAGAATCTAATAGATGCAAGAATTTCACTGACAGAAGCAAAAGAATTAAGTCAGCTTATGTACTGCGTACTGACCCTCAGATTCCCAGGTGCAAAGTCACTGAGGCTAGCTCCTCCAACTGTCCTAAATATTCAGAGGCCTCCGTCCCGAGGCTGGGCGATAGAATTGACTCGGATTTGGGGACCGGACGGAATCCGAAGTCACTGAGCTATAAGAAATGCCGCACTCTATCTGCTAGAGCGCCTGAGGGTAGCGCCCGGTGCAGGTCTAACAAAATAAACCTAGAGATACCAAAACTGTGCCCAAAAAATCGAAGAAAAAGCGTCGCGGGAAGAACGTTTTGTGAAAGTAACGTTTCTGCTGCTGTGAGGGAGCGAAAGCGTAGCGATTCCCTTCTCACAGTGAACGATTCCAGGCTTGTTATTCTTAGTTGGAACTTCTTAGGGAGTTTGCATCAAGCTCCTGTTAGCAACCTACCGGCCAAGTCGTCTAAGGTGAAGCAAAAGGTAAGTCACGTATAATTAATTCCATTGCTGTGTTACGTGTAAGGGGGAACGCATGATTTTTTTGATGCACGTATAGCATGTGTACTTGTAATTGTCATAACTACTTTTCTTGTGCACTACAGAATAGTGCCAAGCTTTGTCGCGTAACTAACACTCTATTTGTAGGAACTAATATTATGTCATCAAAAACTCAATGTGTTTGGTGAAAAAAAGTCGTAGTTGCTCGTTCTCAATTTATTGCAAGGAATCAGTATATTTTGGTCTCCCAAAAACCTCATCTTCTTAGTTCAATTATCCTGGCACTGTTGATTACAACTCTTACATCTTTAAAAATATGTGCAATAGCGTGTTATATAGAGTGTCCGCCAAGATTCTTCAGTCTGTATTTCAGAGTAGGCTATATATGTTTGATATCATAGGTTATCTTGCTTTGCAAAACTTTTATTGGGGCGAAATTTCAAAACTACAAATGCAAGACGCTTCAACTGTAGGATTGTTTCGCGAGTTGTAGTGGCATCAGATCTTTTTATAGTGAAAGGATGTTTCTCAAATAATTTTTCTCAAACTATTTAGTATAATAATAATAATAATTAGCTTTTATTAAGAACACAATGGGTTCACAAAATATGCTTACAAGTACAAACAAAGTAGCCAAAATTCAACCTAGTAATTAGGCCCAGTCACAAATATTGGTGGCCACG
>LQNS02278171.1:7475982-7486994 GCA_001587735.2 Parhyale hawaiensis
CATCTGAATAGTGTGAGTACAATGTAAGTGCATCGTCAAGTGTATGAGAACATATAGAACGCTTTTTGTGAATGATTTGAACGTACAGTGCCTTAACATTCTTTAAAACGTAATTCGTAGTATGCGTAATATGCCACGAATTTCCTGTATCAACTGACCAGTGTCTACATAGAATGTGTGTGTATGTTACAACGAACAAGCCGAACCCTGCGTACTGCTTCGGTAATAAGTGAGATGAATCAGCTGTTTCATAAACTGGATGATTTAAATCAGATATGTTTAGGTTAGATAGGGTGGGTTATGCCATGGTAATTAGCATTACGTTAGCCAAGGCTAGATTAGGCACGGCTAGGCTGATTTATGTCATATTAGAGAATAAAAAACGGAGAACATAACTTATGTAATACTTCCAAAAGTACTCGTCGTAAACTTTTATAATTATGCTCCCATCTCTTATGTTACTGTTCATTGAACTAATAGAACCTGGCGTAGTCTAACAAAGCTTAAAACAAACCTATCCATTTAATGTACGAGTGATTCAATTCACTTATTGGCTAGGCATTACGCGCAATGCTTGGTGACATTTACTCCCTATAACATGTACATAAAATACACAGAGACACTATATAAACTGCGAATACACGAGCAATTTTCACATGTTGCTCACATATAAACGAAGTTCAAGTATATCACACACCTTAATTGATGATGCCTATTAATTATGAGAATAAACTTCACGGCACGTAAATTGTGAATTTACATAGTTTTTCAAGGTACGCTTCTGAGTGGAACACCATCACAAACCATCACCCTTCGCCCCTCCCACTGTGGCCAGTGACCTGCCACGCCATTGGCTGCCGTGAGACTGTACGTGCTGAAAGGTTCAGGAAAAAAATTCGCACCCGGTGCAGTTCGGGTAATTTAATTTTAATTCCTTTAGCTTGTCCGCAGCTTCGATCCTGAGCGTTCGATTTGCCAGTTGGGATCGAGTTTCAAGCTGTAATTGCGAACCGAATACGCTTGTGACCGAGGAAAGCTCAATTCTCTGTAGAAAGACTGAGTTTTCTGTTGAGTCTAGTGTAGTTAACGACTATAGCTAGTCATATCTGACACACAGCAGTCAGGGTATTGTAGATTTTTTTAACTAAGTCCCCTCCGGAGCATAGGATGAGCCGTAGGGTGAGGTTGGTTTTGGTTAGTCCATCCTACGCTATGGGGAGCAGAGATGACAGGGCGACCCTGTAAGTTACCTAGCTTAACCATTAGCTAGGCATTTGGGACATCTGTCTTTCGTGCCCAGTGCTTCCGTCCGAGTTCATACTCCAACTGATCTTACTTCGATCTGTTCTTCTCCTTCTTCTTTCCCGACTTGCTATTACCATGCGCGTTGATGCTGTGAGGGCACACCCTTGTGCATGGGTTCCACGTGTCTATCGACATACTATATATGTCCCTTCTTTCTTCCTCTGTGATGTCGCCTTTGTTACGGAAATGGAAACGTAAACTTCTGAACATAGTAACTAATAGGGTACTACAGGCACTACAGGAAGGTCGAAAATTATTCGTATCACGAGAAGTTTGAACGTATAGTTGTTGCTCGAACTTTCATTGTTCTTGTCGTTCAATTAAGGACACAATCTCACCGAGTGTTATTATGCGAGCTTTATAATGCGTCAGTATGACCATATGATTAGATATAATCCAATAAAGATTGTCTCCTTGTAGCAGCTGTTGGAGTCGCTGGAAGCTACTAAGAAGACCACTCAGATAATACGCTCTCTGATTGAAGTTTATTGCCGCTGCTTCATTTAGATCTTAAGGGCTCCTTACAAACTCTTATTAGTTTTAGACCTACGAGTTACATGTCCTGGAGGCACTGAAGGCCTTGACATGACTATAAAATGCGTTCACTGCTAAAGTGCGTTGTTTATTTTTATGTTTATCGGCCGAATTAGATACGAAATCCCATATAGGAAAGGAAGATCTTGAGCTTTTGGCAGGACTGTTGAATGCAGTATGGATGTAGCTTTAGAAAACGAGGCGCTCTTGTTTACTGCAGTAAAATTCGTAATAGTGAATCTTGAATAAAAGTGTTGACTTCACACAAAAGCTCTTCGTGTTGCTACTTGCACTTTTCTGTCCCAGTAGATTGCATCTCGGTAGTTCAGCTATACTGTTCCCTCTCCTTGTTGCTACTGGTCGCTACGTTCCTATTAGATGGCAGAATAATATGCCATTTTACGTCGCCCCTTGCTGCAGAGCTTCCATTACATTGCATCTTTGTACACTGCCTACGGACGTTAGGCATATAGACCCAATTCCATGTTGTAGCACTTAGAAATAAGTGCCCGATTTATTTGCATCTTGATACACTGCGGTTGTTTAGCACTGGTATAAACTCAATTCTGTTTTACAGTATTTGCAAAAGTGCTGTATTAGATCGCATCTCAATACACTATACGGTTCTTTGGCATAGGTATTAGCTCAATTCTGTGTCATAGTACTTGCAAAAGTGTGCCGTGTTGGAGTGCGTCTTGAAGCGCTATGGTCGTTTAGCATACACGTCCTGGGCCCCCGTGCCACCGACGGAACCTACTGACCGAAGTGTTTTTTGATGAAGGTGTGAGCGTCGATAAAGTGACGCGTTGTTAAGACTTCATCTCTATAAAATGTCCCCTGCAGCTATCTCGATGGAGTATTATGAAGCTTTAAATGTTTGCTGGGACTTTAAGCAGCTCTTAAATATTCAGCGGAGGCTCGCCAGCTTAAAGGGAGCAGCGCGCCCGCTGTGCGCTGCCGCCCCCCTTGCGGGGCTGCCGCAGCCGAGCGTTAAATGAATCATTTCACTTTAAATAGACATCCAAAAAAGCGCTGGAGACGCGCACAATTGAAACTAATGGAGCGTTATAAAGTGCTCAGGAGTGCTCGCTGTAGCCTAGACGCGCAAATTAAAAAGAACTGCTAGTAGTAAATAGAGTTCCTTCCGAACTTGAGCTCCAAGCGGCGGCGAATTATCGCCCCCAACGCTCTTAATTTTTTCAAAGTAATTCGAGCGTCCGCTGTGTTACTGCGGTCCCGACCCGTTGTGGCGTGCGATAAGACCGACACCATCACCAGCTCCGCATGATGGCCGGTGCACCTTGAAATTGTTAGAATGTGCCTATATTGCTGGTCGCTAAAGGGTACAAATATAGACGATTCTGTGACTGTTGAAAGTTTTTAATTCTGAATATAAGTTTGGAAACTTGTCGCCGTAAGTTGTTGATGGATGGGCCCTGGTTGCTGCGGGCATTGACAGCTTTAAACACTCTGTAAACAGAGTGCTTCTCTGATCTTTAATTTTCTCTTTCTTTTTTCTCTTGCTGGGCTGGTTGCGAGCGGGTTGATAACCTTATGGAGTTTCCTCCGTTCTCAAGTTGCCAGTCTGGTGTATTTTAACAATAATAAGTTATTCCTTCACTTCCAGTATTGTCTTGTTCAGTAGATTTGATATATCTTGTGTTATCTTAGCCGTTGCAAAACGTCACCAGTTAGGCTAATGGCGCCGTGTGCTCAAGATTTACACTATGCAGTGTACCGCTTCTTGTCAAGTAGCACTGCTACTCTGCTTTTCTGATGCCCCTGAATATTCATAAATATCTAATATTACCCAGATAAATTCGGCACAGGAAACCATCATTGGTAACTTGGATGTTTTCACTTGTTGACATTGGTGCACGAATGTGCAACATAATAAAGATCGCTGTTTCACAGGACACTGTCTATCATTTCGTGGTATGCAAGAAGCTGCGTTCGCTAGCAAATTATATATACCGAGTGTCTTGGGGACAGTCCGATTTATACCTTCATATATTTAGCAATCAGTAACGTTTCACCTTTTGCCGTACTTAATGTAGAGCATAATTGAAGAAGACAAACCTAGCTACTGCCAGCATGAGTTGAATAACTACACAGAGTGTGTTGCGAAATTCTTGGTAGAAACTTCGGCTACTAGTAAAAAATATCAATATAAACACTTTTTCATCAATAAATAAATTCGAAAAACGCTTAGTTTCTGAGATAATGTAAATAATGAACGCTGATTATCAGTTACTATCATGGATTCTGCTTTTTAATACACACGAGGATAGTTCTAATACTCAATAACAAGATATAGTTTATTAGCAAGGATCTCATTACAGTAATTGTTCAAAATGTCTACCATGAACATTGATAGAAGCAAGGCATTTTCGTCGAAGGGAGTTGCGTACGTTGCCAAAGATTCCATGTATCTCAGCGATATCTCCTGCAGCAACTGCAATTCGGGCGACAAGGTCTTTTTCCGATTCGACAGGTGAGTCATAAATAAGACCTTTCATATGCCCCCACAAGAAAAAATCTAACGGAGACAGATCAGGTGATCTTGGTGGCCAGGACACAGCACTATTACGACCAATCGATCGATTTAGAAATTAAAGTTCGAAAAAACTTATCACATTCAGAGCATAATGTGCCGGAGCTCCATCGTGTTGAAACCCAAGTTAATTTGTTAATTCTAATTCACCCAATTGCCCTTGTTCTTGTAGGTTGCGAATTCACCGTCGTGCTGTTGTAGGGTAATTTTAATATTTTCGAAGCCCAGTATCTCAAAAAATAAGCGTTTTTCAAATTTTTTTATTGATGAAAAAGTGTTTATATTGATATTTTCTACTAGTAGCCGAAGTTTGTATGAAGAATTTTGTAACACCCTGTACATTATGTTCACCCGCCAAGAGCGATAAGGAAACCTCTCAACACTCAATCTGAGTGATTATGTCTCACTGTAGCAGACTACCTGAGAAGATACTTTTGGACAGTGCTGTTATGGAAAGTGTTCTGTGTTTCATATATATGAACATAGTTTTTTTGTATGTTTTCAGTGGTCATAGATCGAATTAGCGTTTGTGTTATTCATTCTGTGTTGTATAGTAGAAATTAAGCAGGCAACAAGCTGGGGAGAGTAAATATATCGCGAGACGCACATACGGCACATTCGTACGTTTCGTATTTATCGCATTGGCTTTGCGATAAATTAGATTCAGATGGGTACTCATTTTGATAATGTTGTTTATAAACATCTTGAAAGACGTTACGTAGTTGTGGGTTTAGCTTTACTACCTTTGTCCGTTCACTATGTAGGTATCCATTTCCATAACTTCATGCTGACCATTTCCTGGCCCTGTGGCCCGTATCTACACTTATTCATGTTCCACACGTGTGACCGTTCGCTTTTTTTTACTTCTTTGGCATTTTCTGGTCCCATCTGACGAGAGGTCAGTCTTACAGCGATGGGCGCGTACTAATTTGTCTTCTCATTTTTTGTTGCCTACCAGTTGTTCCCTGGCGCACAATGACTTATTTTATGTATCTACATTCTCTACTTTCGTGCATTTGCTACTCACAGAGAACGAGTATAGGCTGGAAGAGCCAGCCTCTAGCTGCATAGTTTCCATGCTAATGTAATGCATATGCATGGACCGCAACAGTACTTGACTCTTAGGTCCAAGTGGCCTCTGACGCTGGCCGCCAAATGGGAGAAATGGGATTTTCTCAAGAGCTATTATGAACATGTCCAGACACGGTCATGCAGGCAAGCGCCCAAGTGCGTCCCCGCCGTATCCAAGATACCTTCTCAGCAAGAAAAATGTTGGGTACCTTGGAATTGTTTCTTCAGCATTAGATAGGGGGAAAGAATAGCTGTTGAGAAAATCCCATTTTTCTGTTGTCGACTTTTGGCCGCCAGCGTCAGACCTAAGAGTCAAGTACTGTTGCGGTCTATGGCATATGTAAGTTATCCCAAACAAACCGTTCTCTGAGTGTACCTCTCATAGGAAGGAGGTTGATATCTGGCAGTTTCAGGCTCGCTCTACGCGAGTACTCACACTTGTACACATGCAGATTTCACTGTTCATTTCTTCGTTTATCTCTGTCATTTCTTAGCCTGTAGGTAGGTACCCTGTGTACACATACGCATCTATGCTTGTAGACTTCATCACTTCATACAATTTTTTTTATTTGTCGCCGTCAATTTATAATCCAGAACCCTGCACTTGCATACCAGTCTGCGCATGCGAATGGCACTTCTTTATTCATTTCTTGTCATGAACGTCCCTGTCATTCTTGGCCCATTTTCAACGCGTACTTCCACTTCTACGCACGCTAATTTCAAACTTCCATATTAAATTCTTCCCTTATTCCTAACACTTCTTGATCTGAACCGAACGCGCACGTTTAGCTCGTGAAACCCTTGAACTTCTCTGCTGCTTCTCTCGTACATTTCGGGCCGGGACGCTCGCCGTAATCGCGTTACGAGCGTTTCCTCTGACATCGAAGGCCTTCATATCTATAGACATAGTGACTTTTTCAAAACATTCTCAAAGGGCACTGCTAATTAGTTCAAGCAAAATGAATTAGCGGGGCTCTCGTTCACCACTGGCACTTTGCTCTGCCTGGGAAAGATAGATTGAATTATAACGTAGCGAGAATGGCGGCAATCAGCGAAAATAAGATCCAGCTCGCGTCAATGAAAAGCTGATCTCTTTGTGACGGCTTTTCTGTATCAGCGTAATTATTTCGATGTTATGAAAGTTGTCCTTGCGTGAAATTCAGTTCATTCCTAAAACAATAAATTTCATTGTGCAAGTATGTCTACGAACTTCACGAAACGCGTTTTGGAGGTTAACAACGTGGCCGTCTCTGCTCGATTTATTGCTAAACTATGTTTGCTAAGATTTGCGTGATACAAAATGGTAATTTTCTGTTTAATAACTCTTCACATGCATGGAATGGTAGTTTACCATACATAAAATACCTCTCATACATGATATGTACTGTCGTTTTTTTTAAGCTGCGTGGGCTATCACAGCTCATCATGAAACACAATGCTTTCTGTTTCGCATACGACTCTTCTTTCGCCCGCCAACGTTTAAATAGGTACATACTGTCTCTATGCATGCAATTGCTTGTCTGTTTTCATTGCATGCTTCATAGGAATCTGAAAAACCACATTTCCGGTTTACAATTTTAGAAGCCAAATTAATGCTCTGTATTGTTCGGAAATATTGGCTTGCTCTACCCTAATTTCAGTCGCTAACCCGTTTTACATAGTGCAACATGTTGTGATGATTCAAACGATAATAATCGGGATCCAATTTTACAGGACATACGGTCCGGAAGCATTCTGTGAGATATCCTTATTTTACTAATCTTGTGTGACACCCAATTTTTAGGTTAAAACTTTTCTTCTACTTTATTAGCATTATTTATCGCTTAATTGCCATGGTGGTCCGCTTAATTGCTATAGCAATTTATTAATCACTTGTGCATTTAATAATTAGGGTCATGGATCATTTTCTCGAAGAAAACCTACCTGAATTTAATTATGGTAACAGTTCTATTGTTCCCTGTGAGGTGTGTACCTAAATGTCTGTCTTCCTTCGATTTGTGACCACAGCCCAGAAAAATATGGAAATTATTATATTTTCGTTCATACGGTCTGATAAGAAACAACACCTACATCGTAAATAGACAAAGTCAGCAGTCACTTAAAAAGGTTCCTAAATTAGCATTTTTTCAATTGTGAATGTACAACCATTGGCTTTGTTCAAAAAGCCCTAAATGTAGTCCCCTTCATGTTTATTGTCCTTGCGTGGTAGGGACTTTCAGAGTCAAATCTATCATGATGAAAGTGCTCGCCTTGCTACTCTGAGTAAGCTTCCATGTTCTCCTTGAATTTGTCAAGACTTTGGACTTTGAGAGACATTCTGCATTCCATTTTGGCGAAATTCTCGAAAACGGACAAATTTCAGAATACATATCACTGTCCCGATCACAGAACCAAGGTTTTTGTGAAACAACAGCTATTTTCTATTTGTTGTAGGCATAACGGGTTAGGAAAACACACTTTGTATTCAGAAACAAGAGTAAAATAAAATGTGTTGCATAGTGTACTTGATCCCCCTTTTCTCTACAGTACTTACGGGGGGGGGGTAGTTTATAGTCTAATGAGTAATTACATTCTCTGAACTCTGAACAGAACCTCATTATCTATAGGATGAAAAAAGAAAAAATGAATTTTCGTTTTGTTGACGATCCTTTGCATTATCCCTCCCGATATTTTCAAGCTCGGTATTTCCCGCTTGCAAGATTCAGAGCGCTCTGTGATTCCAACTGCCGCAAAGAAAAGTTTTTCAATGGACAGAAACCGACACACAAACTCACCGCACCGCAATACATTTGCCAATCGTTTGCCCCTATTTTGCTCGTGGCACTTGCAGCGGACCCGGCCAGCCTGTGGCATAGTCAAGTACGTGCAGCGTAAAGAAGGTACTTTAGAATGCCTCGGTAAACTACGTGTAGCATCACATTAGTGCTCGTTGGATGTCACTGTCTGATTTCGCATCACTATGTTTGTATGCCGAGTGGTTATTATCCCGGATATTTATTTACTCCTTTTGATCTTGCAATATGTTAGTCAAAGCATTGAGCGTTAAAAATCAGTCAACGCTGCGCATAATGTTGCAATAATAGGCAATAATTCACTTGTTTTGCACCAAAGCAACTGTATGGAGAACGATTCGGCGGACAATTTATTGTTTCTTCTGTACACATTAATTTTCACTGAACTAAAGCTAATATCATAAAATAAATATACCGTATTGTCGACAAATTTCATAAAAACTTAACGTTTCGGGAAGTTAAATTCTGTACAGTTGAAGTCATTACGTTGAGGCTCGGTTTTGTTTTATGGATATGTAGTGATTCTAGAGTTGTGAGTTCTATTGGATTGGGTCTTCATGCAGAGCAGAACAACCATCCAATCAGCAGGAAAGACTTCTCTATCATTGCTTATTCTAATCCAATAGAACTCACAACTCTAGAATCACTACATATCCATAAAACAAAACCGAGCCTCAACATAATGACTTCAGATGTACCGCTTGTCCCGATCCATTACTGATACTTTTGACTCCAACTGTGTTTGCCCGCTCCTCTCCGCCTCCCATACTGTTCGACGCTTATGTATAGACCCTCGTTGCGCACTGCAGTCATTCGCTTCTTAGGTCCCCTCATGCTAACACTTACCCATACTTAGGTCATGCCAAATAAAATATTTTTAGTATTCATCCTTTGTCGGTAATAGATTTTAAAACTTCTGAGGATGGGAATTTAACTTGCCGAAACGTTAAGTTTTTATGGAATTTCTTGACAATACGGTACCTTTAATTTCCACTGTTCTGTGGGCCCATTAATAGGTGGTTCGTGCATTAAAGTACAAGGCTCTTCATTGCCTGTATCATGAAGGCTGAATAAATTCAGTGCCGGCAGAAAGAATTCTTACCCCGAAGATAACACTGCATTTTTGCAATATGAATGTGTGGTTCAATTCCGGGCACGAATCATTTGTTAATACGTATCTATTAAATTAATTGTCACGACAGTTCGTTTGCTGTTCGTGTGTACATGCAGCGTGATTTCAAAATAACGTATCATATTATACTGAACCTTGTTCTGATATCTTGTAAGAGTGCGCACTAATATTCCATTTCAGAATCGAAAACTATTAAGTTTTATCGCGCCTTTAGTCCCAGGCATCCACGCATCTAATGTTAAACACTAGTTGTATTACCTAGTATTACGTTTCGTGAGTATACTATAATTTTTACCCAAGTCCAGAGCTTTCTGCATTTGGAGAGTCTTCGATGCTCACTTCTAAAAATTATCGCGTGTCTTTAGTTCAGACTTTACATATGATGCAGAGGAGAAGGGACGTGGAAATGAGCCGGACGTGCCTCAAGTCCGGAAAGTTTGTAGCCAAACTGCCCAAGTCCGGCGGGGTCGTGAGAGCCGTGTGCAGCAGAAAACGCGGCATCTCAGTTTGCAGCATGCGTACAGGACGTTATTTGCTCCTGGGAGTATTTCCTTATGTTGCAAATGGTGATATTTGTGGGACGAGTCATTTTGTATTGTGGAGGTAGTGCTTGCGCCTCGACCTGAAGTGTAAAGAAAAGCTGGAGGGAAGCAGGAAATCTGGACGTGTGCCTTTTTTTCTTCTTTTGGCTGATCCACAAATCTCTTAATTTAGGGATATGTAACGATCAGTGAAGTAAAGTAACTGAAACCAATTTTTAGAACCATAAATGGTAGAATATCCAACTACGCAAAGAGCACGTTCGATTGGGCGGCAAAAATTAACGTGTCCGAAACTTGCGACATGAGCTTCGGCTTTTCCACTATAGAAACGTGCAGCAAGTAAAAGAAGCAACGCGCTTGCTCTGAGCCTGCTCAAAACTCCATGTTGCTGAGTAAGATTACATTGCTGGGAGTTGCAAGGGTAACCGATTACGCATCAACGCCTGAAACTCAATTCTACAGGTTGAAGTTTAGAACAAACCCCAATTCGAAGGCTTAATGTTGGCGCCCGAAAGAGCATGCCCATAATGCTAGCACTCGTGTTCTTGGCTCTCAATTCAGTTATGTATCTAGTCGCAGCATTTTAAATAGTATTATTGGTAATAGATATATAGAGCGCTCTTTGTATGTATGCTTACCTAAAGGCACTGTAAGTTACAAGGCTCCGGCCTTATGGTTTGAAGCATTATGGTTAATTATTGGTTGTGCCGAATAATTCCGTCTAGTGAAGAAGAACACATATTACGAATGTTCTTTACTTCACTGCGGAATTTGAAGTCACAGCGAAGGGAGTTGACCTTCCAAAGCTGAATTGGGTCGCATACATGTCCTCTTGTCGGATGATCCAAGTCAAATCTAAGCCCAGCCAACTTGTCTTGACTAGCCCAAAAATGTAGATAGGAACTTAACGTCGTCACTTTGAATTGTGTTGGTGCTAGATTATGTTGAGCTGACTGAAATCTCCATTTTACGGAGTCAGTTTACGTTCATGGAAACCTCACAGACAACTGATTAAGAGTCAACACCTAAAACTTCAATCAACAAGTCAAAGAGTCAACACCTAAAACTTCAATCAACAAGTC
>LQNS02278171.1:7487592-7506704 GCA_001587735.2 Parhyale hawaiensis
AAACTTCAATCAACAAGTCGAAGAGTCAACACCAAAAACTTCAATCAACAAGTCGAAGAGTCAACACCTAAAACTTCAATCAACAAGTCGAAGAGTCAACACCTAAAACTTCAATCAACAAGTCGAAGAGTCAACACCAAACACTTCAATCAACAAGTCGAAGCCAAGGCCTGCCTGAAGATTGGGCCAATCAAGCCTCTAAGGCTTAATTCGCTGCATAGCGTTATAAAACTCGTGGCTCATACTTACGTTGCAATTACAATTGTTTTGTGTAGTTTTACTTGTACATAATGTTTTACTATACTCTTAGCACGCTTAATTAAACTTACCCCCTATTTGACAGGCACTCGATACCTGGACTTTGATTGCATTCAGAACAGATACTGAGTTAGAGTTATTGCACTAGGCAGGTTATATGTATGGTAGCCCTTTGCCATTAAGAGTTGCAAGCATGCATTGCACCAGGCGAAACCCACCTTGAGGCTCACATTCTTCACTATATATGTTCTGATATCTGTCAAATATTATCAGTATAAATAAAAGTCTAAGTAGTTTTTACACTAACATTAGATTAAAATGAGTACAATACAGTACACTACGAGCGTTTTAGTGTTCTGCCGTAAAACAATACTTCGCGGGAATGAAAGGTAATAAAATACACAAGTGTAGTCAAGTCGCCACGAACGGAGCCAGTGTTGCTATCTGAAAATTTAATATTTGAAACATGCAGCTGATACCAAGTGATGGTTTGTAACGGATGTAAATTTTGCGCTCCACTCATCGGCGGGTTTTGTTGTCTTCAGCTAATGTTACGATACTCTTCAATTCTTACAACCGCTATCATTTCTTTGTACATTTTATATCGTCATACGACGTCACGCGACTTCTTTCCAGTTTTGTGTATATGAAAAGACAGGAGACTGGCGAGTGTCTCACGCTAGTTGCAATTTGTATTCTTGTCTTGATGCTGGGAGAATTTTGCGAGATATCCCAGCGATGCAACCCAAAATTTTTCCTGTTTTTTTTTTTTATGCTTGCTACTGTTATGAGTCTGCTCTACAGGCGGATGCGGTAGTATATAATTCTTTTTTATTCATTATATGTTGCCTTAGCTTTGTGTTGGCCTGGTGTGTCATGAGTTAACACCATCCGTTTGATTCGAGCCATGCAAATTACCAACTGAACTTTAGTTGTATCTTCTTACCCACTTTGCTTCGTTACTTCTCCCTACTTTCGCAGACGAGTTTTGTTCTCTTAATTCTTTCTGGACGCGTTGCTCCTTTACCCTGTGGTTCCCCATATCTTTAGCGTCTGTGATGATGTTTTTCATGACATACTGTTAGATATTATGTTTGCATTGATGTAAAGATGTCATCTTGAGTTACCCAAAACTTACCATGTACAGATTGTAATATCATTTCCTGACGAAACTGAGAGTTGTATTGATCAGTTGTCTGTGAAATACAAAAAATATGGCCCGGTTCCAACCCATTAAGAGACACGGAAATCGTGAACAATGCTCACGTGACTTTCTATAGCAATATCTCCTCTTCCTCATATGAAACACCGTTAATTGCCGAGTTCCGACAGACTCTCCAGTGTCTGTTGCGGTTACCAGTACAGTCAAGTTTACAGTTCAAATGATTTAAAGGTGGGCCGAGCAAGTCAGAGCATTCCTAAAAAGGATTTCAAAGACTTCTCGTGCTCGTTTGAATGAATGAAGCTTTCCAACAACTCCAAGCAGGTGGAATAGCATTATTTTGAAATACAAGTATCATTTGATTGTATTGCATTGGAGCATACAGTATTTGTCGCTATGCAAACTTTTCAGTCTTCTTCACTTAAATAGTTTTTGTATTTGGTCGTTTATTGCTTGACTTTAACACGTGCTCTGCGAAGAACGCATTAGCGACATTGGCAGTCAAAGCATTCTTCCTGAGAGTACCCAAGTGCATTCAAACAAATTCTAATTCCTTACATTAAGGAATTGCAATTATTGTTTTGTGGCAATCCCTAAATTGAGGAAGAAATATTTCGAACACTAGAGCACTCTGAGAGCGCATACCTCCGCCAAGTGAACCAACGGTAGCAAAATTCAAATTGGCTCTGAAACCATAATTTTCTTTGCATAAACTCCAAAATCTAATCATTTGTGCCTTTTTGTATTAATAACAGCTTGTTTAGTTTTTTTGAAGATCCGTTCATAACTTTTTGAGTTATACTGTTAACAAACGTTATGACAAATATGAGTCAAACATACAAACGAACTAACCGATCTGCACTAAAATTTGATCATTATGTCTTTTACCATTACTAACAACTCGTATGAATTTCATAAATATCCATTCATTATTTTTTGAGTTATTGTGCTAACAAGCATAAAATAAAAAACAGTGACAAACGAACGAACGAACAAACTGACCATTATCAAAATTTGGTCATCTACTCCTTGTTATATACCTAACAACTCATGTTAATTTCATCAATATACATCCATAACTTTTTGAGTTATGGCATCGAGAAAAATGACACAGACAAACAAACAAACAAACGGATGAACATATCTTCACCAAAAGTTAATCATCTGTTCCTCCTAACATACCTAACAATCCTTGTAAATTTCATCCAAATCGGTTCATAACTTTTTGAGTTATCTTGGTGAGAGACAGATAGACAAATACACAGACAGAGAGACAAACACGACGAAAACATAACCTCCTTGGCGGAGGTAATAACTGGGTAACTGAAACGCATGAAACATGTGACTTTTTAGATATCCCCGTTCTCCATTTCAGTTTTGTATTTTATTTCACCCAAGTATCTGTGGAGAGGATATTTTTCTTCGTTCATGCGTTCGCCCAAAGTGGCGCGGTTACTCTCTCACTACAAACTTTCTTTTTTATTTGTTACTACTAATATGCGAAGCGCTTTGTTTTGGGAGTACCCTAGTAACTTTCCTTGTTTATGGTTTGGAAACTTTCTCCTTTTTGCAACATTTTCTCCGGCTCCTGCACTGTAAACATTGCCTAAAATTGTATTTTGTTGTTGTTTTACAGGCAACAACAGCAGCAGCAGCTTGCCTTCTTACGTATTGGCTGCAAATGTACCGTACTCGTACTCCCATACTTTCGTGCTGATTGCGTGTTAAATCGTGGTTAGTTCAAGCGCGACTACAACACACTTTCTTGGTTGGTGCGTAGCCCATTGACAGACGGGAACAGTACCGCTTGATCTGGAACCAGGCAAAATGCCGACTGCTGGAGTTCCTTCCAATCCAGGCTTCACAAGTTCGCTTCCGTTCAATCTTATGGGTCAGTGTTGACCTGGCTTTGAAGTTGGTAGGTAGTGTGCAAGAGCGCTCCCCGACGCTGCTCCAGTGTGTTGCAGTGTATTGGACCAAACATTTGTCGACAAACACTGCGCTTCTTTTCCATTTAACTGAATAATTCGTGATCATCACGTGGTCCTTACGTGTAGTAACATCGCTGTGGTCTCGCGTACTATTATATGTTTATGTTTTGATTGAAACTGATCTGGGAAAAACATGAGTTGAAGCGATGTAGGCTGCTCTGTAGAACCCCCCTATGGAAACGTGACCTCTGTAATGTCATGGTTTGGAGGTGAACTCCTCTACCTTCTTCTTTTCCTCCTTCTTCTTTTGTGTTGATGTGGCGTGTGTGTGTGGAGCACCTTTCTGTTCTCCCATAACAAAGGGTCATCTTGCCACGCTGTCAATGATTCCCGCCTCCCTTGCGTGCCCTTTATTTTTTTCTTCCTTAATATACAGTCCCTGCAACTAACCCTTTGATTCCACCTGGTCAAGTTTTTTGTAGCGTTTGCTTGTTACAAATGCAGTTGTGGGTACGTAGCTCCATGATTTGCCTAAGAATAGCAAAGCTTTAGTTACTATATTGAGATTTTGTCAGTTCTTGGAGTACATTTTAAATTTTTTTTATCTGGGTTTGAATTACTTTTATGGTAGACTCTATTGTGTTCTGGACAATAAGTGTTTGTTTTATTTAGATACGCTTTTTTGGTATTCAGAGGCTATTTTTAGTGCATATGTACTGCCATGGAAGCTGCGAGCTACCTCCCTTAACGCTCACAGCGTCACTCCTTGGTGCGCAGACGCACCGTATATATGCAGAAACGTCGCAAATTCTCCGTATTTTACTCTAAATTTTCAAAGTCATTTCTCCCGCCCTCTCCAAGTTTTTATATTTAGATTGTGCAGAGATCAAAATTTAAAGAGGAGTTAGGTGATAACATTTCTTATAAAAGATTTAATCCATTTTACGAAGTTACATAACGTGGCTGGCTATAGGCTATGCAGTATGCACTGCCCTTAGAGAGCCAGCTGACCAGACCGCCTTGTAACTGAGGCCCCCAGTCGAGTTAATTCCATCCAATTTCGTGTGTGGTGTCGCCACATGATCCAGCTCATGTACCAGCTAGCTTCGGTACTAGCCTTGCTGTGGCCACACCGGAGCAGCCTGTATAACTACGTTTATTGTATTTCACTGTATTTTTTAATAAACTGGTGTGCCAGGCTGTCAAATGCGACAATTGAGAAATTTCATTAACACTCCGTCATTGTTTAGGCTGGTGGCAAATATTCTGTAGGGTTCCAAAGAATTTCGCTGAAACAGTACAATGAAACGCTATGCAATAAATTCCTCTTTTTCTTCTGCGGTGTAGCTATAGGACGGTTGTAGTTCAGTTTCAAGTTGTAGCTTTACGAAATATTGTTTCCGAGTAATGGTCCCGGCTGCTCTCTACGAATGGGCCTGTTGACCATATACGGCACTACGCGCTGTCTAATTAATTGAATAAGCTAATCTAATGCCTCGCTGCAGCTTCTGAAGCCCAACTCTTGCAACGGTTCGAAACTCAGACTTACTGAATGGTGATTCATTCCCGTGGATGTTCGAGGGACGGGGTACGACATATACAGTGGGGGGAAATAAATATTCGTATATGCACCATGAAATTGCTTATGTAAAAAAAAAATCTAGCGAACCAAAAATGAATATATTCATACAGTATTTGTATTTTTGTGTAAACAACACACACGTAACAACAAAACAAGTAAAATCGTCTATAATGGAAATTATAGAACAATTTATATATTTTTAGTTGCAAAAAGTATTCGTACAACACAAAAAACGATTTTAAAACAACATTTAATATTTTGTAGCGTAGCCTTTGTTCAGTTCAACGGTAATAATTAATCTCTTTTTCTAGTTTTACTTACCAAGCCTTGACTTCTTTCCTGGGAGACTTTAGCCCATTTTTCCTTGCAGATTTCTTCGAGTTCCGGAATGGACTTCGGCCTCCTCGCATTAATGTTTAATTTCAGAAATCGCCACAAATTTTCCATCGGATTCAAATCCGGAAACAAGCTTGGCCATTTTAGTTGTTGTAGGTACATGATTATCGGTGAACCATTTCTTCGTGGTTTTCGCCGTATGATTTGGATCGTTGTCCTGCTGAAAACGAATTCATGCGGTAGCCCGAGTTTTTGAACCGACGCATGCAGATGTTCCCTCAAAATGTTCTGATACATGCACATGCGGGCGTTCATTCTCCTTTCTATGCTATGAATGTTACCTGATTCACGTGATAAAAACCATCTCCAAATCCTAACGTCACCATCACCAAATCTTATTGTCGGAATGGTGTTTTTTGGTCCGAATGCCGTTCTGTTCTTCCTCCACACATCGTTCGTTAAATTTCGTCCAAATAGCTCTATTTTAGTCTCATCCGACCACAACACGTTTTCCCAGAACGACTCAGGCTTGTCCTGCTCTCGGACGAACTTCAGACGACCTTCCCTATTTCTTTTCGACAGCAGGAGAGTTTTGCGAGGAATTCGAGAGCGTCAACGGTTTTGGTGCAGATCGTGGCTTATTGTACGGAAGCTAACGCTTGTCCCTGCTTCTAGCAAGTCCTCCTGAAGCCCTTTGGGAGTATTCATGGGATTTTTCGGACACTTTTCTGGTCATTTTTCTTGAAACTCGAGGGGAAATCTTCCGAGGCCTGCCAGATCTAAATTGATTTTCGACTGTTTCCGAAGTTTTGAACCTTTTGATAAATGACCCGATGGTGGTAAACGGTATTCTGAGTGTCTGTGGTATTTACCTATAACTTTTCCCGGATTTCCATTCTTTAATAATCAACTCTTTAACAGAATTCGTAAGCTCCTTGCTTTTTGCCATAGTTACAACCTTCTGCTACAATGTCGCACGAAATAATGGCCCCAACGCTGTTTATGGACCAGAGTAGACTTCTAACGCAAAATCTAAAAGGTTTTGGAAAATTCTTGAACAGTCAAAGCAGTTTTAAAACGAATTTCATGATGTTCGAATATTTATATCCCCCACAGTATAGACTCATAATGTACGCGCACAGCATTTTATAACAGTGTTCTGAATATAGTGTGCTCGCCGTGAATCCAATTCCCGTTGTTGGGAACATTTCAATGTCTTGTTCCACACTCATAACTGTTCGTTGTAAGTTTACTCTTTTGTGTCGCACATATTAGTGTAAATTATGCTAGGTTTGATTTCTTTCTTTTTTATTTGCTTTACGGTCATTGTGGATACGCTACAGCACCCGGCGACCGACTCTGTCATGCTTCATTCTAAGGAAATATAACTGACAGTAATCTCACTGCCGACTTTAAATCAATAAATAACTTTTATTAAGAACATAATGGGTTCACAAAAGTTTGTTCTTCTGCCCTTATAACTATTATAGAAAAATCAAGTGTTAGATATATATTGGCTTAACTGGATGAAAATTTCACTTTCCGACATGGCATTACTGTACGTACTAGTGATGGGGCGAATATCCGCATCTGCGGAACATCCGCACCTATTTTGACATCTGCATCCGCGGATACTGAGATCGTAACATCTGCAATCGCAACCGCATCGCGGATGTCTGACTAAAATCCTCTAAAGGATCCTCATCCACTGCCAAAGAGGCACGGATGCGCAGGTTTATCACTGTACACTAAACTCATCCACAGCAGTGCTGAAAACTACGAATTTTCATTTGGATTGAGATGTGCGGAAGCACTGTGCCTGTCAACAAAGGATCATATACATAAGTTTTCTTCCCAAGTGTTGTACAAACTGCCGTCGTGGGAGGGTGTGTCTGTTTGTTGTTTGGCAAATATCCGCACCTGCATCCGCACCTCTTTTAAACATCCGCATTTACATCTGTCGAAATTGTAACATCCGCAATTGCATCCGCATCCGCGGATGTCAGAACTGCAAAATCCGCTCTAAGATCCGCATCTGCGGATGTCCAAAAAATGACATCCGACCCATCCCTAGTACGTACATGAAAGAGACTTTTTTTGCTTCGAAGTGGACTTCGCCCGTATTCTGATTTAGCTATTTTGAGACCCTCGTTTTTCCTGTTCTTTTCTTCAGTTACCTTTCACTATAAAAGCGTACCCAACACAACTAACACAGATCGCGACGAGAGAGAAAGACAGTTTAACTGTTTGATTTTATTGGCGCTCTCAAGAAAATTAGTTTTGTTACGAAACAGAGTTGAACTACTAAATAAATTAGCAACTGACAAGGAATGATACGCCGTTGATTAGCAGATAATTATTATATTATAAGGTGTATTAGCATGTGGCCCGTGTTTTCATTGGGCTCTTAGGACAAGTGCCCATGAGGCCAATGCAGCAAAACAACTTCGAAATTGCCGCTGAGTTACGAATTGTTGGTGTAGTTTTTTTTTTTTTTCAAAGTGCGTAAGGTATTGGAATCGAAACTGTATGTAATTTTTAACTGACGTTTTCGGTAGCTTGACTAGTATTAGCTGAAACCTGTGAAAATTTCACAGATTAAAAGCTTAGTTTTCCAGTAATATCTCAGAGCCATATCAAGCATACGAAAGGTGAAAATATGTTCCACCTACCTATAACCTGCAAGCAGTAACAGCTTAAATTTATACAGAATCCTTCTGTACCTTCTTGAGTCGTATCAATGGTACTTTAATTTTCCCTTATATACCGGTACAGTAATACAGAAAGGGAAACGGTTGCACTAACTAAGAAACGTAGGGAGGTACAAGAAGAACTATAATACGATGGACTGGCGTCGTAATTCTAACATTCTTAAATTAAATAGACTAAGTAAATTAATTGCTTTCTGATTTAAGCTACAGAAACTTAATTGTTTATGCCAATAATGAATGTTTTGTGTGGGTTGCAACTAAGTAAAACGGAATGAAGAAAATGATCATATATGTACTGAATTTAAATGTAAGCAATACCAATCTGATGTCTTCAGGCGTGGTATCAAATATGCGGTAGCCTTACATAGTTGATTAAAGTTACATAGGATTGATATTTTATTTCGGTATTCTCGTCCGTGTCGTGTATTATAAGCTAATACTGCATCAAACACAATGCCCAATACTGCACTTCACTATGACAATCATGCCAGTCCTATACAATGGTAGTTCGTGGCTGCACAGTTTCATACCAAGGATTGTCAGTAGTCGCCCTGTAGTTCATAGAGTAACGACAAAGACCCTGGTATGGAGCCCTCGAGTCACTATAGCAGTTATCCGAGCAGTTCAAAACAATTTCTACTGACTAGTTCCTGTAATTAATCACTGTGCACAGCAGCCGTGAAATTAGCACAGCTGACGTATAGAACTACGTGCAGCATGGCGTTCTATCGCAGCCATGCTGCAAGAACTAAAGAGCATCTATCAAGAATCCCTGAATCATTTAAATTTTCATCTTTTTGGCTGATAGCAATTCTCTGGAGGATCGACCCGCTTGTTTCTGGGAAGTGATCCCATTGTAGCGAGACACGGCGCGATAGCTTTTGTTTGGCATAGCTACTGTACAGTGAAGTTTAGTTTCATTTCGAAACGATGTGATAAGTAATGCGTATTCTTATACCTGTTCATTTAATAAATTAATTCTTGAGCCGCTCGTTTTCATATACGCTTGAATTACTGATTTACATTCCGGCATTGTAATTCTTCAGAATATGAATTTTCGAAGTGAGAGGCGCAAGTATATAGTGTCTTTATAGCCACCCCAATCATATCTTGGATCGGTACGACTGGGATTTTGAGTATGGATTAACGTTAGTTACTGGCACAATTCATTTGCTAAAGATAGTTATGTCAGATCCCCAGTACGTGTTTGTGCATACACGTTTGTACATAACTTCATAATAGTGACGTCCAACCAGTAGCGTCACTCCTTTTGCAGCGATGCATCTTGGGTAATTCCACAATGGCGTGATGCTATAGGCATGACGTCACTATTATGAAGTTATGTCGAAACGTATGTACAAACACTTAGATCTGACATAACTATCTTTAGTACCTATGTAAATGAATTGTGGTTATTGATCGAAACTTCATCTATTTCGTGTGAGCTTTAAAATCGAAGATCAAGTAGGCGGTGTACTGCTGCCTCTCTAACAGAATGACAACTACGGGTAGGGCAGTGAGAGGCCAATAATATTGCTTCTTTGCGCTCAGTAACTGACCTCGTAGAACATTAGCTGTTTGAGGGACGTCATCGCTATATTTTACGTCGCGTAGGCGGTCAGCTGTCTTACCTGTCCTATGTAATAGTGCGTCAAGTTACCTCTCCGAAGAATTGATGGCTTGCATTATAACGGTACACTTATTCTTAGTAAACATAGAATATATTCATGTCTGTGTGTGTAAGAGAGACGATTTCCATCTTTTTGCTGTAAAAATTGTCAAAAGTTCCTGTTTTGGAAAATATTTTGGGATGATATTGGCTCAATTTCGTACCTATTAATGATATCATTGTGTTGTCAGCCCATGCATATGCCTTGCGATTCCTTGAAGTGTTGTAAATCCTCATGTTTTGTATTTCAGCCAGTGCGCTCTTGGTACAAAGGAATATAATGAGTGCAGTGCTGATTGGTGGTTAGTGAAATATTGGAGATCTTTGTGTAGCGGCACAGTGAGTGCAAATTAACAGTGATAGTACATTGTACGTTCAGGAATGTTAGCAGCCTACAGAGTCTCAATATAGGCTGCTTGGCTGCTTTTCTGCACTCCATGGACTGTTAAGGTAAGTCTATAACGCAGGCCCGCCTTAGTGTAACCGCTGATGTGGCTGTATTGGGAACAGCGCGTGTGTCTGCTGTCTCTGTGTTTCTTCATATTCTCTGTCCGGACGATGGTGCATGCTCTAGCGGAGTGTGTGTTTCCGGATGACTCAAAAGTGCATAATTGGCAACAATATTGAGATACCGTATTGTTATTGTGACTAGTGCTGATTGGTCATTTAGGTATAGTGAGTGGATGTCTTTTTTTGGTTCACTCGCACAGCTATCGCTGTCTGAACCTTGAATATGTGCGCTTTTGTCATATTGGTTCGTTCGGTTCTAGAAAGATAACATTGATCACCCTGACCCTTCGCCGTCGGACCGCCTTGTACAGTTTCCCTTGGTTCGATACCATGAATTAATTTGTTTCACAATACATGCATTAACCACATCAAACTACAAGAAATCATTTTGATCTCTGCTCGGTAAAAGGGCGGAGAAAGCGAGTGAATTTCTCAAGCAGGCTGGTACGTTGCGCGAAACAGTACGCTTTCGTTACGTGATGTGGTCTGCCCCGAAAAAGAAAAACTTTTCTAGGCGGTTTGGCTCTAAAGAAGAGTCACTTTTCTTGACGGGCTAGGTACGAAGACGAATCCCTTTTCTTGATGGATTGACGACGAAGTTGAATCACTTTTCATGACGGGTTGACTGCATGAGAAGAAAATTCATGTGTCTAATCTCGATGTAATGCACTGCACCCCATTAAAATCCATAGCCATACCAACAGTATATCCGACATCGAAAATTTTCTAACTCGATAGCATAAAAATGACACCAGTCGCCCAACTCAAAAATTTATGCAATTTTAGTATCATACTAGAGAGCACTCTGAGAGCGCATACTTCCGCCAAGCAAGGCAACGGAAACGAAAAATTCACAGTGGTTCTGAAACCATGATTTTCTCTGTATTAACACCAAAATCTAATCATATGTGCCTCTTGATAGTATTAATAGTTTCTGTAATTTTCTTGATGATCGATTCATAATTTTTCGAGTTACGCTGCTAACAAACATTATGATAAACAAATCAAACACAGAAACGTACCAACCGATCATCACCAAAACTTAATCATTTATGTCTTTTAACATTGCTAACAATTTCTGTAAATTTCATAAAAAACCATCCATAATTTTTTGAGTTATTGTGCTAACAAGCATAAAAGTAAGAACAGCGACAAACGAACAAACATATCACAAAAATTTTGTCATTTACTCTTCGTTATATACCTTACAACTCATACAAATTTGATTAAAATCCGTCCATAACTTTTTATTATTATTATAATTAAATCACACCAGACTGGCGGCGTAGGAACGGAGAAACTCCATGAGGTTAACAAACCCCCACGCAACCAGCCCAGCGGGCGAAGAAAACAAAAGAATGAAAAAAAAAGAAGATTTGAGGTCACAGAATAGCTCTGTGTACAGATCGTTTTAAGCTGCCAATACCCACACCAGCAAAGACAGAGCCATCAAGACCATTCCAAACATCCACACACGATGGAAAAAACAAACGGGAATACTGGCGCGTACGGCATCGTAACGGTTCCAAGGCAAACTCATGAAGAGCACCAGTACGCCGAGTATACCTAACCCGAACAGATGGATCCGGAAGAAACTCAGACAGTGGATGACTGGGGCAGTTATAGATTTTATACAAAAAAACAGACCCTACCAACTCTGCAACGATGCGCCAAATCACAAGGCACAACACCACCCAGCATGAACGCACATCGACGAACCACTTTGTCAAGCAAACACAAATGGCAATTGGCAGCAGAACCCCAGACTACAGAGTTATAGTACTAATAAAAAATAGGTAGACAAACAAGCCAACGGATGAACGCATTTTCACCAAAAGTTAATCATCTGTTACTCTTAACCTACCTAACAGTCATCGTAAATTTTGTAAAGATCCGTTCATAACTTTTTGAGTAATCTTGGTGACAAACAAAAAGACAGACAAACAGTACAAAAACATAAGCTCCTTTTCGGAGGTCATAAGTATCGTTCCCATGCAGTGGTAGAAAGATGTTCCGCGCCACCCTCACCATACCACATTTCGCACGGCGTTGCTGTCTACTCACATGCTGGAGCCGTCGCTGAAGCGCAATAATTCACTTTCCTCTGAATAAAAGATCGTGCACCCTCGCCTACATCTATGAAAGAACAGTAGTGCCGGATTAAATATATATTTGGTGCATATTTTTTGGAAGAGCACTGCATGGGGCGCCTTGTAATATTGTAGAATGCCATCAGTTTTTTGTCAATTATATGATAAATTTTAGTTATGTGTTCAGAACAAAATCTTACAGCAAGTTGTGAAGTGTGGTGCACTAAAAATTAGAGTTGCGCTCCAAGAGCGCAGATTTTTGCCAATTATAACACAGTGCTAATCGAGAGATGGGTAGATAGACAGAGAAACACTGACAGATCATCACCACATCTTTATCATCTTTCGTACTGTATTTGGCATTCCAAGCAGTTGTGATAAATTTCATTGCCCATAACTTTTTGTTACTTTGCTAATAGACAGACCAAGAGCCCCGACAAAAAAAGAAAAAAAAAAACTTGTCGGAGGTAACAATGATAGCACACGGATCTCTTAATGATATGTTTGACGGCCCGTTCGCAATCACTAATAGGTCCTACAACAACTGATTGATGGAACTCCATAATAGAAACTTGTATAATTTGTTCTTTTTTTATTAATATTGGTGTCTCAGACAAGAAGCAAGTTATTCATGATGATGCAATAAATGTCTTTATCAGCAAGATGCGCATTTTTTTTTTTTAATATTGAGTCATCGGTAGACGACAGTCACCGGACTGAGGAGACGAAAAGAAAGAATTTCGTCTCCTCCCGATAGGCTATGCTGCTGGTGAAAAAATGCGTTGCTGACGTCACCAAAGGCTGTTGCTTTCATCTGAGATTTCTGTGTAAAAAAAACTCTCATTGAAATATCTGGGACACGCTTTAGGAATCGTTTTGCGAAGAGCCGAACGCCAAGTACTAGTTATAGTAGTCTAAACGCTACCTATTGGCTGTATTCATTGAATCTTAGGCTACCGCAGCTTTATTATGCAATTCGGCGCAACATCGCTGTTTTGAAACGCTATTAAATGTTATGCTGCATGAATACGTCAGATGTTACATCAAACATGTAGAACTGTTCACCCGGTTGTGTGGCGATGTATAGTATGCAACATACTATCCATACATGCGTTAGTAACTGTTTGAAAATCTGGCTCTCAATTTATTTTGCGTTTTGGTCATATTGAATGCTCCCTTTGCCGACGGGAATTTGCTTTTTATTCTATATTATACACTTTATAATATTTACTAGCTGCCGTACTCATTCTTTGAGTGTCGTCATAACACAGTTTTCGAGGTATTTTGATTATTATCCGTGTCAAGCATCGATCGTTGAATCGTTACACAAGTCATGTAGGTGGCTCAACGCGTTATTTTTCTTGAAAAGTTTGATATGTGGCCGTTATTTTGAACCTCGTTCATTTCCATTGCTTAGTTGGACCTAGTCACACTATTAATTACACAGGGTCCAACATTCGGAACTGATCGACTTTATACGTCCTCAGCTTGAAAAAGGCACTTATTCTGCTAGTACCAAAAACATTGCCCCTATTCTTATTAATAATCACGACAGTCACACCCCTTACGACGAAAAAAATCCATAAATGCGTGTGCATCATGGTTAGTAAAAAAAATTCTCGGTATTTTATGTGTTAGCAGAAAGTTACCGCATAGCAAATGACGTGTCATCTGCAGCCTCCGGGGGGTCGTCGGCAGCCACACGCCGGCTGCTCCACAGCAGGGAGGGATATCCAGATTTAAGCGGTCATACAGCTGATCATCAAAGCTGTTCGTCTTGTTCTAAACCTGGAATGTCCAAGTTATTCCACATCGTGGGTCATTTCAGCGCTAAGCTAATGACAAAGAGCGACTGATTTCTATATTATTATCGTTATTATTAAGTCACACCAGACTGGTGACGTGGGAACGGAGACACTCCACGAGGTTGGCAAACAATATACTATGATATATCTATATGATACATAATATGATATATGAAATGAGAATCGCTGCTGCCCTCATACTGACCAGTAGCTACGTGGTAGCTACTGAAGATCTATTTTAATAGAGAAAGGCGTTGAGCTCAACAAGCTTTTCATGTATGGCTGAACTTAACCACATTTATTAATGCTTAAAGAACAGTTTTACGCACTTGACGCAACTTACTGTGGGAAATACGCTTATTTTAATACTTGACAGATAACTTTGGATTTAAACAATTAATTTCTAATAAATTTCTAGGTAGCTTTTTTTTTTTGCATCAAACAATTCTATAAATAAACAATTAATTTCTTATAAATTTATAGGTAGCTCTTTTTTGGCATCAGACAATTCTATAAATATTTTACGTAAGACGCCTTTGTAGTATTTTTTCGTTGTCGGAGTATGGTATATTTCTCGGTAAGGCGTTCTTTGCTTAAAGAGCTACCATTTACTTTATTTATGAACTATGATGTAGTAAATGATATGCAGCATAATATTTATTTTAAGATGAAAGAGACCGCAAAAAATAAATAAACAAAACTACAGCAGCAGTGTGAGAGCGCGTAGGTACCTCCGCAAAGCGAGGCAGTGTTAACGAAAAATTCGAATTGGTTCTGAAACCAAGATTTCCTTTTTGTCAATGCTAAAATTTTATCATTTCTGAAAATTCTGCCTCCTGACATTAATAACAGTTCCTGTAATTTTCTTGAAGATCTGTCCGTAACTTTTTGAATTATGTTTTCACTAACACTCAGACAAATAGGTATATCGTCAAAGACACAAATGGACCAACGGATCATCACCAGAATTTGATCATCTGTGGCTTTCAGCATTTCTAACAATATCGTGCAAATTTCATGAAGATTTGTTCATTACCTTTTGGGTTATGTTACTGACAAGCAAACAAACAAACAAAGGAACTGATATTACAAAAATTTTGTCAGTTGGTCTGTGTAATATTCCCAACATGCTTTCAAATTTCATAAGAATCCCATCCTAACTGTTTGAGTTATGTTTCCGAGAAAAAATAACAGACAAACAAACTGTTCCACGGATCTTCACCAAAAGCTAATCATTTGTTCCTTTTTACATACCTAACACTCCCTGTAATTTCGTAAAGATCCGTCTATAGCCTTTTGGGTTATCTTGGTGACAGACAAAAGGCCAACAGACAGATATGCAGACCAACTTTGGCAAAAAATTACCTCCTTGACTAAAATAATTATACAACTTAATCATTAATACTAGGAGTCTCTACCGGAGACCGTGAACCGGCGGGCCAGTGTACATATATAGGTACCGGTATATATACAGTGGGGGAAATAAGGATTGAAGTAAATTCCTGCATAATAGCAATTGTAGAATAATTTATATATTTTGGGATGAAAAAAGTATTCATACAACACAAAAAAAAAAGATTTTAAATCAATATTTAATATTTTGTGGCGTAGCCTTTGTTCACTTCAATAATTACTCTCTTTCTATAGTTTTTTTTTCCTAGCCTTGACATGTTTCCTGAGGAATTTTAGCCCATTATTCCTTGCAGATTTCTTTGAGTTCCGGAATGGACTGCAACCTCCTCGCATTGATGTTTAATTTCAGAAATTACCCCAAATTTTCTGTCGGATTCAAATCCGGACTCTGGCTTGGCCATTCTAGTTGTTGTTCATGATTATCGGTGAACCATTTCTTCGTGGTTTTCACAGTACGTTTTGGGTCGTTCTCCTGCAGAAAAACGAATTCTTGCGGTATCCCAAATTTTTTAACCGACGCATGCAAATGTTCCCTCAAAATGTTCTGATACGTGCGGGCGTTCATTCTCCTTTCTATGATATTGAATGTTAACTGTTCCACGTCATGAAAAGCATCGCCAAATCATAATGCTACCTCCAACAAATTTTACAGTGGGAATGGTGTTTGTCGGTGTGAATGCCGTTTCATCCTTCCTCCACGCATCATTCTTTGAATTTCATCCCAAAATGCTCTATTTTAGCCTCATACGACCAAAACACGTTTTCCCAGAACGACTCAGGCTTGTCCCTGTGCTCACGGAGGAATTTCAGATGAGCTTCGCAGCTTCCTTTCGACATCAGGGGAGTTTTGCGAGGAGTTCGAGAACGTATACGGTTTTGGTGCAGCTCGTGGCTCATTGTACGAAAGCTAACGCTTGTTCCCGTTGTTAGCAAGTCTTCCTGAAGCTCTTTGCGAGTAGTCATGAGATTTTCAGACACATTTCTAGCCATTTCTCGTGAAGCTCTCGGGGAAATCTTATGCGGCCTGCCAGATCTAAATTGGTTTTCGACGGCTTCCGAACTTTTAAACTTTTCGATAAATGACCCGATGGTGGTAAACGGTATTCTGAGTGTCTGTGGTATTTGGCTATAACTTTTCCCGGATTTCCATTTTTAATAATCAACTCATTTTCAGAGTTCGTAAGCTGCTTCCTTTTTGCCATGGTTACAACCTTCTTCTACGATATCGCACGAAATAATGTGCCCAAAGCTGTTCATGGACTATAGTAGACTTCCAACGTAAAATCTAGAAGGTTCCGGAAAGTTCTTGAGCGGTCAAATCAATTTTAAAATGAAAAAATCGTTTCGTACGAATACATTTTTCAACCCCATTCATGGGAAATGTTATATAATTCATTATAATGTTGTTTTGTTGACATATATCAATTGATAACACTTGAATGCAAATACTGTATCAATATATTTATTTTTTTCGCTAGATTTTTTAAATAAACAATTTCATCGTGTACGAATATTTGTTTCCCCCCCCCCCCCCCCCCNAATATTTTTTTCCCCCCCCCCCCCCCCACGGTATACCGTTGACCAGCCCGACCTTTTTTAAACTTTCAGCATCTGCTCCTCACACCTGCACACCTGAACTGCATTTCATCTTTGTGATCTGATTAAAATAAAAAGAAGCATTTTAATAGGTTAGGTACGTTAGTAGATCTACGTGCATCGACATGAGCGATAGAGATGTTATGCACAGAAATTGTGCAGTTTCAACTCGCAGGCCCTAGGTATAACAATGCATTCTCCTAACAGAATTTTTGCCCATCCCAGAAGCTGGTTTATGATATTCATTTGTGGGATGGCCATAAATTTGGTTTAGGTTTCCTAGGAAAACGCTTTCTGTGTACGTGCTCCTCTACCATAGGTAATGAATGTTGAAGTCTTTTTATGCGTATTTGGTAATCATGCACTTCTTGGAACTGAAATGTGAGCGTATCACCTAAGCAAAATCGTTGAAAAATGTTGAACCGCTCATGCATGCCCTTTTTGAGACAGACATGCACTGCTCTATTTTAAAGGTAGTTGATTACTTAGTTAATTCGTGCTTAATTAATTTAAATACCTACTTGAAGTAACTGTCCCTTTTGAAAAGTTACAACGCATCATGTGTCAGAGTAACACGAGGTTCTGTAGTTACCATAGGCCGTTATTTGCAAGAGGTCAGTGTATACCAGGAATTTTACTTACATTTTTTGTGCCGCATGATAGCTCCTATTAGTTACTGTGCTTTTGTGAAGACTGAGTGTTTTTTTTATTCATGTAAACATAAAACAGCAGGGCCAACGAAGTGAACCTCTTTGCTTGAGCGCGTCTGACATTGCTTAATTATGACGTGAATATGGTGCAAGACTCACTTGCAGATATAGGATCTTAATTATGATAGAAAAGTCTGACCGACGATGAACGGCCCTGGACTCTTATTGGTTCGTCAGCTGCATGGCCTGCATGGGCATTAACTATCAGTATAGCGGCAAGAAGCAAGTTAAAGAGAGTGTAAAAATGGCAGGCTGAGTCCTGGGATTCATTTACAGGAATTTCGAGCAAAGTTCGGAGAATATAATCCTTTCCGTATACAAAGCGCTAGTTCGCCCACACCTATAGTTATTGTTCTATTTTAGCCTCCGCATTTCCATGAAGACGTTTGTAAATAGATGAAGTTCAAAAGAAGGCAATAAAGTTACTTTACCACAGTTGCGCAACAAGTGATACGAGTTTCGCTTCCAGGAACGAACTCAGATTCCTCTCTTTCGAATAAAGTTGACCCAGGGGACAACTTATTGAAACGTTCAAGCACCTGAATGGCTTCAACGACATCCCGACAGTGGAACTCTGTCACAGAGACGATGATGATCGCTTCCGAAACAGTGGGCAAGCGCTCAAGCGTCAGTAGCCCAGAGCTACGCAGGGTAGGCACTTCTTTTCGTGCTTTATAGTGAACACTATAGGGAATAGACTTCACTCGGAAGTTGTCGGAGCGCAGGCAGTCAACACTTTCATTAATCGCCTGGACAGTGGACATGCAAGTACTGGGGCATTAGCCTCCTCTGCTTCGAACTTCTCCGTGACTCGTCCAACTTTCAACGTCTTCATCTTTCAGAGGTAGCTTTATTCCCTTAATTAACATAGCGTTTGAGTACCTTAACGAGCGCTGTGCTGGTGGCTATAGTTGTGTTGCCTTCGCGTCGCATGCGTTATTTTATTTCATTATAGTCTGACCATTTTATGAAGGCTGTTCGGTCGTGGCCGAATTCCTCTATGTCGGTGCCAGTTCTATGTGTATATCTGAGATTTTGTTCGGCCCATATCTAAGCCCCGCCCACTAACTGCTTATAGAGAAATCTCAAATATATCCGTAGAAGTGGCCCCGCTGTAGAGGAATTTGACCACGATCGAACTGCCTTCATAAAAAGGTCAGACTAGAGGCGGTCATGATTTTTCTAATATATTAGCAGTAGTAATACAGATTACGCACTAGAGCACAATCACAACCATCTAGCAAAATATACGCCCTTCCGACAATGACAATCTTATCAATGATAAAACCTCGGTGAAACAGAGCTCTACGGGCAGTTCATTTATTCGCTATAACTTATG
>LQNS02278171.1:7506804-7518853 GCA_001587735.2 Parhyale hawaiensis
CATAAGTTATAGCGAATAAATGAACTGCCCGTAGAGCTCTGTTTCACCGAGGTTTTATCATTGATAAGATTGTCATTGTCGGAAGGGCGTATATTTTGCTAGATGGTTGTGATTGTGCTCTAGTGCGTAATCTGTATTACTACTATTAGCATAACAACGATAGCTCAGAGCGGACCTGAGCCTGGGCTTCGGCTCCTATCTAGTAATGGGCCTGTTGGTCTTTTGCCAACCATCTACATAGTCCGTCGCTAAAGTGAACTTGAATCAGTTTATTAGCATTTACTGCGAAAAGATATTGTAGCTTAGTAGCTGATGCAATAATTAATTATGAACTTTCTTTAAAATTGTTACCTATCAATTAGAATACTAAGAATTTGTCATGGTACACTCTATAACCGTTGCTAAACACTCACGTACACAAATTATATGTGAACACTCTACCTTCGCCATGCGAGATTATTACTAACTCGAAGTGTAGACTTATTTTGCGTAGGACTCTCCTCCGCGTAGTGCCCAACAATAGAGCCGCCGCTCCAGTTTATATTGACGCAGCGCTTCAAATTGCAAAGTTTCTGATTTTTTGGTTCCGTGATTTAGAACCTGCTTGCATAATTGATGAAGCTCTCACTGAGGTTTTATGAACATCGGTATAAAACGCGCCCCGTAAAATGGTATCTCTATTCTCGGTGACGCGCGGTCGCCATCCTCGTCCCTCTTTCTCTCTCTGTCTCTTTGCCATTGCCGGCAATGGGGCTGTAAAAGCAACGGGAAAACGGCCACTAAAGTCTGTTGACACCCGTTGTCTGTGCGAACTCTCTTGGAATATGTTTTGCGTATGGCCCTCGAGTCCGTAGTGGTCGCGCTGTTGTTGTATGCTTTAAAAAAATATGCTTGTCAGTCTAAAGTGGATGCGCTGTTGTTATTGGCTCTAAAAGTGGCTGTCAAGTCCATACAGTGGATGCGCAGTAGTTTTATCTCTTTTTTTATGGATCTCAAGTTCACGTTTGATTCGCTACTTACAGGTTTCACGTATGGTTGCCGAGTCTAAACTAAGTGCCCAGTAGATTTACGTTTAATGCATGGCTGTCGAGTTCAGATTTAATGCAGCTGTTGCATGCATATTTCATGGATCCTTACCGACTCCATAGAAGCATAGCGTGCTTTATGACAGCTGTTTTATGTTGCACCTGTGGCTCTTGAGTTCATCCTTTATGCGCTCCATTCGCTCTATGAAAAGCAAGTACCGGTGTGACGACAAAAGTAGACGCCTGCATCTTCAAAGACATGTGAGGTCACGCGTCTTTATCTACCCCACATAGGTATCACGTAGATAACAATGGCATATCATAATTTATTTTACAGTCAGAGATACTGATGAGGGATAGGCCGAGATTTCTTTAATTTCTCTGATCAAGCAACGGTGAAGACATTTCATCGGTTTAGTTATATTTAGTCATGTTCAGCAAATACAGTTTAAATTAATTTGTTTTAGCGCTTCATGAATCCGGAATTGGCAAGAAGTCACGGTCGCTATATGACAGGTTTTGATATTTGCGTGTCATTTGGCCCCGCTTGGGCTATTCGCGCCTGTTGGGCTCCGTCTCCGCAGTTATTAGGCTCCTTATTAATGTATGTAGTTGTTAGGGCCCTTTGGATGCGTCTCAGCAGTTATTCGGGCTCTTGAGCTACGACTCAGCAGTTATTCGGGCCCTTGTGCTACGTTTCAGCAGTTACTCGGGCCCTTGGGCTGCGTCTAAGCAGTGATTTGGGTCCCTGGGCTACGTCTTAGCAGTTATTCGGGGCCTTGGGCTACGACTCAGCAGTTATTCGGGGCTCTTAGGCTCCGTGGGTCAGCAACTATTCGGGCCTATTGGGCTCTGTTTGAGCAGTTATTCCGACCCGTCCAGGGTCTGTATCGGCAGCTCTTCGGGTCTGTAGAACTCCGTTTATTACCTGTTATTCGGGCCCGCTGGGCTTCGTGTTCACAGTTCTTCAGACTGCTCCGTACAGAATGTTGGCATCGTCCAATTGAATGTTGGACTGTCGCTGAGGCATTAATGGCGAGGGCAGTGCAGCAGATCCGATCAAAGGGATGGCAGTTCACCGGACTCCAGTGCGTGCCCTCCGGAGAGATCACGGGGAGTTGATTAGACTTTGGCCACACTGGACGGCTGGCTCCTTTACGGCAAATATTGATGCTGCAGATATCTCTGGATACGTACCTATTGTTTGGACGCGTGAATATCTTCTCAGAATAGGGTATTGTGGGGAATTGTTTGCACACCGAAGGGAACCTGATTTTAAATACGAGGTCCAATTGTTTGCGTGTTCGTTATAACGAAAACCGAAGCTAAGAGCTAATTTTTTTCCGTATAGGCTAGTTCCAAGGATTATGAGACTAACAGGCTAATCCAGGGGCGGGACCAAGCTGTAGTGCATCATGGGAAATGGGCTTGTGACGTCATAAAGCCTAATACGGTTATCAGTAGCTGTTTTGCATTGTTTCTTCATAATTTCATTTGGGCCTCCAGAGTGCCTTACATGTCCTACAATCATTGTAGTTATACAAAAATATATATCAAAGCATCTACGAACTATTTTAGCTCTCTGAAGGATGATATTTTATTATCATTTAGGTTGTTTTTTCCAGAAGAGGCACGCACCCTGTCGGAGAGTTTTGGTAAAATGTTGGCCTAAGCTGTGGCGTCGCGTACGCGTCATTAACATATCCGCCTCTCCTAATCGTAAAAACTACAGCATCATTGGAAGAATTATGGATTTAACATTCGCCAGTTTCAACAACATTATTCCGTGAGACAGTTAAAGTATGTGGAAAACGAATAGGTTTTATTTTTGCAAGTTAGCTAGTTAACGCGAGTCGGACGCCACCCTACTGCTATGCAGCTGACGTTTTTTTCTAATTTTGCCGAGCAATTGTATGACTTCTTCGCATTATATATAGTGTCCTTTAATGTTTCTCTTACCAATCTTGTTAAAAAGTTCTTCTATCTCGGCGTTCAATCGCTCGCATCTGAGCCAATTTTTGTTGCAGCGTTTTGAAATTGTAGAGGATAGCAGATCACTGGAAGAAGACGAAAATGAATCGAAAACATTGCCGTTTTCACTCATATGAATCCATCTTTATAATGCCGTATTATTCTCGATAAAACTCACTTGATTTATTGCATTTTAAAGTCGATAAACTTGGCTCTAAAAGTGCTTGTGATACATGCGGGCATTTGTCGGTTGAATTCATCTGCTCTTTTACAAGCCTTTTAACCAACGTTCTTGCAAAATTTTATCATTCAGAGAGCTATAAAAAAGTTTGTAGATGCTTTGATATATATTTTTGTGTAACTATAATTATTGTAGGACATGTAGCACACTCTGGAGGCCCAAATGAAATGGTGAAGAAACAATGCAAAATAGCTACTGATAAACGTACTATGTTTTTATGACGTCATCGCTCCGTACGTCCTCCGCGCGCAAGCGCCGCCCGCTCGGCAGTGCTTTAACCTGTTCCCGTTAATCATCCTTGAGCTAGTTCAGTTCGGAGCCTTTAGAATTATTGTTGGGTAGATACTTGAAACACAGAATATAGTGCGCTGTTATGTGACTTCAGAAAAGCGTTCATCTTCAGTCTACATCGACGCACTTACGGAAAAATCCTCCCAAGACCCAAGGAACGGAAAATGCTGAAAGAATGTGCATGTGAAACTTCCGCGGCATCAATGAAACCTGCGTGAGAAAGAATTTACTGGTTTTTCCACTGTCGACATTTTGCGGTAACTTGGAGCGTGTGTATCAGACTGGGCTGAAATATTAACTGTTGGAGTTTCTATAGAAGACCGCTTTGAAAAATTATCATTTGAAGCATGGATGTGTGAGATTGGGCTGAAAAATTAACAGTTGGAGCCTACTAGAACTGGGCTGAAAAAATGACCAATTGGAGCATATGCAGACTAGAACGCCTCGTAGCGAAAGACCATCACCCGCGGTGTGGGTAGATTCAACGAAGTCATTTTTGATGGCCAGCTAATCCTAATTTCTCATAAGGATGCTGTGTCCAACAAGGCTAGCGCCGTGCTGACCGCCCCGTTCAGATCTCTTAATAATAACATAGGATGGGATGCCTCGTGGCGTGAGACGATCTGCCGCGGTGGAGGCAAATTCAACGCCGTAATTTTTATGGCCAGCTAGGACTAGGTTTTTAGCATGGGTCACATCTACGTCAACCCACCAAACTCCCTACAAAGAATTATGAAGATTGCTCAACTCATTTGACCACGTATTGGGTGGAAAGACATACAAATATATATACTTCAATTTTTAACGAAAATATTGTCATCTCTCTCACTTCGTTCGCGGGTGATAAAAATTCGACTGCCATATTATCAGTTGCTGTGAAGATGAAAAATTAGGCTGAAAAATATTCGGTCGCAGAGACCAAGTCGATTTCGATTTGATAGTCTTATGAATATATTTAAAAATGGATCGTATGATATAATACGATGTTTTTCGAAAATTTAAGGAAGAAAAACAAAGTGCCAGTAGTAAGAAGACATTACACTAAATATATATCGAAGTATGATTTGATAGCAGCGTTGTTTTATACTTTTTTGCAGATTGCTACTGTTTTTCACGATTGCTTAAGACTCACGCCATGTTACTGCCGATTTGACACCAGCTGTTACGTGCAGACGGAACTTAACAAGATGGGGCTGGGAAGTAATGGTATGTAAATGCGTGTATAACAGCATCAGCTGTAATAAGGTTGCTTTTATTGCGCTACTCTAGTGAGGTCACTGCCGGCGGATGCCAAAGTAGCTCTGGAAGTTCCTAAGGTCGGCTAATGCGAGTCAGGCTCTATATACATATATATGAAGAGCAGCAGCGGGCCTATTACTGACATCGAAGAATTATTCTGGAGCTACATCGCTTGAAACTGCTAATGTAGTGGCAACGATAGAAGCATAATCGACTCTTGCTCTCTCTTCTCGATGTAAATATTTTAGTTCCATTTTACGTAATGCTGCAGTCAGTATTAATGTGTAGTTGTATATATGTGACTTTGTCCAAAGACGGGAGAAAAGACACCGAGAGAGTAATAATAATACTGTAGTACGAAAGGATGCATGGTGTGTTCTTCGCGCAGAGTGTTATGCTTTTCTTTTTTGTATAGTTCTGAAGGTGCAGCCACTACTTTCATATTCTACACTGTATTATGCATGCATTGGTCAGCAAGCATTTGCTAACAGACATTGTTCCAACTGCATCTGTTTTCTGGTTTCAAATTTGAAGGTCAGTTTGGTCTATCACGTGCCATTTTCAAGTAGTCATGTGCTGGTTCTTACATTTCTTCAGTGCTGTTTCTGCAGTACGCTCACTGGGATCATTTTCAGAGGTGTCATATTATTCTATTCCTACCAGCTGTGAAAAAAGAATATCTAAGAAAATGACGTACTAACCAGATCTAATTGCAGGTCTAAAATCAGCAATTCTTAAGTCCACAAAGCAGAAAGACTTGCATATTTTGTAGACCAGTAAAATAAATGATTGCTTTGTCTGTTACTCCTGAAGATAAGCGATTAATTATGCTTCCGTATTGTCAAGACAGGAGCACCTACATATATTCAGTGGAACTAATCCACACGCATGGCTGACAGTGCATGCATTGGGCCATTTCTCTAGCGCAAGATTTTCGAGGTTGAAACTACCTTAGAAAGAAATGCTGAAGTGACGTATATAACTACATTACGGACCAAGTCACTGTCATATCTACTATATTATGATCGTTCTTATGCTTCCATCCACAGATTCTTCCGTCTGCTTGTTACTCATTCAGTATATATTAGGTGAAACTTGCGGAATGTACAATTTTTTTATTGTTTTCAATTCATACATGTAATACATAGAGGCAACGCTAACCAAAACACAAAACAAAATGAATTAAAAACAAGCCCACAGTAGCACTATGCTCTGCTTATAGGGCCAAAGGCTTTCATTTATCTCTGTTTTTACTTAAGCAATACTTCTTGATAAATAGTTTCTAAATAGAGTCAAACATAGGTCCTATCATTTTTTCAGGCAACTGGTTAAAAACTTTCACTCTCTGAAAAATCGTAAAACGCTTTTCAATTTCTAACCGGACATTCGGCAAATTGAATCGTTCATGTCTAGTGTTATACTGACACTGTGGTAATAACTGACTAAAATAGCTATCAAAGAACTGTGCTTCACCAGAAATATTAGATTGCAAAAATTTCATAAGAAAATATCTATAAACATCCTCAAATTGCATAAATGCCAAAATACAATTCATATCTACCGTAGACATTAGTGGTATATTATTTCTATCGCGTTTAATATACCAAATTATTCTAAGGGTCTCGTTCATAACAGTTTTAAGACAATTAGTAGTGTTTTCTGTAGTCCCACCCCAAATTAGGATGCCGTAATTTAGCTGTGAATAAAGGAGTGAGTAGTAGAGAGTCATCTAGGCCTTCTGGGGTAAATACCGCGCCACCGAGTATCTATACAGCTCCCTTAGCACTACTCAGTCTCCTGCACAATTTCTTCGAGTCGTCATTAATGATTCCAAGATATTCAAAATTATTTACCCTCTCTAGTATTACTCCATTAAAAAAGATATCTGGTAATTGATTTGGTTTTACGGAGCTAAAAATCATAAGTTTGGTCTTCTGGGCATAAGCCGGTAATATGTTTGCAGTCAGCCACACAAGAAGATCATCAATGAACAGCAACATTTTATCAATCGCACAGTGAAATAATTCATCATTAAGGTAAAACATGGCATCGTCGGCAAATAAAACTTTCTCAACACCACGAAAAAATACAATATCATTAATATAAACATTGAAGAGAAGAGGCCCGAGAACAGATCCTTGTGGGACACCAATATCAACACCAGCTATTTCTGAGCTCATTCCATGAAGTGTTACAAACTGTTTACGATTTGTTTAATAGCTGGCGATTAAATTATTTATGCTTTCTGGAATACCGGTAACATAAGGGTATAGTTTAAACATTAAAATATCTTTATTAACAGTATCGAATGTTTTTTTTAAATCAACAAACATACCCATCGTAAAAGATTTATTGGCAAAAGCTGGTAAAACTTCACATAGTTACTAACTACTAACTTAGAATTTGCGTGGGTTGTATTCATATTGTTTCTGAAACCAAACTGCTTCCTACTTAAAATGTTGTGGATATCAAAAACTGGGTGAAACGAAAATGGATAATTTTCTCATAAATTTTGTTAAAAATATAGAGTGTTGATATTGGTCTATAGTTTGTAAAAACATTAGGGTCACCAGACTTGTGTAACGGAATGACACGAGCAGTTTTCAGTGTATCAGGATAAACGCCATCGATAATACATTTGTTGACAATTGAGCCTAAATAGTTGACAATGTGGAAAAGAATACGCAGCAGGTGCACAGGTTGCATCTCATCTCTATGGTAGCGTTTATTTTTCATAGCTGTAACAATTTTTAAAATTTCATCACAACTGATAGGTAGAAAATAGCGCTGTTTCGTCACGTGGACTAGGCATCTGATATTGCACATTACGAACCCGATGGCGAGCATTGCACGAAGCAGCTAATTAACAACTTTCCAGGACTGCGCTGAGTCATGAGCAGCTCTTTCAATTTCAGTCTGTTAGCAAACTCTTTTCACTGTTCGCACCAGCGTGTTAAACATATTTCTGTACGTAGTGTATGAATGTTTATGAATAAAATTTCTTAGATTCAGTTGATAAAGTTTATGTTTTTTCAGTATTAGTGATTTAATATCATTAGATGTCCACTTTGCCCCTGACCGCCGACGCCGATCCCCCTTCAAGGGGAAAGCTGCTTTGTACAGTTTGTACAGTTGCGTCATTAGCCTATGTAAATGATCAGCAGGATTATAATCACAAGCATTTGGAAAATTTATCCGAGACACATTGGCTACAAATTTATCAGTGGCAACCTGGTCATGGAATTTTCGGTAAGAATAATGCCCCTGCCTTAGCTCTTCAGATTTAAAGACGACGTAAACTGGCATATGATCAGGTAAGTCAACACTTACTTCACCGCAATGCAAAATACCATTAAATGTTGAATTACTCCAAACCCGATCAAGAAGAGAGTACTTGATGTGAACATTATCTGGTGAAAACTTGGTGGGTCGATGTCGGTCACAAAGTTGTCGGATCTGAGGCGGTGAGGCCTCACAAGTCATCAAGTTAGATGTGCTACTTGACTGCAAATCTATTCTCCTACTTTGTAGCTAAGTTAACCTTATGCATACCAGCTTGTGTTACTTTGCTACAAGGATTTTTCTCCTATTGTATTCCTACGATTTGTACAGAGTACAAAATATTACACTGCTGATCTGTGAAATATCAGCAGGTGCCGTATTAAATCGTTAGCGTGCTCGGTGCGGACTCTATTGCCCCGTAATACATACGAAATGTTATTACATATAGAGCAAAGACATTTATTTGTGCGCTTCGAAATGGGTATTGACAAGTGCAGCCTGGAATGTTGAAAGATTAAGCAACAGAGGACTTGTTCTTTTCGAGCGCAGGCAGCAAGTTCTTTTTTCTTTCTTTTGCTTCTGCGTGCCGCCATATCTGCCCTACCAACAGACTCGCCTGGAAGTCCATCTGCCGGAAATAATTCTTCAACTTTGAGAATAATTTTCTATGTTTCGATGCGGCAAAGAAGCGCTGCATCCAAAAATGGCAACTCCTGTGCAGTCCTGTGCACTTTGGTCGTTATGTAGCAGAAATACAAAATGTGTTATGAAAATTCAGGCTTACCGTAGGCTACATAGGCTGCTTCTGTGCAACAAGCGGCTCAACAGAAGAACGACAGTTAAAAAAATCTATCAAAACTTGGTACGTACATCCAAGTCATCTCCAAAATCAGAGTTTCTCATATTTCTTGGAGGTTGCTAAAAGTTCCACGTTTCTTTTTTGTCCTGCAAATACTGGACATCCGTGCTGTGTAAACTCAAGAAAGAGGTTCCATGCATGCACTCTCGGTAACTGTGATGCTGTAGCTGAGAATACCAGTGTCTCTTTGCCTCAACACAGGGCTTTTTAAAAATTAAATTAAATAAATTCAACCTTATATTACCCGAGGAGTAAACTAGTGAATTTAGGTACCTATTCTTATTCATTTTACATTATTGTAGATACGCTTTACATGGTTATATATTCATTATTGATAAAGGAATGCAATGCTGGTGACGCCCAGCATTGTAAAAAATATCTTAGTCCTGGGGTAAGTAATAAATGATTGAATTTGTCTCATTTTACCCCTCTTTCTTGAATCACCCTGTCAAGTCCAGGTGCATGTGATTTTTTTATTTTCTTAGGATGATACAGCGTATTGATGTTCCAGTATCCAGTTCTGTCAGAAATAATTAAGCCTTATAGACGGCGCTCTTATTTTGTAGTATAGATATTGCACTAAAAAAAATATGCCTCACCAAATATGAATTTTATTGTAACTTTTTTCCTCGTAGCAGTTGTAAATACTGTGATAGCCTAGAGGATCCGGTCACAAAACTGACAGCAAAAAAATTTATATATATTGGTAACTAGTCGGTGTTCATGCTTGTCGCCATGATTTTAAAAAAAGGAGGATGTATTGCATCCGCTGATCTGCCTTTAATAAAATGAAGGCGACATTTCGGTAAACGCTGTAAAATACCCTATATAATTTTTTGCTTGCAACCAATATTGGAAAATGAGTACAAAGATGCTGTGATTATTATACATATTGTGTCTCATCAGAAAATGTGATACGTCAGAGGGAGTTATCTGTTGAGCTGGTCGAGCTCTTCTCGAAGCCACATTTTGTTGAAAGAAAATGTAAAAGAGAGCAGAAGAAAGATTCTATAGAAGGTAAGAACATTGTCCGAGCTCTCGACTGTGCGACATCCCATTTATAACAGAGGAAATAAGAGTGTTGTTCAAAGAGGGAGTACTTGCATGTAGCCTATACCAATAAGCAAGAACTCTAGCAAGTATTTCACAAATAAGTTGTCTTGTTGCAAGTATGTTATCTGCTTTCTCAGCAAGCGCGATTTAAAGTACTGCTCTTGCCTATACACCATGAAGTTGATAGCTGCTTTCCGTAGTGTGGTACTTACTGTTCGGTGTTCATTTAAGCAGCTTCTTCGATTGTTCATTCGAGAGTCGATCTTTGCCCATTATATAATTATCTTTTTATATATGAGCTGGGGTACGAAACATATATATATGTTCACACAATGGTTTTTTTTTAGTTTTGGTGTTATGTGGAGTTACCTGTTTTGTGCACTCCGCGTGCAGACTTGGAATGTATGTAGGTACCTAAATCTTGAAGAATACTTCAGGTCCACACGCACACGAGGTACCCCGTTTTCCTCTCTTCACGTATCCCCCGAAAGATACAATGTTGTCGCTTCGTTACCGTCAGCCTCGACCGGCCACCTGCCCGGAAAAAAAAGTGATTCTGTAGCTCTCCGCCCAGACGGACTTTCCGGAAATTTAACGAAGATTTCAAACTTTTTGCTTCGAACTTTGCAAATAGGATGACGTGGAGTTGCTTGTGATTACTGGCGAAACTTCCCGTTGTATTTCGCGAATATGCCTGCGCGGAAATGGCCCAAAAATGGAAGTGGCTCCTGGAGCTTCTTCTTATTTATTTATTTTTTTGTTAAGAAGATTGCGGTGAACTCAAACTTGAACCGCCGTGACATTTTTTCCATATAACTTTAGAGATAAGCCGAATTTGTATTTGTTGCCGCCGAGCGCGACTGTAGGCTATTGTATTGTGCATGCAGGAGAGGATGCAGCATATGTCCCTTCGACAGTACTGGCTGCATCAAAGCCCTGAGCTCAACATCAATGTGTGTTTGTATATTACCTAGCTATTTACTGGTGTACTCAGTCGTCTAAAGTGTTGGCAAATACTTTGCATTCACGGCGTTTCATGGTCCATACTCATTGTCGCAACTCTACTATGAGTGATGCAGTTCACCTGGCTACTCTTGACCTGTTGGGTCGTAGAGTTTTGGCAAAACAACTCTATTGTCTGTTTGTGGCTGCAAAAACACGAAATTTTATCCAAGATTCATAAGTGCCTATATGTATATATAGACTGATAATAAGTAAGGTCTATGTAAATTGTACAAGATTGTAGAAAATGGGTAAATGAATCCAACACTATAATAGAGACTGGTCACTGTTATATACTTATCTGTTGACTGATCTGTTCGTTATTTTATGTCTTTATTTGTCCGGTTGTTGCCGCACTTGGCCATACTCATTTACAGTTTGTCTGCATCTTGTATTTAGGCAGAAAATAAGAGAAAGGAGGATGGCGTTGCAATGCGACTAAATAATAGAATGAATACTAGTTGCATTTATGATACATAAGATGCAGCAACTGACTTTATATTTGACATTTATAAGAATAAAACACGACGCGTTTCATTCTTATACTAGTGGACCCGTGCGTGAAGAATTCACGCAATAACCTATACGTTTGCCTAATGCCTCTTGGCCGGTGCGGAATCTCCTCTTCTTTTATTTGCTTCTTAATTTTCTTCTTTTCTTCATTGATCCTTTATCGTGCTGTCATCCTTAGGTCTTTTATATAGACAAGCCGAAGTAACATCTTGAGTAAAATACGCCAACAAACTTAAACAAAATAGCAGCTTATATACAATGTGATCGTTCCGTAGCAAAGATACCGTTGATACCGTCTTCCCACCTCTAATATCTGTTTCATTTAAGGTGCTCAAATTTTGACCTATGAAGAGAAAACTGCTTCGTCAGAGGAAAACAGTAAGCTAGAATAAATAATTGTCTATTGCCCGTGAAAATTTATGTTTCGTTAGTTTCGTTGACAATTGTATCAAAGTGGGAAGAATAGCTCATGCAACGAAATCATCTGTGGGAAGAAACTGCGAATCAAGAAGCATGAGAGTGCCAACGGAAGCTTCAGATATCTTCAGTGCTACGATTTCAACTTCGGCAATG
>LQNS02278171.1:7519880-7546131 GCA_001587735.2 Parhyale hawaiensis
ATCAATTTCAATGGAGCTTGAGAGGACCACCAGAGCCTCCAACCTGGGCTAAATTCCGCCTATCTATTTCGTTAAGAGCGTGACACCAAACATATAAATATATATATATTTATATATAAACACACGACGGTCATTCTTAGTATTAGATATATATAAACACACGACGGTCAGTCTTAGTATTAGATTAGATTAGAAGATTAATCCTAGCACACGACCAACTAACTATAGAGGACACGACGCGCCCTTGCTACGAAGAATATACAGTTGGTGCTCTAGAGGTAGGCTAAGAATTAACCTTCCACTGCGTAACTTAATCTTGTCTTACTCGGAGAAATAACACTATAAGATTCGTATCACATTTGATGAGCCATGCATTGAACGATTAACTAGTCAAGTGCGCTGCAGCAAGTTTCTTCCATGGCTGAATTTTGTACGAGCATCGACAATAAATCGGCCCCAGTGCTACCTATTTCTTGCCTTCATATATGACGCCATAATGCTACATCAACGTTTGTTTATGGTAGATAGGTTAAATTGTTAAATATCACTCTTTTATTTTGACATAATTGCTGCAGCTCGAGCCCGGTTGTCGCCTTATCTATAGATTTGGGCGTGCTGATGCGTTTGTTGGCTGCTATCTAATCTAAATAAGTAAACGCACAAATACACATTGCTCTTTTTGAAGGTGTTCAATATTACATACGACAATGGCTGTACGTTTCTTGCGCCGCTTCAGTACTTCCCTACGGTGGAATGTGTCACTTACTGTAAATGTGCCCATCCAAAATTCGAGGGGTATGGGCTTCAGTGTCGATATTCGAATTCCCACTTCCAGACCATGTAAAAATAAGTGTCAGCGCTGTGACTGACGTAATCTGTTACGGCCCAGTACAGTGGAAGTTTTAATATATGCCAGTACGAATACGGTGTAACAATTTGGACTGGCTACTCAAGTAGCGCCACTGCCTGAATTTGCGAATATCTTTTTGATAACGAAAGCAGTGGGCGAATCGTGGATGCTGTATTACTGACTTGCCAGTGTTACTGCGTCATCCAGCTGTAGCGCTCTCGGTCTTCAAATCGTTGCAAAAAATTAGCTACTTCTTCAGTAAATGTGTTCCGTAATGGACCTGGCTATAAAGTATCCAGTCTATTCAGCCGATCGCAGCGCACACTGTTAGCAGACTACGACAGACAATGACCCACAAAGTAGTGTAGCGTGTTATGGTAATATTAACGACTCTTTGCCTCTAATTTAACCGTAGTGATGAGCTGTGCCTTATATATATGCATCATGTCCCCATTAGTAACTAATGAAATTGATTAATTGTAGCGCACCAACTATGAGGACGTCCGTAGCTCCGTTGTGTCCGCAATGTCTGTTCAAGGCTCGGTCTAGGTTGTTTGTTGGGGGCTTTTGCTTAGTAGCTATCACTCATATTGTCGTATGAGGTTGTGCTGTGCTCCTAGCTGTAGTTTCTCAGGAGTACTCTAGTGTTATTTGCATAGGTAACGTATTTATTTCAACACTAAATTTCTCTGACGCTGGCAGGCCTTCAGTTCTCTTCCTAGTCTCATTTAAAATTGCATTATTTTATCCTGCATCTCACCATCGTTCGGTTCACAGTCAAAAAATGCTGTAGTCGAGACATCCTCAATTCCTGTAGTGAGGCAGCAAATTGTTTCATTTGACTAAGAGTTTTGGAACTTTCGGAAGTCTTCTCGTCTCGTGACATGCAGTCTGGCGTTGCTGACAAATGTAGACGCGCTTTGTATGGTTGGTTCAGTCTTAGGACCAAGGCATCTCCCGCAATTTTGACATGGAAAAAATATATAAATTTAGTTCACTACGTTACTCAGATGTTTCCTACGTATTCTTACGCGGAGAGAGGAATGTTTGCACGACTTTGGCATGGAATGAAGAAATACGTAACTCACTGCTGCATATATATAAGGTCGGAAACTAAGCTCTTGCCGGTAAAAAAAAAACGGGAAGAATTTAGTTTCCAATCTAATACGTTCACTTTATGCCCCGACGAATACTGCTGCTACCGCTCGTTACATGAATCAACACATAGCTCACTACAGCACGTTTGCTCCGTAATATTATACACCCTCCTATACACAGAGCGAGGGATGCTCCCGTGGCTGATATAAGCTAGTAACAGGACGCAGCTGGCGGTGGCGGCGACAGCGCCACGAGCACAAAATCACAGCGACGTGGAGAGCCCGAGCAGCGCGGTGCGCGCCAGTGCGTGCATTGCGCTTCCTGTGCACCTGCGCGCCGCGACCTGCGGTGCTCTGTGCTCCCACCGAGCGGGCTGCAGCTTTTTGGTTGGGGCTGCTCCAGCTACGGTGCGCTTTGTCTTCTGGCTAGTTGGTGGGAGGTAATGAGGCCCGTCGTGCTGGACTGAGGGGAGCGACATAAGTAGCTGAACGGAATTAGTGCCAACAACACTGCTGTTTTTTTTTTTCGGGTTGTTTGGAAACATGAATTAATAATTGACAAATGAGTCCCTGAAATACAAGCGGCAATTTTTGTAATAAAGGTAGTGACTGTACTTACTGAAATGTAATGTAGTTGACAGAGTTGGTATGGGGGTTTAACCAGAACAGGCAAAACCGACGATAACTATTGTCGAAACCCCTTGTAAACCCTCCCCTCCCTGCAGGCCAACCCTGGGACTCACGTCAATGCTGTTTTAGCCATGTTAACGGGACATGGTTATTGGTTAACCATTGTGTATGATCGCACTTTAATGTGTGAACTGATACGTTTTTGAAATTGTGGAAACTATGTTACGCGTGGAATGAAAATGCAGTAAGCAAGACTGCTGTTTTGCTGTTGTTATCGAATGATAGAACAATAACGTATCACACTGAAATGTGACGATATATTTAAATGAAATTAGCGATATATTTGCTGAATAAGATTGCAGGAAACAAAACTTTTTTCTTTAGTTTTAACAAAACGTGGCGAGCAGCTGTGTCGTGTACGATTTACTACACGTAAAAATTTCACTATCGGTATTGAGTAAGTACAGGCGAGAGTCATAACCCATCGATTGTGACCAGCTGTATACGAGCGTAAGGTCATTTACGAAAGGTACTATTATTTACCTAGGCCAAGGAAGTTGTTTTTTTGTGCCAGTGATGTTTGTCTATCTGTTTGTTAGCAACATAACTCAAAGTATTATTGACGGATATTCATGATACTTACTGGAACTGTTAAGAATATCACGAGCAACATATGATTAAATTTTGGTGATGATTCGTCAGTCCGTTTGCATGTTTGTCTGCTGTTTACCATTCTGTTTTTAGCATCGCGGAGGTCTGTGCCCTCGGAGTGCTCCTCTGTAATTAATAATAAGATGGTTATGAATATAACAATAATTAATAAGAAGATTTAATTGATATGGGTTGATTGCTAGGGAATCGCACACGAAGTATAAAAAGTAAAACCAACGTCGTTACTAAAAACATGTTTTGCAAACGTTTCGGATTACAGAGAATACAAGTCAAAAATTGTGACGTAACAGATGGAGTGCACTGCGTTATAAGAAGCGTCGCGGTAAAAGAGCCTAGTGCAATTTCCCGATCGGTTTCAGGTCATTAGCCTATTTTGCGGATAATGTACGCGCATGTGCACATCGAAAAAAAGAGCTGCAAAATTTCAGGTATTGTACTTTTTAGAACGTACTACGTGTTCTTTTCTCATTTATTGGAGGATTTATGATGATTTATGTATTGAGCGATTAATACTAGCCCATAATGAATTCGGCAATGTTCTTCTAGCTGCTTCTTTCGCTGTTAGTATTCAGTGTTTTGAGCGATTTTTTTTCAGCCTTGTTTGACTTGTTATTTATTATCTTGTAGTCTTTCGAATAGCACTGCCGGCTTTTTATTGTTTTACTCTCTCTAGTATGCTATTCCATCTCCTTGCACCCAGTAGCTACTTGACCTTTCAATATTCCGTTTTCACCGAACATTCGACTACTCAATCTCTTGTCTTGCAAAGAACATCCAAAGCAATCGTGTTGAGTGGTTGCGGCGTCGTACCGTGAGTTAAGCCAGGTTCCTTTGTCACGGCAGCCAGGTCGGTCGTAGCAGGGTTCTGAGCACTACTTGTCTTGCTCTGGAACAGGCCGCACAGATGGGCTACATTGTGGCCAGAGTGTTTATGGCCTCTTGTACATGCACCAACACTGTACTGGATGTGTTCCTGGCCCTATAGCGCTGTTGTACTGTTTCCTGGACTCTTTGTCAGTGCTCGGCATGTATTTGATGTAGTCTGAATTGTTGGCGCTTTCGTGTCTTATTATCTGCACTGCTTTGTTTTGCATGAATATTCTCGAAAACGTTGTTGAAAGGGAGCGGCATCTTTTTAGTTTAAATTACCATTCTCGCGCTTGCTAAATCTGTGAAATTTGCCTCTGGTAACGTTGCGCGCCGGTATATTCTTCGTTTACGTGTAACTACGTTCACTTATTCTTCCTTTTAATGGTGATAGAAAGAGACCCAAGATACTGAGTATTTAGAAAACTAATGAGAAACTGGTGAAAATTCAGACTATACGCCTTCTAAAACTACGTTACAATGCATGCTGTGCCCTAGAATTCTACATGTGTTTTCTTCACCATCGAAGAAAGTTGGAAAGAAAACTATAGCAAATCTTATCACGCTCAAAATTTTCTGACGCACACATTGCTATTGTCTGTAACCTGTATTGCCTGCATTCAATAAATTTAGGATCATAGGAAGCTCACAACTAACATATAATATTAGTCTGATTTTCGCTAGCATTTGCTTCCGCCACTGATTGTTTCTTAAAAATTTCTGCTTGACCTCTCAGTCATGATTTAGAAGTGTTTCAGAGCGCTGTATGTTTCTTTAGCAGTTGTTCAAAGTTCCTTACATTCTGGAGCATAAGCGTTAGAAGTGTTTTGTATATTGGAAAGCTGAGAGCTACAGACAAAACCGATGGAGAACATTGTTAGAGTTATACAGCTAAATGAGGCACTAGTGCCGATACCATCGGTGCAACTTTAGGTAGAAAGACAGTAGCTACATTAGTACCGTAACTCGTTAATCATTTACTAGATCGGTGCAAGTCTGCGAACAGCTACCGTTTTTTTTGGCAAAGAAAGTTTGTTTATTTTTATTTCGACCATACAAAAAATATTTGTTGCTGGTGAAGTATGAGATCCATATTGCATATATTTTTCGAGCGTCGCAATAGAAAACCGTAGTTATGATACAAGAATTCTGAGCTAGCGCTCATAAGGTTAGCTGAAGGCCTGCTAGGACTGGTTCAGCTAACATTCAAAATTAAGCTTATTCCTACGAGAGCCCATTGGAATGTTAGCCGAACCAGTCCTGGCTTTCACATAACCTTATGCATGATCCACATCTGTAAACACCTTTAAACCTGTATACAATAATACAATATATAAAAATAACAGCCCTTTGACGCATATTATGTTAGCATACCTACCTATTAGACTCTTATTATAATCCCATCATAGTTACATATGACGCGAAAAATACACATTACTGTTGTGAATTTCATACTTTACTAGCACCAAATATTTTCTAGTTGGTAAAAGACTTTGAATTAAACAGTTACACCGCTTACGGCCATCACTGTTCTCTTTGCCTATTTCACTAGATGATCATTTTATGACCAGCAAGCGGCATATCAGTAATCCTTTGAGCTGGTGCGAGAGGAGGATAAATCCGGATCAACACTGAACCGCCTGCGCCGCTGATTCCACACCATAAATCCTGTAAATAGTTGCAGTTGCGATGAGAAGGCCGTGCACTGCAACATAGGATGAGAGTAAATAACATTTTTTATTAACTGATATACACTCCCTAAAACTATAGCGATCATGTTATTAAAGGTTCCATAATTATACGGCTTGGGAATTCTTAATATTCTTTTATAGAAAAAAGATATACGAAAAAATGTGTAAATCTATGGTGGAAGGTAGAATTCAGAGAAACATGAAATGTGATACCCATAGAAATTGAAACAGTAGTACAAAAAAAGAGACGTTAATGATTGTTATCATCATGTTATGATAGCCAAAATGTTCATAACTATCTGCGTTTATTTTCACTTTCGCATGTGTTTGTGTTTCTCTGTGTATCAGCATTTCTTTTGCTGCATTCTACCTACTATCATGCTTGCCAATTTTCTTTTTTTTTGCAATTTCAGTGCCGTGAATGGTTCCAAGAACATTTAGTTCTAATAAAGAAAGTATAAAGCTTTAATTAGACAATTGTATATTTCTGAATCAAATTTCTCTAGTCACTTAATTATGTGATTTGAAAGAAGTTCTATCATATCGTCCCGGCTAGAGATATATATTTATCATTTCGGAATGTTTCCGCGATATTTCGATTTTGTCGAAGGAAATTATATAATCGACGCGAGACGTCTTGCAAATCTAGTTTTTGCCACTCGCATCTCCGCTTCCCGGCCAGCACGGGGCCGCTCCGCAACGCGCAGCAGAAATTGATGGTATTCGACCCTCCGTAAAAGTGACATCACTTGGACCAAATACGCGTTTGGTCTTGGCTTGGACTATTTCATCTGCTGGGATGCTCTTGGGAAATTGCAGTTTAGAGTGAACGACAGATTTAAGGTTAATAGAAGCAACACGTACCAGTCAATACAGCTGAATCGCTCGAAACACCAAGCTTCTTAGAACATCTTGCTGCAGTATTGGCTTTTTCCGTTCATTTCTTTTCTTTTCACTTCAGACTTCCGCATTCGATCACTCACTGCTAGTTACAAAATTATTTGGCAGCGTATGAGTATATATTCTTGGCTTGTTTGTAACATGTAGACGTTTGAGCTCGTACTTTTTTTTACAGTCAATATATTGCCTGATCAGCAAAAACATTACGTCATCAGAGCTCCAAGCCTACCATAGACGCTTTTGCTGCTACCTTTGCAAGAATCTTGGCTTTCTCATAAGCGGTTTTACAATATTCTGGGCAGCCTTAAGTTCTTGTAAGTCAATATGAATGCAGCTGTTCTCAGCATCGTAGTTGTATTTTTAAGTCCTTCCCTTCTAATTTGCCTCGAGCTCACGTGAAGTTTGTGCAATTGGCAATCGGCATTGCGTGGCCTTGTGCAGTTCGGCGCGCTTCGCATCTTGAAGCAGGAATTGCGCCAGGTTCACACCCTGAGCTCGAATAGAATACTACATTAATATCTTCAGGTACAATAATGGTTTGCAGTGATTTGCAAGCCTGCCTACTGATTGCCCGAACAAGCGTCTGGCCATTCACCTGAGAGGGAAAAACTTCGTACTGTCTCCAGGAAGACACACCGTCCAATGGCAGCGTAAGTTTCTTTGCTTCTGCCTTATTCAATATCACAGTTATATAGTGTCATGACATGCGCCCACGGCCTCATCTGCAACAATCAGTCAATTTTATCGTGCCCTAAAACAATAAACCAAGACTTGAAAGTATACTTGCTACGGAATTACTTTTACCTTCTCGGCAAACTAACCCCCCCACCCCGTATATTTTACATACATCTTTTCCTCGAGTTGTACTCCAGCTAGAAATACAGCGCACTAGAAACTCGGCCTGGCCATTTTTTCTATTGATGCGCTTGCGTGGTCACGTTTTGGAGCGCCTTTATGGGGTCGGTGCCGTAGATGAGAGGCTCTCTCTGTTCCCCATATTCTTCTTCACTACCCGGCGATCTATGGGCTTCCCATGGGGACGCGCGTGCTGTCTTCTGCCGAACACTGCTGCGGGGGACAGATTTGCTTTACCGGAACTTGCGTGACTTTGCTTCGATTGTTAGCTTACTCCGCGCTTCTCCAATATAGGATTGAACGCGGCATCGCACAGTCGTGTGAGTCTAGGACGGAATTCGTATTTCCGAACAGGAATAACAGCGGTCTACATGGGCAAAGCTTTTCTATCCGTTACGAAGTGGCATTTCTAGGAGCAATGTCTGCTTCAGTTGTGCAATACATTTTTCTAGATAAGTAATTCATAATTTCACGTACTCTTGTTGCATTCTGGAAAGTAGCGTCTGCTCGTGAAAACCCATTAGCAGCGAATATTTGATCTCCCTTATGAGATTGTATTATAGCTGTACTATAAAGTATCCCTCAGTTGTACGATATACACTCTTTACGTTAAGTAATGCATTATTATAAGCGTTGCATGTGCTGGAGTTACAATATAGTAGCTTCTACGTGCAATAAAGCTAACTTCGACGCCCGCATTTCTGCAGCGGGAGAGGAACGTGTTCTCACTGGTGTGAGATGTATGTACAATATTATTTTCATACGCTTGAACTGCACTTACACTCTTGCACTTAAGTCATTAAGTCATTATAATTTTAGTTTTACGGTTGGCATGCAGTGGTTCTATAGTGTAAACAAATAAAGGTCAGACTGTGCATTCCCAACTGGGTATGGAAAGGTTTTCTCGCCGTTAGGAGATGTATTTGACTGTGCATGTAATACGCACGTCATACTTCCATTCCCTATAGCATTCATTATACAATTGGTGATGACAAGAGTTGAGTTTTGCATTACATGATTCTTTGCGGAGCGACCCGCTGGCGTAAAAAAGTCAACAATGATCAGTGAAGTAGGCAGTCAGGTATACAAAATTCACAAATTTCTGAACATTATTGTGGATGCCGTGTATTTTTTTCTATTCCGAGCTAAGTGCTAGCTGTGGCATTGCTAGACGTTGCTACTGTTTGTGTTTCCATTATTGAGTAATTTTGACATCAGATTTTATGTGCTGTATGGTCCGGGTTTCGATCTTATAAACCAGCACATGTAGAACCATGGTGTGTTTGACCTTCCTCAGTTTCACAAATACAGTTGTATTTAGTTCTCTTCGTTACGGCCCTGTACCAGTACTGGCAGCCGACCGTTGCCGCTGCATGCTTACATCAACAAAGGAAAGTAATGAATATTAACGAGGTTCATTTCGGTCATCGATCGCACGAAGCTAATGACCGTCCGTATACAGAGGCTGACTAACGCACCAGCACATCCGGATTGTGCGTTCGAGCTCACCAGGTGACATTTGCATGCGAGTGGGTGCAATTGTTTGTAAAAACGCTTCTTTATTTGGGCACTTTTGCCGTAACTGCCTCCGCCATATCTTACCGCAGAAGGCTCGCCTGCATCTGGCCTATATAGCTGCTGCTGCTACCATAACTGCCACGACCGTATATGGCTCCGTTGGCTTTATGCGCCATTTGAGAAGAGTCGCACCCCAAGATGGTCCCTAGCGCTCTGCTGCTTCTGCACCACGCTCGGCCCAGCCTCCGTTCCTGGCCGTGAATGGTTGGGCATTTCTGCAAATTTCCTCACCTTTTGATACCTTGAATGATCCTCGGGGTGCTGTGCCGCGCTCTGCTGCTTCCGTTCCTCTGTGTAAATAGTATAACATTTCTGCGTTCTTGTTAAATTTGGTTCGTATAATAATCCTCGAGGTGATGCTTGATGCTCTGGTAGGTACCGGTACCTCTATTGCACCCATAGTCCCTGTTTCTGAGCTTCAGCGGTTGGGCACTGCGGCCTGCTACCTTTCTTCCTTGCGTTTAATACCCTTGAATGATTCTCAGAGGCATTACTCAACAGCTTGTCTCTGCCTTTGGCTCATATCATCGCTCTAGCTTGCTTGATGCCATCTTGTATTCTGAGAAGTGGCAGTAGGGAGTTGTTACTCTAATGCTCAGACGCGCTCGCAGCGATACCGTAGCTCTGGTATTACTTTTTCTTAAGAGATCGTTTTCCATGGGCAATTCTGTCATTTTCATCCTTGTTCCCTTGGCGCTCATCAGCTTCAGCCCGTACGCAATTGCAATGATAGGTGTCTCTCAGTTGTCTTATTTTGGAGCTTCAGTATCAAGTTTTTAGAGTAACACATTTCGTTGCTTGTTGTAAGCTGCGGTGGGACATAGCCAAACAATTTCTTTTTTCTAATACCAAAAAGATACAAATTTTGTGGCCCACTTTTTCCACTAAGGAATGTCCTGAAGTTCTTGTCGCCGCAATTCCTATTATTCCCGTCTTTTCACGAATGCCGAACTGGCAGCCGTAAAATAACTGAACCCATCCGCCACTGCAGCTGCCGAGCTCAACTTCGGTGCTCCACCGACCTGAAAGCTTAATGCAAGAGAAAACTATTTAAATTAAGTTCAGTGTAAAATGCCACATCTTTTGTAAGGTTTAGCAGGATAGGCAATTTTGGGGCCATCCCGACGCGATTACAAAATGAGAGTGGCGCTACTATCATCACTAAGAGAAAAGGTGCGAGAGTGTCGGGGCGTTTAATCCTCTTTAGTTGGTCATCATCGTGGCAATCGTCTGCCGTGATTACCTTTGAAGTTTTCGGTACCGAAAGAGCGTTGCACTCGCCTAACTTTTGTAATAAGAGGACTGTTTCTTCTTCCGACTTTGTTGCACGGGTCTCTGGAGATCGTCGTCGAGGCACCTCCCAGCCACACTTTTGGTTGTAGCTTTCTTGTCTTTATGGAAACACTGGATGCCTTTGGTTGCTCTTGTTTATGGTGCCAAACCTTGGGAAACTCCGAGCTGCAGCTACGATGTGTGATCTCCGTATACTCTTGTGCGAGGTAGTAAAACTCTTGGAGGTGTTATTGCATTAGGATGCTGGTTCCTTTTTCAACTTCGTCGATTCCTGTAAATGGGGGTCGTGTCTTTGTCTCCAAGTTGAAGCTTAACTTTTCCTAACTTGTCTTTATTTGACCACGCTCAACGGGAGAGACTGTATCGTTATGTATATCAGTACATAGTAATCCTTTTATTCCTCCAAAGTGCTGTGGTGAAAACAATCATTGCCAGCTCTGTTGTTGTGAGTCGGCAGTAATTACAGCTGTAGTTCTTGTACAGCTATGATTACACTACTGTTTTCAGCATGAATAGGCTTTTCGTACTATGATTTGAAGCAAAGATATGCCCTAACATACCATTACCATAGCATGTGTGGTGAAGTCAACGGTTAGTGCGCTGAAAATGCTGTTTTACTTACTTACTTTTCAATTACTGCTAGGTATCGATACATGTGGTTGCATATATAATTCTCATTCATGTCTTCTATTAGCCACTTTTTATATTTATACAGACTTCAATTTACAAGCTTTGTGTGGCAACGGGACCAGTCTTAAGTCTGCTGTCCACTGTTGGCGTGGCAAGGCTGTCACTGTTGAGACCTGCGTAATTTTGTGAAGTGATTTGGGCCATAGCAGGCCACCTACAAAGCCAGAAGGAAGGTGACGGCTCTCAGCGTTACGATGTCCCAGGGAATATTCGCATCAGTGTTGGGCGCTTCGCTGCCCTTCTGTAAGGAAGGAAATGACCGTCTAAAGTGCCCTCTTTCCTGAAACCAATGACGTGCCGTTGGCTGCGGGTCAGCCATTGCCTGCAAAGTAAGACCGCTGAGGCGTGCATTCGAGGACCTCTCCGTAGTTCACTTAATGTTTACTCTCAGCAGCGTGAGACGGATTGCTGTAGTGAGATCACGCTTCTTCTTTTGTGTTACCTGCAGTGCTCTGAAGATAGTCAGGTTACGATAGCGAGTCCTCTGCAGGACTATCAAGTGTGAGTGACATGGCACAGTCTCCAATATTGTGAATTTGGAAAAATTATTGAGGCCGTCTTCTGTTATTCTCGCGTCACTGGCCATCATTTCTGACCCCGCAGTGGTGAAATCTCAATCCTGACTAAGGTGCTGGCTTTACCTGGGTTATTGTGGTCTTAACTCTATCCTGCCGTTGGGCTTATAAAAAGATCAGCATCGGCTGATATCTGGTGTACCTCTGTGTGTATATGTAGCTTCACTAACATTGAACTCCAAGTTATTTCAGGTCACCTGTTAAAGAGGAGCGTCATCGCTACTCATTTAAAGAATTGTTTTGTGATAAATTTAGTTAATAATATTTGTGTTTTTTGTGTATCGGTCAATTTTTGTAGTAGTGGCGCATGCTTCGTCAGTGCTCTAATTCAAGCGTTTTTTTTTACATCAATACTATGTAATAATTCTTAATGTGTATATGTATACGAATAACTGTTTTTTTTTCCTCCCGCGCTTTCATGAAAACGGGTGGAAGTCAGGCCACGTTAGAGTCGCTGGTAAAATTATAGGAAACCTAGTAATTTAATGCACTTTTTTCCCTGCCAAATTAAATCATTGTAAGCAGTGAAGACGTCGGACGTCTCTCTTGGCGGCAGCATGGATGTCTCATTTCTCTTGCTTTCCAGCTGTCATAGCGTTGTGCTACGGAACGGTACTCTCAACAAAACCAACGCTAATTCTTAGTTTATCATTGACGTTTTTCTCACAATAGCCCAGCGTAAAGTTACGTATCCCTTTACATGCAACTGCCATTGCGTATTTAGGTCAAAACACGACTATAAAAGTAGTGAACTAGACAATGCTTCTGTTTCACTCAAAAACGCCATCATGGTGCAATGCATCGCAAGATGTACTTTCGATCATAGGCGCGCTTGATCGGGAGACACGAACTGCGTTCCGGAGCATTTGATTTTCTTGTGCCCGTTCTGCGTATATCTACAGTAGTGGCAAGGGAATACAGCTTATTTGACGCGTTAGTTGTTGATGTTCCATGGGTATGTTTTGCGTTAATATCTTTCTAAATAAGCGGTGATGTTTCTTATTGGCTCGAACGAATAGTTCTTAACGAATTGCACGAATAGTATCACAGTTTTTTCTCGGTTGCGTGTACACAACTAAACATAGTAAACTCCTCCTCCACGAGTCGCAAGCACTTAACGGCCAAAGCTTCCCAGGCCATTTTAAGCTGACTTCTTCTCACTTCCGCCCCATCTATATGTTTAAGCTCCGCATATCAGCGGCTATCGATCATGCTTGCGGGCATTCATGACCATCTCCTTGGCGGAGATTCTTCTCCCCTCTCTTTTTTATTTTCTCTTTCTTTTTTTCTCTTTCGTCTTCCGTTTTTTTCCTCTCGTTTCCCCAGTCCTCTACATCCTACTAACATAATGGCAATAGCTCATAGAGGCCGGGGTGTTAGTCCCTGTATCTCTTTGAGAATGGGCCTCTTGGTTTGTCTACTGCCGCCTATCTAATCTGATCTTATAGATTTTTGTTTACTTCTTATGGTGGGCTGTAGTAACGATATTTTATCGCGGAGCTTGATCATGTCCCTGGAAATACTGCACTATTCTCACCAGAGCCTGAAGGAGTAAACATATCGAGTCTGCATTTTTTAAAATTAATTTTCAGATACAAAGAAAACATTTTCGCTAGCTTCAAGACATTTAATAACATAGAAAACACATTATGTGTCTATGCAGCCTCAACAAGGTGTTCTCTTCCTATCAGTTTTCTTGTTTGTGGTTGAAAGAACCGCTGTAGATGCAACAATACGTTGCAGCTACGACAACGGGAGTTACAAGCGTCGCAACGTACGCCGTCATTTCAACTCCAGGATTCCGTAACTATCTCGGTACTGTTACGTCAGACCGATGGACACGCTCGCCGCGCGCTGAGGTTCACTCATCCTCGATCCCGAAGCTCTCCATTCCTACGTCTTTGCAATTCGTAACGGAATCGGGCCTGTGGAAGTTGGTATAGTCGATGTCGAACGCGACTGGAAAGCTTAAACGACAGCGTTTTTTTTAATTAGCAAGAACCACTAGGAAGGTGAAAAAAACGAATATGGCAAACAGTCTACTGTATATAGTATGCATCAGTGTATTGGGGCAGCAGATCGTTACGTATGCAGGTTTCATTAAAACGAAGGTGACTTCTTATTTTGATTAGCTACTGACTTTTTTTCTGCATCTCGATACTTGGATTTAGCTTCTAGAAAGCATACGTGCAGTGTCTATCGCATTAAAGTGTACAACTTCTTAAGATTTACGAAGTTTACTACTAGCATGAAGGAGAGCAGTTGTAAGGCAGATTCAATTACAGTAATAGACAAGTTGCGCACGTAACCAGCGTTATATATGACAAGTAAAATTATGTTCTGCAAACAAAAGGTGATACGTTAAGTGAAGTGAGGCTTGTTTATTTGCTGTGTTTGTTGCCCTTGATGCTTTGTAAGTCGATTCAAGTAGACATTCAAAATGCAGAGGTATAACAGCTTCGCGGCCTCTCATGTCTTTCATACCAGCAGAGAAATTGTCGTTTGGCAGACGTGTTTGCAAACATCGACAGTTTTTGTTTATTTATCGTTTGTGTTTGCATGATGAAAGATATACGTGACGAATTATAGTATTTATAATACATACCGAGAGTGCTGCACAGGCTTCGTGCAATTACAAGCTGCTAAAGTAGAAATGATTTAGGCTACTACCGTCGTCGGACTATCATTATATGTAGGACGTTCAAAAAAATTTGGCAAAGGGGCACTCAAACAGAATTAAGAAATATATATATTTATTAACCTCGCACTTTTTCAACCTCCTCTCATCCAAGGTTTAGGCTCTTCTGGGGCCGTGTCCTCTACTTGACACAGCACTCAGAGTACTCACAAGCAGGTATACTTTTCAGCTAGGAATTTATCTTCTGGCAAGGTCCTGTTCTCTTTAAAAATTGATCCCAGCAAATTTCTCCGATAAAACTCGCCAGTTTTTGGAGGAAGGCAAGCTGCAAATTGTTGACAATCCACCTTACAGTCTTGACTTGGCACTTCGTGACTTCTGGTTATTCCCTGAGGTTTCCGAAAAAGTTCTTGGGATCTGTGAGGGCGGATTTTAGCTATAAAGTATATACTTGCTAGTGTGTGCTCTTGAGTGCTGTATCATATTTAGATTGCATCGCTCCAGAAGAGCACAAACCATTGAGATTAATTTTGTTGAAGGAGTGTAAGGCTCATTAAGTGTGTAGCCTATCTCTAGTAATTTTGTTTTTGTTCCCCTGCTGCCTGCACTTTTTGAACGATCTACGTGATAAATGAATAAAACAAGATTGATGTCGGTTATATAAAACCGCTTAGGCCTACAGGATTTCGCTATAATTTTCTTACTTAATATTACCAAAAGTAAGAAGATTCCGCAGAATGCATCATCGGTAAGTCAAGTGAACATTAGATAAGTCTGTTCATTTTAACTGAGTACAAATAGAGTAATTACATTCCCGGAATTCGAAAGGGACTGTGTGCAATGCATTAGTATAAAAGAACTCTGTAGTGACCAATTTCAATTAATATTACAGTGGCTTCTGTTCGAGGTATCGCTTAGAGTGCCAGTGCATATCAGAATGCGTTTGTGCAATTGAATTCGTGGAATTACCTGCGATGAGAGCAAACAACGGCGAAATGGTAAAAGAAATGGCTACACGGCGGCTACAAGTGTGCGGGGTTTTGTATCATTCATACCAAGACAGCAACTCATATAATTGTTTGGTCAGCAATGCATTGAAATAAGTACGAGTGCGGCAGAAGCCTGAATACACATGAGCTACCTAAACAAGCAATTGTTCTTAAAATTACTGGAAATGTGGAGAAGTAAACAAATTACGCGCATTGTCGACAATTGTATTGTTTCTGTTGCCCAAGAAATTCGAACTTAATGGCTAGGATTTTTCAGAGTGTGGCAGAAGCTCCCTTGAAAATAAGAGAATCCCGTCGCGTTTTGTATTGATGTTGGGTGTCTATTCCAAAGATGAGCTCCAGAGATTTGGAGCGCCCTTTGACGAGACCCAATGCATGCGGAGATCACTGGGTTATTGGCTCACCGGAGAGACCGTCCTCTTACCTCGCCATTGAGGGTAAACAATGCAACTTCGGCGTTACCGAAGAGTTACATATATTAAACAAATAGAGTAATGTGCCTGCCGAGCATAGAGCCTTAGACTTCGAGTCCCGAGCTGGGAACCGAGCACCCGACGTTGAGCCGGCGGGCGATTCATTGTGGGGATGACTTAGTTGAGATGAACGTTGCAGACTGTACGTATTTTTGGGTGTGTCACAGTAGTGTCTAGTGTTTGGAACACATCATGAGCGCTGGCAACTTCGAGCTTGTATTTCACTGTATTTTCAGTGATGACCTGGATACTGTTTTGTACTAAGGAAATGTTAGCTCTTCTAATTCTTCGACTCAATTCGTGCAATCACTCATTGAATAGGTACGTTGATAAAATATGACTATAATGCTAATAATAATTTAGATGCCGCATTGCAACCTTATAGATACCAGCTTGACGTTTAACTTGCGGTAATGCTACACATCGTCCGCCAAATGTTCCACAGTGGCTATTGGTTTCTAATTCCTTTCTCTACTAAAGAGTACAATGGTCTACAGTTGCAGATGGTTATTTCTTCTCTTTAATTTTACGATGTTTTAAACTATGGCAGTGTATACAACTCAGATAAAATTATTTTAACAAAATCGCTTACTGTATTTTGTATACAGAGAATGCTGAATTTTAATTCCCCTCGTTTATATGTTTGAGCCATTTTCTTCTTTAGGACATATATGATATTGGTCGCTCCTCACCAACTACCTTTATCTTGTAAGAATGCATGGTATAGTTACGATTACTTTTCCCGTTGGGGGACCTTGTCTACATTTCTGAGTATTTAGTTCTCTTGAATATCCATGACCTTGGTACATCTCACCAAGGACTTACATTCCTGTAACAATGATTTTTTTTCCCGATACACACATTCATTTCAATGCTCTGTGGATATTAGCTATATTCCCGCTCCCTTTACAAGGTTCAGATCGATCAGCTCCATCTGTAAAGAAAGCCTCTTATTGCCAGCTTTCCTTCTGCGCCGCGCGAGCAGCTCCCTGCTCTCTGCGGCGTGTTTAATCCCATTTATAAGCGCGTCTTATCGGGTCGTGCAGCTGCTCTGAGTGCATTTGCTTGTTTGAGCGATGGCTCCGCTATACGTTACGTACTGGAACGCTTTCATTTGCCAGGCCGACGGCGTCTTTTCAGTTCGTGCTAACCATCATCATCACCGCCTGAGCTTTATGGCGCAGAAACGGACCCCGTTGAATTTGGCTACCTCTGCACTAACGTCCCGAACCCAAATTGTAGTTTCTCGTAGGCGCTGCCTTCTTTGAAATGTAAAGAAAAGCTGACACATAACATTATATAGAGGGTGAATGAAGGTGCTGAGCCTGACGTAAATATCTGTGAGAATAGACAAATATTCTGCCCTTTACAATATATGTATGCCTATAATATGTACTCTATATTTATATATTCATTCTGTTCATTACGCTGTTAGGAGTAGCTTACTAGTAATAGCTTCAGTTTAAAAGAAAAATGTCTTAGCCCACTCGAGGAAGCGGTACCTCATTTCTTTAGAGAAGCATTTGAGAGCGCATACCTCCGCCAAGTAGCGCAGTGCTAACGAAAAATTTAAACTGGTCCTGAATACAGGATTACGTTTTGTCATCAACAAAATAAGTTCATTTTTTTTTCTCGTTACTTTCCTAGCAATTGCTGTACATTAATGAAGTTCTGACCAACCTTACAGTTCCTGAAAATTTCATCAGGATCCGTAAATACCTTTTTGGTTATGTGCTTGACGAACTACTGTACAAACGTACAGTCAAACGGAGTAACAGATCATAAAAAATTTGGTCATTGCTCCTTCTAATATTCTTAACATTTCCGAAAATTTCATGACAATCCGTCACTAACTTTCTGAGTCATGTTGCCAAAAGAAAAAAGTAGACTCCCAAACATATAAATGGTTCAACGAACGTTCAAGAAAGGTAAATATCAGTTCTTTCTAACATACCTAACAATCCCTTTAAATATCGTGGAGATCTCTCCAAAGGTTTTTGAGTATTCGTGGGGACAGATAAACAGAATAACTGACAGATAAACTGTGACAAAAGATAATATCCTTGGCGGAGGTAATTATTTTGAAACAATGTCGTGTAATAAGCCGTCTGCATGATACAACCGAAGTCGCACTGAAGTAGTTTCAGAGTTCCTACTTGTGATTGAGGTATGGGGTGTGTATGGTAGCAGAAAATGGTTCTTACTTGATAATACTGCTTATCAAGGGCTGATATAGGTATTGAAGTTTGAGCTTGAATTAACATTAGTAGCAATACAGTAGCTAGATCAATTGATGAGAACGAGAGTCAGCAACAGCTTGATTATCTCCGCCAAGGAGGTTATGTTTTCGTTGTGTTTGTTTGTCTCTCCGTCTGTCTGTCACCAAGATAACTCAAAAAGTTATGAACCGATTTGGACGAAATTAACAGAGATTGTTTGGTATGTTAAGAGAAAGTGATGATTAACTTTTGGTGAAGATCCGTTTGTTTGCTTGTTTGTTTGCTTGTTTGTTTGTCTGCCTCACTTTTCTCAAAGTCATTACTCAAAAAGTTATGGATGGATTTTTATGAAATTGACATGAGCTGTTAGGTATATAAGAAAAAGTAAATGAACAAATTTGGGTAATGATCAGTTTGTTCGTTTGTTTGTCACTGTTTTTAATTTTATGCTTGATAGCACAATAACTCAAAAAATAATGAATGAATATTTATGACATTTATAGGGGTTGTTAGTAAAGTTAAAATACATAAATGATTAAATTTTGGTGCATATCGGTTAGTTCGTTTGTATGTTTGACTCATGTTTGTCTTAACGTTTGTTAGCAGTATAACTCAAAAAGTTATGAACGGATCTTCAAGAAAATTGCACAAGCTGTTATTACTATATGAAGGCACAAATGATTAGATTTTGAAGTTTATACAAAGAAAATTATGGTTTCAGAGCCAATTTAAATATTTTGCTACAGTTGCCTCGCTTGGCCGAGGTATGCGCTCTCAGAGTGCTCTAGTTACATATAAATCTATTGAACACCATCTCGTTGTTCCGCTGGCCGCTACTATATGACTTTCTGCAACTTCTTCCATCGCTTCAATACTGGACTCGTAGTTCACGTATATAACACTGCAAATCTTAGTTATCAGTATTGTAATAATTTTTTGAGTATCATTCTAGAATTTTTAAAAAGGGTTTTTGTTAAAATACCAAATTAAGAACAGTAACGCAATTGTGAAAATTTTTCATGGAGAGTATTTGCCAGTGACTGTACCGAGTACTTGAACACCAGCTGTGAAAACCGTGCAAACACCAGGACGAAGTCTGTGAGCAAGTGAATGATGAGCAGCAATACTAGAGTCTGCTACGACGCATGTAACAGTTCACGGAGCAACTATATACCTAGTACTCCCGAGCTATTCTCATCATGGCTACCCCTTCAGTATTCGTCTTGGCCCTTGCAGTGCTCACTTGTTTGTGTCATGGCCTCATATCAATTAAGCTCGTCTGCTGGTGGCACTCGTACTCATGTTGGCCCGAGTGTCATTTCTCAACGACTGGTGGACAAGCAAAGTCCAATCTCCAAACTTCCCACCAACTCCAGGGTCCGCCATTAATATCTGCCAAGCAGTGCCGAGAAAAATGGAATTTTGAGCTGCCCCTGACAACACTTCTCTGTTGGTGACTTTCTTTTGTCGACGAATATTGCACGAGCTCTTGACTCTTTCTGCTGCCTTGCGTGTCTTCTGCAAAGTCTTGCTGCTCTTTGATATAACTCTTAGCGTTGGTGCTTGTCTCATTTGCCTGACTGATATTACCCTTTTTATCTGATGCCTTTTTCTCGGTGGAGGCGCTAGAGTGGTCGGTCACTGAATACATCAAGCCTTCACCGTGCAGGTGACCCGGCATGGATGCTTTTATTTGTCACGCTGTGTTCTTGCGTGTAATAAATAGCTTTGAGCGCTCTAGTAACTGAGCAAACGAATGACGTCTTATGTTTTTAGGCTTGCTAGCTTGCACAAAGTTTCGTGCATCGTGACTATTTGTATTAATTTTATAGTCACTGCTTCACTTGGCCCGTAGTGCACTAACCATAAAACAAATATTTTCATATCGTAAGAGCATTTAATCCTATTACGTACCAATCTGCTAGTCTGATGATAGATATTTATATCTTTTTAAGGCTGTCAAATGTCTGCCGACATGTATCATTATATGTATATGGAGCACCGTAGCAGAAGGTTGCTACTTACAGAACACGCGTATGTGTTCTGTTCCCTGGTCTACCTCAACGTCCGTCCCTAATTAGGCAATCTTTCCTGCTGTTTGACTGCTCCCTGAAGGCTTTACTTGGACCATAAGCTATGGAGCACATCTCCCAAGTCGTTCAACAGTCTACGGAGAGTACCGCAATATCGCCTCCCCAAGTTTGCCTGAAGAGGCCATGCGTCATCTCCAACGAGCGGCATCAGCGCCGCTGAAGAACACTGCACCGCACCACACAAGCAAATTCTGCTCAAATAGACCGCGTATATGTGCTTAACTCCATTTCTTTGGTTTTGTTTTATTTGTTAACTGTACGTTCACTTTGGGATACGAGGCATTTCTTATGTTGATTTATTCTGACCATAGACGGCTTCCATAAACCATGATATCACCATGGTACTCACTATATATGCAACCAACCCCCTAGCTGAAGACAGCAAATAAGGACCGTAGCCTTTATCCATTCGATCGGACGGCTCTCACTCATTTCTGCTGCCAGAGGGCATTAACGCAACAGATTATTGTATCAAAGACCTTAGAGATCCCTTATGAATACACGGTGCCTGGGTCATCTGCGAGATTAAGCATTAATGCCTTTTGCTGCGAGATATTATTGCTTTTCGATCCTCGTCGCCGAGGTGATAGCTTTTGTGGCGAACGGCATGGCGAGTCAGACGCAATTCCTATAGTGGCTCTTTTGATCTTGCAGCTTTATACGTGATGCATCGCTTTGCAATCAATGAAGCGCTTTGGGTAGTGTAACGGCGTTATCGTATTGCAAAGGAGTCTATTAGGTCTAGAAAATTCAGTGGTCTTTGTGTAGTTTTCATTTCATGCTGCTGCGCCCTCTTCGAAAGGCTCAAAAAAAGGCCGAGTTTCCCTACTTGCGCTGCGCAATTTCCGGTAGCCGTCATTTTTTGTGTTTTTCTCATTTGAGTTGATGTGATCAGTCGTCCGCGATGCCGAAACATGCCAAGACTTGCCTCACCCCTGCGATATTACGACTTCCAATGAGGGTTCCGTCGAGCGAAAGGAAAATCTCGCTGATGGAAAAGAAGGTTACGTCTTCTGGTATTGGACATGGGCGGACTTCTTTCTTTAGACAACAGATGCCAGTTTGCAAAGCAGCTATAATAACCGTATCTAAGAATGATCTTCCGCGTTTCTGCACGAGTATATTGCTTATTTTCAATCAATATTTGCCTTGAGGATTGCATTGCGGCAGCAACCCGACACGCAAACCGTTACGCATGTTTGTAAACATACACATGTATGCGGAAGAGTCAAGCTATCGAGCCTACTTTCATCACCAGTTTTACTGCCGAGAGATAGTGCATTTCGTTAAAATTATGCGTTTTAATAGCAAATCCAGTCACTTGAATGGAACCAATTTACTCCGCCCAAATGCTGGTTTCGAGTGAAAAATGTTTGCTGGATGGAGCTCGAAATACGCCGGTTTCGAGCCAAACGAAAGCCGCGTGAAGAATGATTTTGATGTCGGAATTACGGCAGTGAGTGACAACTGATCGCCTGGTCGGGGACGTGGCGGCGCTGCTGCGCTCTCTCGAACGACGAGCGAAATTAACGCTACTGGAGATCAGTGACTACTTTCCCTCCTGTGATCAGAACTGCGTCTCAGCTTTTGCTGTTGCATGCAGTGTACTGCCGCTAGCATTACTGGCTTGTTCATTGTATCGTAGTGCGTTCCTTACATGTAATGTGAAATACGGAATACCTTGTGACATAGGTATGAGGTTACTGTAAATTGAGTTAATGCGAGGTGATTAAAGCCCTTTTTATTATCTTTTCATCTATAGCTTCGTTAGATAATTTCATTTTTTGTTAATTTACTTGAGATGTACTCGATTGGTGGTGAATTAGCAAAAAATTGTAAAGAGAAAATTCACTAAATTCAAATGTCGGCAAGGACGCTGTGTGCAATTTAGTGCATTGTAATGTGTTATCTCAGGAAACCTGCGTTATATTCGTGCTTTTATGGAGCTCCTCTATGTGTGCTTTGTTTCGTTGATGGTGTATAGTGTCGTGTATATAATTTACATATCCTGCTGCGCTGTAGTTATGGGCAGACAACAGTGTTCTACACTTTACTTACCGAGTTCGGCTGATGTACGACTTGTTTTACCCTATTCTGGAGGGTTGTAGACTATTCTTCATTACCTTCATTGGTATGTTAAGATATTTTCAATTGCATTTACATTTTAATTTCTAGAAGTTTCTATGGAGTGGGTCGAAAGTTGCAGTGTGGTACTTTTGTGTTTCAAACTGTCCTTTACCATCTGGTGAATGTAACATTAATTACTAACCTACATATTTCTTGTCCAAATTCAATGTTTCCTAAAATACTAATTAATCTGAATCTTACTTATTACACACATAAAAATGTGTAGGAAAAAGATTCTTATTGTAAAACAAATGATTATCTTATGAACTTTCTTGAAATATGACTTCTAAATAATCTAAACTTCGGCTTACGCAAGCAAAAGATCACTTTTTCTCCATCTTTACTTTAACCATTACTCTAATAGAACGGTATGCTAAAAAATGATTCAAGCATGAAAGAGTTGGAACTGATTACATATACGAGGGCGAGCCAAAAGTTCTACTACACTTTATGACTCGTGAATGAGTTCGTTCACACATACCGAAATTGGTTCGAAGCAATAGGTATATCACCGAGCATTTCAACACACCAGTTCACTCATTTTTTAGCCCCAGCTGTTAGGTCGTTATCACATACTGGTAGATTTTCTCGGATTTAAAAAAGTATACCGGATATGTATTATAAAATATTTTTAGGAAGCTGTGGAGGACGTAATTTGAGAATAAATACCAGGAAAGTTGCACCGCACGATTCTTTTTCGTCGTGATACTGCACCTACTCATTTTTCAATGTTATCAAGAGCTCTTCTGCCAGAAATTCGTTGAGAAATGCTGCCTCACCCTCTGTACAAAGGCAGTCTTGGGCTTCTTCTTTCAGACTCATCAATGTTCCCAAAATTCAAAGAACACTTGATAGGAACACGTTTTTGGGCCACGGTTGAGGGCAAAAACTGTGTTTCAAGATGGTCAACACTTAAGGCGGCCTACGCATTTCGACAGGAGCGGTTAAAGAGGTGAAAACACCGCTTATTAAAGTACAGGGGCTTGGATGGAAAATCCGTTGAGAAATAATACATATGCGTACCATCGCTACATGAGGTGCTTCTTGAAAAAATGGCAGTACTTTTGAACTCATCCCCAGTATACGTCAACTGCCATATACTTGAGTGTAGCACGGTGTGTCAGACGGAGGATATGAGTGGAGATTGTGCCATGGTAGTCCGGCACACCCGAGTGTGAACATCACGGTCCTTTGTGACTGGGAGTAGGAAGGCAAGGAGGAGGAGGACATGCGTGCAAGATCTGTCACGCCTGACGCGCTCCTGCGACACTCGGCCGTCTTGCCGTCTACGGAATTATCGCTCAAGACTTTCATATTGGAAATGTTACTCGCACGCGACTGTGTTCGGCACTCGTGCGCTCTCGGCAGACGGTGCAGGCGTGGTTGCTCACACGGCGAGGATTTTCCTTGAGTTCTAGACTGTGCTTGCTTAAATTTGTACTTGTTCGTGCGTGCGCTAACTCATTAAATCCAGTGTGCTGCTCGGTCATTAGCATACTTTACTTCTTACTCTGACGCAGGCCCGGAATTCAATTGTTAAGTTTATCCTTTGACTTGAGTATATTTCCTCAGTACTCCTTTTAAAAATAAAGCTAATTTCCGACTGCATTCATGAAATCTGGGAATTTTCTGTGCATGTACCAATATAAATACTACCGATTTATCCGCGACTCCCACAAATCTAAGCATTTTCGTATCCGTGTGCAAGGTAAATCTTAATTTGATTAAATATACTTACGCTGCACGTGTACTCGTACAGGCTCTGTCGCAGACGATAGCAGCCTTCCAGAAACGCTGCAGATACTATGTAACTCTTCTTTTATCTGCCATTTTATTTGGAAAATGCGTTGTATCTACACAGGTGGTCCTGCGACTGTTGCTTAAATACGATGCGTTAAAATCATTTGCAATACTTGTATACATTAGGTTATTTAGGGTTGCCTATCTTGTGACACAAAAATTCTTGTTATTCCTTAAATGTGCCATGATGGCCCATGTTTTAGGCCGGGGGTTTTCCAAAAGTGGAATCAAGGATTCCCCTAATTGTGTTACGGAGACTCTCGCTCCTACCAGAACCCCATAGATTACAGTAGCTCTAGTTAGACCTTCTGGGCATCTGTCTTCAGTACCCAGTTTTCTTTCTGTTTTCACTTACTGGTGATATTTGTTATCTTTTCTGACTTGCTGCAACCAAGCGCTTTGATCCAACCACAGAAACACCCTGAGTCCGTGCATGGGTTCTATGTTTCACCTGCATTCTCGCTGCCTCCTATTTTTCCTATCTCCGATCACCATTGCAGTGGAAAAAGAATACCTGAACTTTTTAATATGAAATAATTATGCATGCGTGCATTCCGTTCATATTACGAACACATTACCCTCGCTTCTATATCAAAACGTGTATTGTATGTAAATATGGGTATAGCTAGATGTCAAACCGTTAACCAAGCATGCGGACAGTTGCTTCTTCATTGATTTCAGCAACTGATGGGTCAGTCGTAGCCGTGTAAAACGTCAATTAATGTGAAACACTAACAAGCATCATTCTCTATGCTCGAGCAAAACGGCTCGCTTATTTACACAATATTTGACGTTCTTTCCTAGTCACAATAAAGCGTTGTCAGTCTTTCATATGCCGTTAAAATGACTGATGCTTCTCGTTCCGCCTCCGTCATTTAGGCCTGCAAAACTTCCCTGGAGTCCCTGGACAACTTCACGTAACGAAGCTCTCCCTTTATTGCATCACCCAGCGACGGCGGCGGAGCTCACTCCAGAAATTTAGCCTTCATTTACGAAATGCGCTTGCGTTGTCTTCGCATTACTTACCTTGTATCTTGAACTTTTGGCCTACTCGAGCACTGTAGTCGATCTTGCAAGAATTGTATGCCTTAACCACACTGTGCAATCGTACCTTCAACTTACGAGTGAACGTTATGCTCGCACGCCGTCCCGTTTGCACTGTGGAAGTCGATACCCAAGCAAATATTAAGGCCGCCGCGGCGCCGTGTAGAAGCTAAATTAACAGTTTAAGCTTTTGTGGTGGTCCTGATTTTTATTAGGGTAGGTATCCATTATACCCCTGAAAAATAAAGGAGGTGAATGAAGTGCGAGCTGCACGTTCTTCCATCAGTTGAGCGTACGGTGGCATTAAAGTGACCCTAGCTAGCTAGCATTACACTCCATCTCGTGGAAACCACTTCCCGCTGTGTCATATTAACTCGGCAGCGTATTTCAAGAACACGAATACACCCCACATTGCCGAGTTGCTGCTTGGAGATACCCTCAGAGTTTAAAGAGAAAGTAGCAACTCCCTGTTTCTGAAGAGGGCTAATTGATACTGGTAGTTGGAGTTACCGCCATTGCCCCATTAGCAAAAGGATGGAAAGTTTTTTTTTTTTTCAGATGGTCCAGATCGGCTATTCTGCCGTAAGCTATCCATGTCGCGATATGTGCATATGGCCACTGGCGCAGACCAATGAATAGCTATATCTTCCTAAGTTTGTGCCACCGCTAGAAGAGTTGCTACCTACTTGGAAGGCACTGGTTTGTCATACCTGTGGTCATAGATACTATGACCTAATCGGAAATTTTTAGACAATTATACTGATATTATCGGATGCTGCTCATTATATACTCGTTGACATCGCATCGATGTTTATGCTTTGCTGACAGGAGGTTTTGCTTTCGTTTTCATTTATTCATCAGATTGATACTATAAAGAAGAAAAGTGCTGCGTCATCAGATAAGTCCCTCATTAATGCCCCTTGAGGACGATCATGGCTTAGGTTAGGTACCTACTTTGGGCGTTTTCGATTGCCCTGTTACGGGGTATAGAATAGAGTGTAATGGGATATTGATAAATGTATAATCCAGTTGCGAACGAATGAATGATCCAGTTGATCATTCTCGGAAAGTAGCACATGATAGAATTGTACCTATGAAAATAATATAGAAAGAAAACATAGAGAGAGTTAGACATGTCCCCAAGGGGCG
>LQNS02278171.1:7554390-7573222 GCA_001587735.2 Parhyale hawaiensis
TAGAGACATTAATTACTGTCCTATGTTTAACGTAGTGGTGCAAATTCTATATTTATGTATGCACATATTTTTTTTCTTCTTTATTTTTTATTTTTATTTTTTTTAATCAATGTTTTCGTAACAGCCCCGCGAAATGAGGACTTCCAGGCTGGCTCAACTTGTCTGGATTTCGCAGACAAGAGCGTTTTGGTTTCGTCACTTTGAATCGTGTTTCAGGTGTTGAAAGCAATCCGATTACTTTGAGCCGGCTGACAGCGCTATTTTGTTAAACGAAATTAAGTTTTGAAAGTCTCAAGGTTTATCAATTCTGAATCCATGCCTGAAACTCAACTCATCATGTGGAAGTCGGTGCCTCTATCTGAAGTTCTGGCAAGTCAAGTTTCAAAGATAAAATTTCGCCGGCCAATCGAACGCGCCCTCAATAAAATTACATTACTTGGTGTAACTGACACTGGGCTGTAAGTGCAATCAATGAAGAATAATACATTACTGAAGTAATCGCGGAGCGATATCTTGCGAAGGAGAAAGTAGGTAATGCTGTACACGCGTGCTATATACATATGTATTTTTATAGTGCAATTTGAAAGCAGCTTTCCAATGGATAATACACTTAAGTATCCAGCCGTCAAAATGGCAATAATTTTCTAATGAAGCTTTCTACTATTCCTATTTGCTGTAGTCTACGTGTTTTACTGCAATATATGCCTGGTACCTATAAGCTTCACTTCCTTTAAGTCAATGGAAGTTGCGCCATCATGAGTTTCCAAGAGCAAAATTTCCCACCTGCAAGTAAAAGTGCAAATATCAGTTTTGAAATCTTGGAAAGTCAAGCAGCACCGAGAAAATATAGTTAGTTCCATCCAAAAAATTCACGGGAAATACTCGGTTCCTGCTGTATCCTGGATACCAGCAGCTGGACCATCAGAATCTAAGTTTGGCAACAATAAGAATTGAAAATGTTTTGGCCTCTGCTCCGCGTGAAGTTTCAACTGTCACGAAAAAATTAAGCTAACGATCGAAAATATAAGCAAAATAGATTATGCACGATAGGAACGAAAACTCCATCCACGGTTGAGCTTCTCGTATACCACGCCCAAAAGAAGAAATCATATAGTACCTTAACTACTTTTCTGAGGAATGCGGGCTTCGGAAAATGCAGTAACTCGTTCATATTCCGAAGCAATATTAGCTGTAGTAACTTAAGACCCGAACTTCCTGCCACCTCATATTTTTATTCTATAAATGAATTTTCTCCTCTCTAAATCCTTCACATCGTGACGGAGAGACAGACCATCCAACTTACCAAGCAAGGTAGGGAACAAGCTACCAGCAAATTGCGTTTTATTTACATAGTGGTATTTAGTAACGTCTTCTAGGTCTCGAAAGCATTTGACGCAATAATTATGGCAGATACTATGACCAGCGAAGGCAATATGCTGATTGTGTCAAATATTTTAAAGACCCAGATATAGTTAATAAATGTATTACTACGTTCTCCGTGGCCTTCAACAAGACCTGTAGGTCTGTACATTTTTCTATACAACCCTCAAACCGACACAGAATGATGCCCTTCACATTTTAGTTCTTTGCTTCTCCACGTGTAATTGTTTGTCTCGAATTTGCATGAGTTTGTTTGTTGTCAGAGGAAGCTCCATGTTTCTGGCAACGCATTGCATATAGAAGTGGCTGTGACAGCTCTACATCTTCGGGGGAACTACTTTCTTGGGTAAACGCAACCTTAGAAGTTCTTTTTGGGGGTTGTTTTCCGCGCGAGCATTGTGAAGCATTCGCTTTTGAGCGTGCTATGCACTGTTTATGACCAAATGTTCTGAAAAACACTACTAGTTTTAGTTTATAGATTGTGGTGTATTACCTTAAAATATTTTGCGAGGATTTTCCCAAAAGTGAAGTACTCGCCAAACCTACTTAAAGGTAGCTAGTGGCATGTACTGAGCGTTGAAATTTTTCAAAAACGTCTTCAGTAATTTTCTATTTCTCGAAGCTTTAACTTGATCCCTTTATATTTCGTATTTACGAAAGATGTCCATAGGTTTCTTCTTTCCCACACTATTGTTAAAAATGCTAAAAGGATATCCCGCTCTGCAATGAAAACTTCCAAACGACGTGATAAAATCCTATGTTCGCCAGTAGAAGAAACTTCCGAAAAACAGCACATTCTTCTCATTTCACATAAGGAAAAGTAGTAAAAAATGAAAGATACGATAGGTAGTGTTACAGTTGGTTTATCTCTTGGTGTAGGATTGCGACCGGAAGTGTAGGTATGTAGGTACGTACAAGAAAAAAGTATTGCGTTGACGTTGAGCGCTCTGGCCTCCCACACCGTGGTAACAAGGAGGAAGTGGATATTACGCTCATTGTGGCCGCCAAAGCTCGATTATTGTATTCGCGTACACGCATTTCCTTTGCCTATTTTTTTATTAAAATAATTCTTACAATTACATTCTGTGTCTCTTTCTGAACAAGCTAAGCCTTGCTTAGTAATTGCTATCAGTATTCGTGTGTTGCTTTATTTTAAGGTAGTTTTCTTTGGAGCTTTTTGTTTTTAAGGTTAAGTTTTATTTTCTAAGGTCCGTTGCCAGCGAGCTGCAATGTATACCGTTTTCTACATACATGGCAGTATGGATATTTTTCCATTAGTAATAGTTGTTGTAGTTAGTATACCTACGTTTGAACTAATGAAACTTCTCGGTATCCAGTGTAACTGAATTTTAGGCCGTCCCGAAGCTAAAACCGCCAGGCAGCCTCTGGGACGACCAAGGATTCTGTTGTGGTAGTAAAAACCGAAAAAATGGCTCTTTTGTCATCGGTACTTGTGTCCAAGTTGCTTCAGAGTACGCTCTGCTGCAAAGCTGCTCAACGTACGTTACTTGCTGCTGAAGTTACAATACTTCCCAATGCCCTCTGCGAGGCGGTGCACATCGTCGCTTTACTGCCGCTGCCGTCCGGTATTTTTGCCGCTTTAATTTGCTTTGGGTGCAGCTTTATTGATAGCGCGAGCTGCTCATCTTTCGCGAGTTAGTGGTACTTAGGCCGCTATATTGACCTGACCTGCCACCGTCGCCTGTGATCTCTCTGCTAATTCCGACCTTGCATTGGAACGTGGCGCTGCCTCAAAATTAACTCGCTAGCGTTCATATGAGTTTTTGAGTTAAGAAATACGTCCTTTTTTATCAGCAACTGTTGTTTGAGAAGCAATATCGCTGGATGTAATTTTCTTTTTCTCTTGGGTGTTTATGGAGTAGAAGTGGGTCTGGGAATAAGTTTGCGGTAAACTTAAGACTGTGAAATAGTGACGTGTATGATAGAATTGGTACTTTAGGTAATGTATTGCTTTTTTATTGTTAGAATGCCTGTTAGGCGCACGTATATTGCTTTGCGCAAATTGCTTTTCTAATTTGAAACTATTTTAGGCTACACATTTTTATTGTCCAAAGCTGCCTATATTTCTCAGAAGATAAGTCCCTTATTAATACCTCTTCGGGATGATCATAGGTTGGGGTCATCTGTGCTTGCTCTGCCTTTGGGTTGTTGCTTCATTGACATCAGAGGAAGTGTTGAGATAGTACCTAGCTTTGGATAAATGATATGCTGAATAACCAACCATGCATAAAACCTCTAGAAAGAGAAACTTAGTGTATGTCGTCTCGAAAATCTACATTTTATAAAGAGTTATGTTGCCTACAAGTAAAAAGGTAACAGCTTTACTCTCTTGTGATACTCTTGATACTAAGAACTTCTTAGGATTCTCATATTAATATTTAGGCTGGGATATTACCCACTCGTGGAATGTCATTTTTACTCCCGTCTTGCGTCCTTACTGTTTCATACTCATAGCCCATAAGTGATATATTTGGCGCTGGGATTTTTCGTGTTAGTATACTACAAAACGATAACCGCAGTTTATAATCCCGTGTAGAGTGGATACACCGACCGAGGTTTACGCTTTGTTTTAGTTCTAAAATTTTGGAAAATCTGACAGTGTGAATAGGAGACGCAGTCGCTGCTGAGAGCAAATTTAAGCGTCCCTGTAATGCCATGACCTCTTCGCGCCGGAGTGCTCTGTTCCAGTGAAACTCCGTCGCCAACGCTGATGACCGAACCCGAGGCGTAGACACTGTTGATCACTTGACCGCCGAGTGGCGGGGGAGTGTTCTTTGAGGACTGTGATATATATATATTGGTGCTTGCTGGGGTTCCTTTAATCACACTCATATTTACATGCCGCTGTATTGTAGCGAGAGCGGTGGCGTCACCTTGATAGTTACCTGTGTATCCGAAGACTGCCTGTCCTGTCAGTATCTAATCCGATGTTGTTGAGGGTGGTTATTTGTGTTGAGCTACACATGCAGCTTATTTTCTGCTTGCTCTTGTCGTTGTGAGATATTGTTTACTGGTCAGAATAACTGACCTATATACCGGAATACCTATGCTAGCTATGGGGAACATTTAACCGTTTACCACCGTAAAAAGACCGTTCTGCCCAGTCCTGTAGATGAATGCAGTACCTACGTAGTAAGTTGAGCTGGATGTCCGATAACTTGACGGTAAACGTTTTCTACATTTTGCGGTTGATTTTTTTTTCTGCAACGTATCTCTGACGTCTTTTATGCAATACGTATTTAGGTCTTTTGGGGGAAAAGAATTAATCAGTGTTGCAAAATTTTATTGTAATTGAGGTAATCAGCTCTGCAGAAGGCATTGTTGTATAGAAATGTTAGCAGTGCATACTGCATATATAGAGTGCCTTCCAGCACGAGAATATCTTCTTCCCACTGCCAATTTATTTTTATTGCTATGAGATGTTTACAGGTCGAAAGAAATCATCTCTGTGGTCACAGTGAAGAACATTAAGCCACTTACCGCCAAGAAAGGCCATTCGTATACCGTGTATAATCGCTGTAGTTAAACTGAATGAGCGTTTATTTGACGGTAAAAAATATACAGAGATGCCCTTAATCCCTAGTCCCTACCCTGTGGGTGGCGGGCAGAGGGGGCCAGCATGTTCCCCTTTCCCAAAGGAAAAAAAGCATTTAATCTGCCAACTACAAGTAGTTTTATTATATACAGTGGCGACAGAAAGAAGCTCGACGCCACTGAAGCTCATATGAATCTGATATGAATCTGCCAGTCTCTGGCTTACTATTGAACCTTCTGAGTACTGTTTATGTCTACCGTATCATTGTATCACGGATTCACGGTGAGACCAGTTAGTGCTTTCTAGCTTGTTGAATGATTATCTGTAATGTTACTCTCGCATGAGATGCCTCACAATAGTGTTCAAAACACACCTAAGCACATTTAATTGGTTTTACCTTACATAGTTACTAAGTAAGTACATAAAGTAGTAACCTTGGTGCAGATTTATCAGGACAGTTACAACTTGTAGAGGCCTTCCCGTATTTGCGTCTCACAGTCATCACTTGTAAGTTCATTTGCGAAGCTCACTCATCCCGCGGTGTGTCCGAGTCCAGGTAACTTGCAGCGAGCTCTCTCATTGGCTGGGCGCTCAGGGGCGTGTTCATAATGTATTACAACTTTTACGTATTACAAGCGTGGTGTTCATAGGTCGTGTTTCTCACGGAATATTGAGATCTTATAAGTTACAAGACAGTAGGCTCAGTCCTGCAATGCTGTAACCTCAGTAAATCTTGGCTCTTATACACAGAAGTATTTGAAGAAATTATTGTAAAGTTTCATGCATTGATCGTATGTGCACTTATCAGTTATGGAGCTCAAACCCAAAATAATCTAATAAACTTTATGGTTACTAGATTTGTGTTCTAGAAATGTAAATATTAAAATTTGATCTTACGTTAATTTTAAAACTAATTAAAATATGTTAAATCATAATTGCATTGTATTGTATTGATAACGCGCCGAAAAAAGTAGCAAGGAATTTCAACCCCCAAAAGCCCCCTTCTTACCACTAGAGTGCCCCTCTGAAATAATCCTGCCCTTGTCGCCCTTAGTTCGTTCCATCACCCTTGAACTTATTCTACAATTTTCAATTGAGTTCTTGGTAACATAGCTCTTACTACAGATAGCACATTCTCTATATCCAGGTAATGGTGCTTGCCTTTATGGGCTGTCAACCTGTGTGTCTACAGACGGGCTGTAGTTATAGCTTTATTCCTGGCATCTCATGTTGATATGAGAGTGCTATGAAAATAACATTATTATCCATGTCCCTAATTTCCTATGCCCACCCACGGTGATTCTATACAGAAACACCGTCGTTGCTGTCTGAGTTTTGCAGTCTGCCTTGTAGGTATGTCTCTTGCTGTGTTGTCTTTGTTCTAATTAAATCGGCTCTATAGTGCATTTCAATACCAGCGTTACATGATGCTTGAGTATTTTTTCATCACTTCATATGTGCTTAATGTATTGGGTTATTTATTTTGGAAAGAACTAAATCTCTTATAAATAGTTCTTTAAGCCTCTCTGCCTGACCTGAACACTGTACAGTGAACATCGGCTTATATGTTATGCGATAACTGCTGCTTTTAGCACACGGTATATAAGTTATGCTGTAATTGTGTGCTACTTATATATACAAAAGTAACTTGGTAGGTCAGAAGACAAGTGTGACTAAGTATCATTAACCGTGTGTGAGTATGTTTGTGTGCGGCATATCACTGCAGAATGTCAGAGGGTGCTGCTGCCGATGACCCGGACAAAGAGCACACCTCTCCACCAGTCCCGCTTCCTTTCCTACCGTCACCGTTCGACCGAGTCTACTGCTACTGGGTCATTACTGGGTCAGAGGTCCCTCGTATCATAGATACTGCTGCTCCTCTACTAACTCATTCATGGATTAGCGGTAGTTATTACAGTGCATTTGAACTTTGCCACATGGGCACCGTTGTGGTGGTGCAGTGGTGGGTGTCGGTCGTGGACTGTGGCGAAAATCTTCACTGGGTTTTCATTGTAAAGTCATCTGGCTGTAGCTTGATGCAGCTCATTCATGTAGCAATAAACTACTAACTTTATAGTAGTCGACTGCATAGTTAAATATGCGATCATAGACTTTTATTACCGTTTCTACCGTAAATTCTTTACTAAGTGAGTAATCTTTCTTGAAGGGGCAAAGTGTCGGCTATCCTAATTTTAAAGTCAAGTCAGGCAAATCTCCTGACTGGTTTTACTGTCCAGCCCAAATTATTCTGAACTGAAGATCTTTTTGTGACGATTCACTCGTGCGCCCGTTTCTTTTGTGTATTCTCACTGTCAGTCTCACGATCTCTTTTTATGATTCTCCATGTCTGCCTTCATACCTCATTACATTTGCAGTGATACGTGCAGCTGGTTCTCTGCTGTGACGCGATCACTGGGGCGCTCGTAAATACTGTATATACGACTGCTCGATGCAAGTTACTATCCCAGATTGTTTATGTAAGAGCAGCAATGGGTCGCTAAATATGCATGTCGACTGTTGTTACAGGGACTTGGGTTGTGCTTATTGATTTTATGAGTAGTGTTAGCGTGATAAGAGTGGCAGTCTGTGAGCGGCCAATGCACGCAGAGAAGGACGCGTTGTTCAGTTGAGATCCTGACGGTGTCACACGCATAATTCCTCGCGCATGCTGTTACGTCGTTGATTAGTATTCTGTGTAGAATAATACGAGGCTGCTCGTTACTCTTGGAATCAGCTAGTTTTGAAAATAATGATTTTGATGTACTTTAGAAAGCAAGTTTTATTCGTCATTCGTGCCTATACTCACTCACCAGCCCAAAACCTAATCTTATTTAAGAAGCATGACGTCCGTGGAGCAAGGTTGTTTCAGAGTTTTAGTGTTTTATACATACGGTATGTAATAATAAGATTGACGTTTAAGCGAGGTTCGGGTGGCGTAACACAGGCTACCCTATGTTAACAGCGGTCTCTTCGTTGCATTCCTTATCTGTAAAGTCGTAAATTATGACCGTTGGGAGAACCATCAGCGAGTTATCTCCTCAGCGCAGGTAACCGCCGCTAGCTAGTTTATCCCGCACTTTTTATAGAATTTAGCGGGCTTTTCGATTCTGTTACTTTCATATCAATTTCGTTGCGAATATCCCGTGGTACTCCGATTGGCCTTTTGGCCTCGCACGGTGATACTATTCAAGTATTTACATGCTCTTTGTTACAACTGGCATACCACCCACTTCGTGTGCTTACACCCACTATCTTGTTCCAATACGGCAACGTCGCACGCGCTGCATACGCTTCTCTTCCATCATCAGGTATCGTCGCCGGAGTTCATTTGTCAGTGTCCATTTTCCGTGCCTGTGCTCGCTAATCGGCCAGATTCATCCGTTATTGTGGCTCTTTTTCTTCTGGGGATTTTTTTTTTCGGTGACGCCCACAGCCAGCTGGTCCGGCTGTGATCGGCCCTCATTTGTCTTGGATGTTGCCGCTTTGTCTGTTCGATAAATTGCTTGTCGCCCGCGTCCGTCCGTTTGTTTTCCTCTGGTCTCCACTGAATCGCAGTTGTTGGTGCGATAACGAAAAGATTGTGTCCTTGGAAGCTGTTTGAGTGAAATGTGGTACGAACTGGCTTCTTGGGAGGAGAATTTGACGAAGTAGGTTTTGGTGCAACCTGACGCCTTAACGTGGTGAAAAATTTGAGAAAATGTTTTTTTAAGAAATGCACTAGGAGCTGACATTTGGTAGAATGGTTTCAGGCTGGCGTGACGAAGTGACTTCTTGTAGAACGTGACGCGCAGTCGTTTTGTAAATTGCACGAATTTATCCTATTGTAAACGTGCACTGGACCAGCTACATTAATTGCCCATAAAAGTCATACATTCCAGCTGAAATCCGCAATATACTTGTGGAGATTGAGAGATAAGCCATACAGATGTTCTTACTACAACTTGTTGTATGACTTATATGTTTTATCAATTTTTGTCTCAGAATTGCTGAAAAAGCTTGCCCAAGGCGTGTCTTAATTCCTTCGCTGCCTGATATATAAATTGGCGCCAAAGTCTGGCTACTCCCCCTTGATGCTTGTCTTCCACAGCTCTACTTTTAGCACTTGAAAACTAGCGGTATCTCACTACTGGAGCGAGATTTTGTAGCTATTGACTCGTAGAATTGAGCCTCAGCTATAAACTTGTAAGACTCTCTCCCCGACTTTCCTATTGTACCGCCGGTCTTCTGTCGGAAACCTCAGGTGTCTTCAGAGGTAAGCTAAGCAATGCATTTTTATCACTAGCTCGAGCCACCTCCGTAGATAACTGTATCTGCTGTGTGAGGTCTTATCAGCGCAGTCCAATTTACTGGAACGGTTATATAATTATCTACGACTTTCGCAGCATCGTCTTAATTTTTCCAGTAATTTCCGCGGCAAATGGGTAATGTGGCAGCTGTAAAATACCGCCGTTACTACAGCAGAGCAGCGATAGCCCCACTTTTATTGGAAGGATCGAGCAACATGAGCTCCCGCTACTGGGACTTGGGGCTGGTCGTATAATTCGGTTACGATCCCTGGCCCAGCTCTGGTCTCCTCGTTTTCTCACCCTCGAATAAACTCAGGCTCTGATCAGTTTTAATGAGTTGCATTTGGCCCATTCGCAACTTGCTCTCAGGCTGAACTTCTGCTGAAAACTTGCGCCGTTTTTGCAGGAAGCTTGAGCGTTCCACATCGAAGTCGCTTTTCTTGGGAGGAAAAATGGTGTGCCAAGTTTGAGGGCGATGATGTACTTGTTCCGACTGAGGGGGCTCATTCAACAGCTTCCGAGACGCCTTCGTGTCCTTAATATGAGATGACTGGGTGTTTGATGCGCGCTCTTCAGTGGCAGTATATCCCTGCCCACGATGTTCTCAGTGCTAATTTTTCCAATGAAAAATTGCAGAATGCGTTTTTCTGGTGGCAGCATATACTGTACTTACCGATGTCTGCCCGTCTTTTTTATCCACCTGATATTACTGCGGGAAATTAACATTTTAGTTGAAACATTATTGTTCATATTGATGATTTTATCATTTGGTATCTTCGCTGCATGCACCAAATGCAAAGTTATATTTTTCAGTTGTAATGCCTCGGCTAAATCTACGTAGTTGTATCTGCCTGGCTCAGTCGCAGGACTGCCACAAAATATTTATCGTATGCACGCCTTCTGGTATTTCCTCCACTGCTGCTAATTTAGAAACTGACATGTCGCGGCTCTGCTGGAAAAAATCGTTGCGCCGAGCTTTCATTAATTTTGCCCGTGTCGACATTGTCCGCCGATGCTCTTGTCCTGAGCTCTGCCCATCGGAAGGATTACTCGGTGCGTGTCTCCGACTGCAGCACCCTTGAGGTCTTCCTTTCCATTTATCGACGGGTACCGTTAAGGACTTCCATTTTATTTATCTACGGACACCGCTGAGGTCTTCCGTTTTAGTGATTTCTCGCAGTTCGTGCATGGACCATGTACCTACTCACTTATGGTTCGTTGCAGCGTCGGAAAGCAGTATTAGTTGCATCCCCGTTTCACAAGAGCTTTGTATAGTGCTATGATTAATATTACGTGCATGATGTACCGTACAGGGCGCACACCATAGCGACAATCCGTTCATTCATATTCACAGTGATACGATCCAGATATTCCAATCATATGTGACTGTGATCGTTCTAATCTTCGTTGCATTGAATTTTACTTGAATAAACAGCTAAGAAGTCTGTGTCTGTGATAGTCAAATTCTTGCATGCCTGGAAGTTTGACTGTGAACGATTTTTAAATAGCGTCAAATTGTTCTGGCTTTTTTATCGCTCTCAGCATCCAAAGTGGAGAACGGTATTCTATCCTCGGCAGTGTTAATTGCTTTCATTGACTGAGCATCGCTTCTTCTTCACGAGACAAGATATTTCGTAAAACCCATCCACTCCATTTCTTTCCTGCAGCTGCAACTCTAGCTACATATTCTTCAACGGTAGCATCATCTTGCGTTCCTGCTCCAAAGTCTTTAAAACTTTCAATTTCATGCCCATCACTTGTGGTATATGTTATGGACTCGAAATTTCGAGTTCTTTCCGTGTTGAAGCAGCTAAAGTTTTGCTTCATTAAAAGTCCTGTTGTTCTTTACTTTACTTTCCAAATCTCGCTGGACAGAGTGTACGTCTTCCACTGATCGTACAGCAGTTAGTATGCGTGTGTCGTCAGGAAATGATGAGAGCACCTCATACGTGCATCCGTTCTCCATTTACAGAAATGTTCAAGTACCTCAACGGCTTCAACGACGTCCTGACAGTCCAGTTCTTGAGAGAGAGACGATGATGATCTTTGTCACAAAAGCTCAAGCATCAGCATTTGGTGACCATGCTGGCACTGTAGTTTTCCCTCACTTGAGTTAATAAATTTTCTCCGGAAGCTGTCGGAGCAGAGACAGTCAACACGTTCAAAAATCGTCTGGACAAACACTGGAAGCACCATCCTCCACTATGTCAGACCTCTCTTCCGTAGCTCGTTAATCAATTTCTAACCACTTCTTTACGCAGAGGTACCTAGCTTTGTTCAATTTGTTCCTCCGTAACACGCGTAAGGTAGTGTGTCACCACCCTACCGATCTGCTGCAACTGATCATACAGTCATCCCATAGGCTGCTGTTTTCCGCTATGTCTGTTGAACTTCTTTACTTGCATAGCGGTAAAAGTTCAGAGAAGACGAAACCTGGCCTTCGGCTCGCGTCAAGGAATGGGCCTCTGGATCGTCTGTTGTCAGTAATCTAATATTATCTGCTTGCATCCATGCCTACTTGTTGAGGTCCTATGTAACATCACTTCTCACGTGTTAGGATCTCCTTCTGGAGCGACAGCTGCATCCTCATTTTGAGTAGGTGAAGATCTTTTCCATCACTTCTTATGTGTGGTCTTCTTCGTGGTATGGAAGACGACAGCCGCGTCAGGAAAATTTTCAGCTTCCTGTTTTCATTGCTTTTAGTATGGCCAAACTTTCTCTGTTACTGGCAACATTTTGGCAATTTTGCCCATCATGTCTGGCCTGGAAAATCTTACTCCTTCTACTGACATCCAAAAATTGTTGACATCCTGTTTCCCAATTCTTTCTTCTCGCATGGGAGGTCTTCCTCCTGGTACTGGCATCCACAAATGATGATGGTGCTACATTGGACCCACCACTGTCTCGTCTCATCACCATCTTGTTCATTTCACCACCATCGCCAGCTAAGTCATTATGAGAGGCAGCTGGAGGAGCCTTCACCACCCCAGCATCATTAACTGCAGCTGCAGCAGCGGCGGCACATCAGTCTCGCTCTTTTTAAGTTCCTCTCGGCCGTTATACTGAAACTGCCATAAGCGAACTCGGCGCCCCTTTATGCGAATCGATCCTTTCCTTACTACAGCGTTCATTTGCATTATTTCCTCGCAGAGACTTCTCCCATGGCCCAGGCTGTAGTAGTTCCATGCTTCGGTGAGTGCCTGCCCAAGGTTGCTGCTTTTATTGAAAAAGCGTATGTATTACTCTGGGTAGAAAATAAGAGCAATGTGTCGTATTTTGTGTATTGTGACATGTATTTATCAATAGATAGTGGCATCCCGCACTTTGGAGTTTATATTGTCGGTCTTCGTTATTCACTGCCGCCACTATAAGTAGAAGCACAATGTGAGGTCCTTTCCTTCTTTTTGCTCTAAACCTCATACTTTGTACCGCCGTACCGCTGTGTGAAGTTCTTCCTCGCAGTGCACTTTCTCGCCCTCTTAACAATGCTTGTCATAAACATAAGGTTCTTCCCATCCGTATACCACACCTCACCCTTGACAGTAACGTGCCACTATTGCATTTGTTAGCAACTCCCATTCCCAAGTAAATCAGAAGATGACAGCTGAGGCGTCCGTTCTGAGGGTGCGAGATGCACTTGCAGTTTCTCTCAGGCCCGCCCGGCCGCTGCTTTTGCTGCTGCCTTTCCTCCACCAATTTCTCGCCTTCTCTGACGAGGTCCAAAATTGTGCCGGATTTGCAGTTCCCCCAAATTCTGGATTGAAAACTTGAGGAGTTCCTTATGATATCGGTGGGGAAAGTCTTGACGCCCGCAGTTTATATGAAGGATTTATTTTCTCGATCGTTGCTTCTTTTCGTAACTCGAGAAAACTCCTCCTGATCGCTGTACAAAAAAGTGCCTGCTCAGTATATATATAACGCTAGTTCAATTTACGAGGTGTTGCAAAGTTTTGTTTATGTTATTTTTTTTACATGGATTGGCTATTTTATGCGTTTGTAAGCAAGAGCAGAAGAAATTTAGCTATTGAGTTGCGTGATATAATGAACTGTTAATTATTTTGTTTTCACGGTTTTTATCATCGTACGAAGCTACTTGAGAAATTTTCCTATAGAAAGATCCTTTGTTAGTGTAATAGATTTATGGCCATCCCCGCATACTGTGCTAGGCTAATATCACTAGCTTGTTTTTCGGTATTTTTAACAGTTTAGTAAATATATTGTTTTCATTTTTTTTTCTGTTACCTTTTACACGTATTATTCGAACTAATCACTGATGACTATTATATATAAGAATGAAAACTTAAGCAACAGCTGTGTTCCAATAGACAAAGAGTTGACGTACATGACTGTTATGAAGAACTAAGTAAGACTTTCATTTAGCTACTACACGTTTCCCCATCATCATCCATGCCGGTGCTGTACATCGAAAAAATCTCAGCAATGCCCTGGTACTCGGCGGCCGAGAGCGCTCTAAATCTCTCTCTACTGCTCCATTGATAAGTCCATTAAATTGGGAAGCAATGAGAGCTCGGCTGCTTCAGCACTTTTACTTGGGCCTGGGATAGTCATTGGCAAGTCGTCTAAAAAAGAAGCAAGCTCTTTCCATGCTGCCATTTGGACAGCGTCCAGTTCTCTGTCTTCACAGAACGCACTGCGCCATAAGCGGGCGTTCTACTGGCTCTCAAGTATGCTTTGGCCTCTCTTCAGTTTGCTTTTTATATGCTTTAGTCCATTAGTCATTAATAATAAGCTACTGCGCTTTCATCAGTGGCGATGAAAAAGAACACTATTCTCGGAAAGTGCTCTTACAAAAGCTAATTTCATATGCGCGGTATAAATACCTTGTGTAGGTTTTGGGCGACTCATTTATATCGCAACTTCAAAGAGGAGAGAAAAACTCATAAGCCTTTCTGTGTCTAATGAGCATGCTTTCAAAATCTTCACTGACAGAATCAGCGCTCTTGTTTTACCGATGAAATATTATAATATATAACCTCGGGTATCTCTGTAAAGATAGTCACCATGTGGACTTGGTAGATAAATCTTATTCTTTGTGTTCTTACTCTCATGCCTCTTACCGGCTTTGTGTTCCTAATAGATACTCCATTAATTTACTAGTTTTGGCCTAGAAGTAAATGAAATTAATGGGTCGATGGAAAGCCCCGATGGCGATTTTTGTTGTAGTTGAAAAATTACGACAGTCTGTATCGTAAATAAAGCTAAGACCTTAAAATTGGCTCTCAAATAACGAACACATCCAACCGTGCCAGTTCAGTCATAGCGTGGCACGTATGCATACAGTAGCTACGTTGTCTACGTTGTAGCCATAGCTATCGTTCCACAGCCTGAGCTAGGAACTCCAGAAAGCAAGAGTCCAACTGACTCCCTGCTAATGGTAGTACAGGCTGACGTTCCCTAGGAAATTGGTTGTGTAGAGTTTCCTTGTCTCCTTCCTGCAACTAATAGAAGCATCCAAAGGAATTCATTAAGTTACATGACAGCTGCATACTGTCAGTTCAGATACTCGTACCACCGTTTGTGTTCCTATGAGATGAATTCCCTTCTTGTCACCCCGTTTATAGACATCAATATTGCATAAGATCTGCAAAAATTGTCAGCTAACAATCAATCATGTTTAACTGTGGACGGCACCATAACAACGTGCAAGTTTTTTAAAGTTAATTATAAGAAAACATACTGTTGTCGTGGAACTGATACCTTTACAATCATGGTTCTTTGGACGAGGTTCAGGTGTCGTTACACACATCGCCCATCTTATGCTGAGGTGATGCTGCCTGCCGTGACAAGCGGAAGGGCTTGAAGCGAGTTATCCCCACATTACATACGTAGCCGCTTACAATTGGTTTGTTTGGTACTTTTTGATGTAAAATATTTGGGACAAATGCATATAATTGGCATGCTTAACTTTTATAAGCCAGCAGAAAAATAGAGCTTTAATACAGTTCTGAAGAGTCTTGTCGACCATCCCTCGCGCGGCCTAGCACACCCCTAGGTTGTCTTGGTACGGTGTGGCTCCATCAGCAACAGCGAACAATGCCGACAGTTGCGATCGTGGACGAAGTTGACGTCAATCCTGGACGATTGATTCTTCCCCGTTTTCTTCAAATTTCGAAGATTAAAATCGTTCCTCAACCCATTTCATATTTGTTAAGTCTACGATTTTGATGTAGTGGACATTAGAACGTCGAGGCCTGTGCTGTATCCTCTGGGGCAGACTTTCTTTCAAGTTGGGCTACTCATGTTGCCATTTAGTTTTGACTCACTAATGTCTCTTTATGCTGTAACGATAGCTTTAGTTTATTTATCGTTCGATTCAAACTGCACTCCTCGAATATGCATGATATATGTACACGCTCCTCTGATCCGTTTTCGGTGCAGGACTTACCGCGTTGTACTGCTTGTCCAGTCTTCGTTGCCTCTTTTGTGCTGCAGTCTATAGTCTGCTGTATTAAACTTCTACGTTATTGTGCTGGCTTACCCTAAGTCACTCTCGTTCAGTTCACATGGCCACTGTGATTAGTCTGTTATCCAGTTCCGCTGTAGCGATATCTTTGCTCCCTTCCCTTATCGTTTAGTTCACGTTGCTCCTCTCACATCACAAATTCCTTGTGCCTCTGTTGTCCCATTATACGTTGTGGCGATAGCCTCACTCCCTTCTCCTATCGGTTAGTGCACGTTGCCCCTCTTACTTCAGAAATTCCTTGTCCCTCTGTTTTTCCATTACGTCGCAGCGATAGCTTTACTCCCTTCACTTATCGTTCAGTTCACACCAGCTCACTCGTGTTACAAACCTTGGTCTCTGTTATCCTTTTATGCTGTAGCTTCAGCTTTTCTCCCTTCACTTATCGCTTCAATTTACTAGCGCCGGAAACAATGGTCTTTTCTTTACACGAATCCTAAAGAATGGAGCTACACAGTCTTTTTTGCAACTGTGCGCCATCAATTTCCTCGGAAGCCCTGACAGGTCCCGATTTATTATTCCAAATCCTCTTTCTATAGGGTTGTTCTTGCCGGTAGTTCTGCCCGGGCTAGCTTATTGTATCTACGGAGTTGGCTTTCCAATAGAAAATTTTAGCACGAACATGAAATATTCCGTTCAGAGCTCGAGGTCAAAGTTCTTTCCGAGGGATACTGAACACTTGCGGTTCTGAATTATAAATGTTTCCCTTGAGTAGGAAACCGAAGTGCGCCTCTCAATGCTGACAAGAAACTGCATTAGATCTTATCTTGTGTAACAAGAAAGGCCAGAAACTGAAGCGAATATTGTAGTGTTTATAGACATAAGATACACCGTATCATGTTGCCTTCTGCTTGTTCTCATTTTGTGCCTTATTTCTTCCTTATCTCCGCTTAGCTTACAAGCATGGCATTCTCGGCGATCATGTCTTGATAGTGACTGCTCAAACTACTGCGATTCATGTTGTCCACTTTTATTACCTCCGCCAAGGAGGTTATGTTTTCGTCGGCTTTGTCTGTCTGTCTGTTATTCTGTCTGTCACCATGATAACTCAAAAAATTAGGGACGGATTTTGATGAAATTTACAGGGATTGTTATGTATGTTAGGAGGAACAGATGATTAACTTTTGGTGAAGATCCGTTCATCTATTTGTTTGTTTGTCTGCCTCATTCTTCTCAATGCCCTAACTCAAAAAGTTGAAGATGGATTTTGATGAAATTTGCGTGAGTTGTTACTTGTTAGGTATATTACGAAGAGTAATTGACCAAATTTTTGGAGTGATCTGTTTGTTCGTTCGCTTATTTGTCACTGATTTTAATTTTATGCTTGTTAGCACAATAACTCAAAAAATTATGAATGGATCTTTATGAAATTTATAGGAGTTGTTAGCAATGTTAAAAGACATAAATGATTGAATTTTGGTGCAGATCAATTTGTTCGTTTGTATGTTTGGCTCATGTTTGTCATAACGTTTGTTTGCAGCATAACTCAAAAAGTTAAAAACGGATCTTCACGAAAATTTCACAACCTGTCAATACCATCAAAGGGCACAAATGGTTTGATTTTGGAGTTGATGCAAAGAAAAACATGGTTTCAAAGCCAAAATGAACTTTTCATTACCGTTGCCTCGCTTGGCGGAGGTATGCGCTCTCAGAATGCTTCAGTTTATTTTATTTTCTTTGTCTGACGCTCCTGCTTTGCGGTTTTTATCCACACCGAAGTCTTCTTTTTCTTATTTTCTACCTTTTCTAATTTTACTGTCTGTCACTGAGGCGTGTTACTTCTATTTTGATATAATTGATTCGGAGTATTTTGCTGTCTATTAGTATTATAATTATCATAAATTTTAACTTTGGATAGATGCTCGTTTTTTTCCTTACATTTGTGCATTGTTGTATCAATTTTATTTTCCATATTATGCTTGTACTAGTGTCCCGAGCCGTCATTGTAAATGACGGCATATTGGGTTATTAATGACTGGTGCACGTGTGCGATAAATGACGGCAGTCAGTTAGCCCTTCAGGAAAACCCCCGCTGGCTTCCTCATTTTTCCCCTATCTAATACTGAAGAAAAAGATTTCAAGGTACTCACCTTTTTTTTTTTGCCTTTTGAAATCTGAATTTTCTCCTATCTTATTAGTTGTATTTTCCCCCTATCTAATACTGAAGAAAAAGATTGCAAGGTACCCCACTTTTTTTTTCGCCAAAAAAAATTGCAAGGTACCCCACTTTTTTTTTACATTTTGAAATCTGAATTTTCTCCTATCTTATTCCCATAGAGCGTGACAGGAAAGATATAAATATATACATAAATAAATAAATAAATAAATAAATAAATAAATAAAAACACGACGTGAATTATTATATAGTAGATAGATCGTGTATGTAGCTTTATCCTCTGAAACACAGGCAATGTACTTATAAGACTCAAAACTTGGTAGTAAAAACTTTTTTTCATAACCCAAAGCACTCTTGCTGCCACTTTGTAATTGTGCTCAACACGAGCGAGTTGCATTAGCTCCTATGTTATGACTAATATTTTTTCCTTTACCCTCTTTGTTTCTTCGGATTTGACCATTCCTTATTGTAATGTTTCACTATCGCTTCGTGATTAACTTTGGCGAGCACAAAGATATGCTGGTAACTTTATATGTTGACCTAGATACTTAGAAGAAATATCGTTAAAGAACACTGCATTAATGGAGATCTCTTCTATTCCATTGCCCGTAAAATATGCCAGTGCTAGTTACTTAAGAAATATAGAACCCATTATTGCCTTATATTTGCCTTTCAGAATCTATAATATTAATAGCGTTGTTCCTTCGTTCCTTCCTTCCTTCCTTCATGTGTTACGCTCTTCAATAAAGGATAAGGGAAAATTCAACATGTAAGAAGCTCTGATTTTCACTACAAGGAAGTTCAATCACAGCTGGTTTCTTTCAGCTCGCACTTGAAAAAATTTCAGTCAGTTTCTAAGCAAAGACATGAAGTTCATTTTGCACGTATCATACCTACCATGGTACCAAATTTGATTTCTTGTAATATTCACGTTGCTGGGGTTGCATACCGATCCAAATATGGGAAAATTCGATCGTAGCCATAATACGGTTCAAACAAAGCTGTTCTCAACT
>LQNS02278171.1:7573824-7589249 GCA_001587735.2 Parhyale hawaiensis
GCATAGTTTTTGCGTGACTTTCAACTTGGAATACGGGAGCGCTTCACGTTCTTGGAACAGTTGTTTCTGTGCCCATGATAACGGTTGAATCTATTAAGACACATCGATTGCAAAACAATATGTACAGTTGTGAATTGAAACTCAGAAGTACTTCAGAGACTAAAAAGAGCACATGCATGGCCCTGGCTGTAGTGGAATAGCCGCCGCGGCTCGGAGTTTAATCAGTTATTGAATATAATATTAGATATGTCGAAGCTGCATACACAGCAGTGCAAGAGGAAGGATATAGGCGACTCTCGCACTTGAGGCTTGAGGCAGTTCGTTAGAATTAAGGAACAGGCGCTATTTATCGGTTAGGTTGAAAAACTGCATTAGGTGAACTAAAATGAGTTATAATAGCGTAAGGCTAGACTGTTTCATTATAAAAAGTGAGGACATTACCTTACCCACCGTGGAATTTCCGCGGGTCCCGCTAGTTGTATGTAACAAAGAATAATGAAAAACAGGTAGCAATGGTTTACGGTAATTGCGTGTTGTGGGTAAACTGTTGCGTGCCGTAGTGCAGCTGCCAAAGAAAAATCATTGAGTTTCTCTGGACTCAAGCGGCAAACGGTGTGGTGTAAGCCGGCTTGAAAATCATATTGTGTTTCCGAGCTCAGAAAACGTTTTGCGGAAGAAATACTTCCTAGAACCTGGCGCTATTGATCAGTCGGTAAGAGCGTGGGCAGTTGCCGTAATTGATTGTTTGTTTTCATGTATCCGCGATTGAAAGTTGTGTTACAGTCGTAATTTGTGTGGATACTTGGTGATTCTTCAAAAGCTACAGACTTGCGCTTCAGCAGCACAGATCGATGACGTTAGACCCGTACGCAATCCCTCATTAAAAGTTGTGTAACACCAGCGGGTTTCACGTGTTCGCTAGCAGAATAGTACCGCCTCGTACTTATATAGGATGAGCCTTCTTTAGCCATGGATGGCATCGTTAGGTTTATGCCTGTACCAAGGTGGACAGAAAATTCTGTGCTCTCGCGTGATGAAAACAAAGCCACGTGTGACGTAACAGGCCATCAGAGGAGTAAACTTTCTTGTGGTGGGAGGCTTCTTTCGAAAAACAGTTGACTCTTTGACGTCATAAGTGGCTTTTTTTGATCGCGTGAAAGTACAGTGTGTTCTGTTCGCTCTGGTTTGTACGTTGTAGCTACATGAAAAATTGAAAAAATGCTTAGTTGAAGTTTGTTCCCCACAGGACTAGAAATAGTCACGACTTGGTATCGTACAATTTAACCGTAATCCATAGTTTGGTCGATCAACAAGTTTTCTGTGAAACTTAAAATATTTGATGGCTCGGTGAAAATCTGTTTAGGAGAAATTATCAATAACGGTTCATGAAATGGAACTTTAATGCTTGATAATTAAATTGAAAAACGACGCTCATTCCGTATCCATGTAACTTTCTTGTCATATTTGCTCGATTCGGCCTCATTTTTAGCGACATTCGTGCATCGTACATTCTTCGGCATGAAGCATTCGCTGAAATTTGAAAGACTTTGGTGTTTAAAGTTTTGGACCTTAGATCGTAAGATCCTCTGATATACTAATGCGCAAAGTACACGAACCGCACACGTACACAGTGCAGCAGCGAGAGCAGAGGATCTGTAAAGACGTCGTATGGATGTAAGTTCAGTATAGGTGCCACTGGTAACGTGATGTACTAAATACATAAACTGTACACTTATAGAGAGTATATATGGCGGCAAGAGGAGGGGACCGGTAAGGGTGCGGTGTGGGACTGTGGGTGTGAGGTCAGTCCTCTCATGAGGCGGGGGCGGTTGCCACGGTCCTGCAGAGTGTTCCGGTCCAGCGCGCCCGGCCTGGAAGGCGGGGGTGCGGGGAGGGTGGCCGGCATGGAAGGACGTTAGGGAGCAGCACCCTAATCTGCTCGTGTCTACCCTACCTATTAATTAACTCATTAATGCCAAGTGTCACTCAGGTAGCACGTTAGCTGCAGTAAAAACGGCGCGAAAAAATATTTTTATTAGGATAAGTAATATTAAGTATTGGTTAAGCTCGACAGCCTTACCTGGTCTAACCTATATTGTCGGCATGTACCTCTGCTGAAACAGGTTCGCCCCTTCGCTCTATGCTTAACATCATCTAGTGCATCCAACGCTACCTATCCTAATGAAACTTAATTTGACTTGTTGAACTAAATCCCATACTCGTAGACCACAGGAGAATCAATGTTTCGCCTTCATTCCTAAGTGTTTCAGTGCTTCGTCGATCACATGCAGCAGTAAAATTTTCGTCTCTGTCTAAATATAATCGTAGCTTCGTACAGTTCTGACATCCGCGGATGCGATTGCGGATGTTACCATCTCAACATCTGCGGATGCAGATGTATATGCGGATATTCAAAAAAGTGCGGATGTCCACAGATGCGGATATTCGCCCCATCACAAAAAAAACTCACGCCCTCTCATGACGGCACTTTTTACAACACTTAAGAAAAACTTAGATGATGCTATTGTTGACAGGGACAGCGCTTGTACACATTGCAATCCGAATGCGAATCTGTAGTTTTCAGCGCTGTGGATGAGTTTAGTTTATAGTGATAAACCTGCACATCCGCGCCTCCTTTTCTGTGGATGCAGATGTCCCTAAATGCCGAACTACGGGTGCGGATGTATCTTAGTTGAAACGCGGATGCGAATGTTCAAAAAAGGTGCGGATATCCGCCGATGCAGATGCGGGTATTCGCCCCATCACTAGTATGTACCTTGTCTTAACTCTCTACCAGGAGGCTTCTTGACACTCGCGAAAGAAAAGCTTTTTTTGAAATTACCATGTATGATTATTTTCTCACGTTATTCCATTTCAAGGCCAAAAATTAATTATTGTGCACTCTTTTAAAAGCTTCCATCAGGACCGTAGCTGGTGTCGTTCGTGTATTAACTTCAGCGAGATTCTCATCAAGATGAAATGTGAGGACGCACTCACCCATGGACGTTAACGTTAAGCGCTAAAATTTAGACTTTCGAACGAACAATAACAGGCAACGCCGTGCTACAGGCAGAAAATTATGTTTATTCTGCTTCAACAAGCAATAGCCTGCACTGCATATGCTACAAAGGTTCAGAATAACAAATGCATGGTGAACGTAGTGCATATTTCTATGCATTAGCATGGAGGAAAGAAAGGGGGAGCTGCAAGAGAACTTGGGTCGTCTCGTCGTTATCTTTTGGCCAGGTGATGACCCTCCGCAGCAGCCACAAAAAGCGCCAGCCATACGGCGGGCGGAGTACATGCAGAACGGGTATCATGGCAGCGGGAGGGACCGACCGGCAGGTAGGTCGGGTCGTCGACGCATCTTCTTTCTTGGGGATTCTTTTTTTTTTATGTTGCTTCGCTCGCCATGCCGTCCCATGCCGCCCGTACGTACGTGCTGCTCTGTGCGCCTCGCCGCTCTTGTTCACTTGAGATTAATTGAAGCGCCTCCCAAGCAGCCCTTGCAGAGCTGTGTGATGTGTTGTTTTCGCTACATGTGGCGAGCGAGGCTCTTATCGTATTAAAACACTCAAGCGATTTAGAGCGCCTGGATAGTCTTCTCCTACAATAATTCTTGATGATGATGATAATTATCAAGGTCAGTGTAGTCAGTTTAACAACAAACGGTGATTGTTAACCTCAGATACTATATACACTGTTAGAGTATCAAAAGAATGCCAATTCAAGCCGTGAGCTAATTTAGTGAACCAACTTGGCAATGCTGCCAATGTCTTTAGAATAGCGCAATCATTGCAAGCTGCTTCCGTAATTTTGGCACTTACGATGGTGCAATACATGTGGGGGACTAATATTAGCGTATTGGTGAGCATCAATATTTGAAATGCTCTTTGATATGTTTGGTTTAAAATTCATGTAATTCTCACCAACCTGCCTTGTCTGTCAACATTCTGCACGCAAAATAGAAATACACTATTGGCTCGATTTCAATTGCATTGGAACCTGTGCCCCTTGGTTACGTTCTTAGAACTCATACCGTTACGGGTAGCTCTAACCCGTTATTAACTTAACTACTAAATGAATCGCGTTTTAGTTCCGTGGTTTCTATTTAATTTTTAAGTAAATTGTCCTTTCGAAAGCGTGAACTCTCATTTTATAATCGATTATTGTGTCACGCCGCGTACGAATTTGTTTTCCATTTTGTAACTGCCCGCTTTAGTCAGTTAGTTGCTCTCATTATAAGTAGACGGCTTTCGATAGTGTGTTAAGAGTGTTCGACTGCGTATTATTTTCATTAATTCATGCACGTTCAGAAACAGTATTCTATACATATGTCGAACAGTGCATTTTAGTACTCGATGGGTTATTGTTTATGAGTGACTCGATGATTGCACTCTCTACAACGGCGTTAAACAACATAATGTTGTGTATGTAAGGGAAGATAGCCTACACGTTACAAGACGGTCTCCCGCTTCGTCACGTCGAGAGCGTATAAAAAACGAGTACATACGAAGATACCGCGTGCATGTTCATGCCGCCTTTACTCTGTCGTATCTTGTATACGAGAGGATCCCAGTGGGTCGCCTTTCTTTTTTCTTAGGAAGGTCAACTGCTTCAATTGACTCCTCCACAAGGAGGGGTCAAGTGTGTGCCGCCTGCGCTCACGGGTGGCAATGCCCTGACCAGGTCACCACCTTGCACAACGAACCTTTCTTTGCAACAGAGTCTTGTTTCAGTTTCGTCGTGCAGCGCAGAGTTCATTGCTGGTATCTTTGTTTGGACGTTTGTTAACCGTAGTTTATTTATCTATTTTAAGTGGCAGTTATTAAAGTGTTTCGTAGGTCTTGGGGTTACCTGTCTTGTTCATTTTGGTTTGCTGTCCCTGAACGCTCGGGCGGGGTATATTATTTACTGATCAAGACGATACAATAAACACCAAGGTGTATTTGCATGCTTATCTATTTGTGTCACTCTTTGAAGAAAATAGACACTCGAAAACTTGGTATAGTTCGCGACCGTGGCGCATAATTAGAGCAGGTTGTATTTGATGACAGTAGTATAGACGCCTGAACACTGAATGCACTCTTTGCTATGCCTATTTGACAGTCAGGCCGTGATCACGTCTGATGTGTATCTAAACATTCACATCCAATCATGATTTTTGTTTTTTCTCGTATCAAAACTATATTTGATCTGATTACTCAATATTGAGTAGACGATCAGTGAAGCTAGAGGTAAGCTTTGCTTCTCAGATACTCCTTAGAGGAACGAAGGAAACGTGGGTTTCATAGCAGTAATTGTTGTCTGCAGCTTAAGTTTTCCCTTTGAGGCAAGATGCCGCTGTGTAAATATTCATCTCCTGAATGGCCAGGGGGTCGCTGCCGCGCTTAACTTTTAAAATGTAAGTGCTGAAGTTGGCTGAAGTGGTTTTTAAGTGGTAATTAAGATACTAGCTTGTACTGTATCTTAGCTGAGAATATCTGGAAATTGCGTAGATTAATGAAGGTAAAGAGTAAGATATTCCAAAGAAGAAAACCTCAAAAACGAGTAGAGGATACGAGGGTTTCGCTTGTGTAATCAATTTATACCGCCATTCATAAGTTGAGGGTTTCTAGTAGCTCATATTCTGTGAACGAAAGATAAAACGAGAAAATATTTTTCAAGAGCTCAAGCTTACGTTACGGATTTCTTGAATACAGTTAGGGGTTGGGTGCGCTTTCATCGGAGTTTTGTGGAAAACTTTAATTGATGAGTTGTGTGGTGTTGGGGTGGCGATTGTAGTAAAATGTGCTTATTTAGTGATGCTAGTATCGCGTGGCAGGTTTAATCGGAATCGAAAAGTGAAAACATGAATTAAAAATTATTGTTTTATCCTCATGTAACTTTTTCCTATTTCTCAAAAATCGCGCTCGTTACGTTTAACTGTCAACTGCGTTGTACATTAGCCTTTCAGGGTCACCTAGAAGTCTACCATAGTGTTAAATGCGACAAGACCCTGCCCGTGTTTGTTTCTAGTCTTATCGCGGCCTCGTCTTATAAGACAGGCTTTACGTTGGGCGCGTCCTGTAACTGTGCATGGAAGACAATACCAGTCAAGGTGCACATGATTTAGCGTTGAGTTTATCTTTTCAGTCCTCCATGGCAACACTGAGGCGACCTTAACGCTAAGTGTGTGCCCTCAGCTGTGTATGGCAACACCGACCGCAGGCCACATCTGCCATCTGCCTCTTCCGGAAACAAGATGTCTCCTCTGTTGGCTCTAATAAGCCTTTTTTTTTGTAGGCCAAGCTAGCTGGGGATAAAACTCCCTCCCTGCCTTCTATCGATAGCTTTTCAATAGGAGCGTCCTGTCCTGTGCGTCACGCGTATCGGAGAGTTTTATTTTTGCTGCTTCTCTCTTCCTTGGCAAAGGGGGTCCTGCGTGTTGCTGGTGTAGATCACTAGAGGGCTACGTCTACAGTAAATTATTCGAGTCTTATCTATTGATGCCTGCCCTGTTCCGAGATTACTTCCGTTGCAGTTGCAAGTGTTGGTTTAAAATTATTGCGGCCTTTCTAGAATGCGAATCATGTGAGCTCCACAATCACGCAAACGAAAACTATCCGTGCAGTTACCCTTTACACTGTCAGTAATTGTTCCCTGTAAGAACGTTGAAAAGAAAGCGGTGTGGCTCTGTTGATTCTTTTTAACTGATGTTTTCTGCTACGTAGTTGAATGCTTTTCGCATCAATAAAAGGAGTCAGTCTTTAACCGCTGCAAATCGTGTTTACTGTTATGCATTCATTAACTGTGAATATGCCCAATAGTATTTGTCATTTTATCATGAAATGCTCACCTTTATCTACTAAAAAGCTTTATTAATTTAATGATTTTTATTTTGTAATTAAAACTAGAGTTTTCTCCGGAAAATTATAATTATTTACATTTCTCTGTTAGTTATAAAAAACTTAGCCTAGTTTAGACGATAACATGTATTATTTACTTTGTGTTATTCTGTTGTGAAAACCTCAGTCTTGACTGGATAAATATAAGTATATTATTATATTTAATCTGCTTGAGTGCGCTCAGCTTGGCTGAGAAATACATACGAATAAAATATATTATTGTTAGTATAATTCAATTTGTTGTTAATGTTTTGTTTAGTTACTCTCCTGCCATACCCAGAACGAGTCTATGGCTGAACTACCTGCACGACCACAGCTCGTCCTGCAGAGCAAAAAGCTGACTCAGCAATGATCAGCAAATGAGACGCGGCCTTGACACTGCTAATGGGCGTAGCATAATTAGCTACTCTGGGCGGGAGTGACTTTTTAGCTGCGGCATGCCTCAGGCATCACAGCTGTGTTTTTCTGTTGTGCTTGTACCTGTACGCAGGGAGAGTCATAGTGACACATAGGAGGGGTGTATGAAAAGTTTTCAGCATCAGAAAAACTAAGACGGATAAGGGATTTTTGATGCTTTATTTGTCAACTTTTTAAAAAATCTCAAAATTTGGCAAGAATACTTGCGACAGGTTGTACTTTAAAAAAAAATTCATAAATTAACCATGCATGAACCCTGCTTATACATACAGCGACGCTCAAACTTTTCATCCGCCCCCTGTAGTTGCTCTTACCAAAGCACCTTTGCTTTGGTGTCTGTAAGAATTCGCTCTGCGTACTATAATTAGTTTAGCTGAAGCGAAGTGCTTGAATCTTATGTCTGCAGCAGACCATCTTTTGTCTACAGTAGACTTATAGCAAAGTGGTACAAGAATCTTATGCTTTATTGTTCTTGTTTGCTAATGGCAATGGTATTGACCCTGAAGCACCAAACCAGTACTCGATTTTTTAGCCCTAAGAAGAGCATTGTTTGAAATGTTAAGTATAGTTGGCACTCGATGGTCAAGGATTATATTAGACTTCTCGTGGATTGCCGATGCAGTGATACTTCGTAAATTTCTCCTGCATTGCTGATGCAGTGGGAGGGATGTCATCATAATTTAATTTACGATGCCGATACAGTGTTGCTATCGTAAACTGCCCCAACCTTGCCGATGCCTTACTGCCATGGGAAGCTCTACTTGTACTGCCGATGCAGTGGCACCAATTCCAGAAACGGCGCCTGCTACCGATGCAGCCACTGCCCCTATACGCCGATGCACTTCCGTCGTGCCGATGCGCTGCCACTCGTAGCCACTCGCAGCCACTTGGCGTGCGTTTCGACAGCCTCTTCCCTTTAATTGCGGGAGGCTGTGGGGAGCCTCATTGTTTGGGGAGCGCAGGATTCTTACTTCAGTGCTGTGAGATACTCGTGCTTTTTGGAGGGCCTGCGCGTGGCGGCCCCCCATCTTCTTTCGGAACAAGTTGCCCTCCTGAGGAATGAGCACCACTGCGACAGTTCCAGTTGTGCTCATCTTCCATGTATGTCTTGTGGCTTATTTCTGTGCTTAGTTTCCTACTTGGTGTACCGTAGTCGATACTTTCAGTGATATGGGAAATGCAAAGTGCGCGGTCTTGTTCTGGCTGTTTTCCGAGCTTTACAATTAGTGAAAAAAAAACACTTCTTGAGCTGTGTGAAAGAATTATCCACTTTCCCTCAAAATATTAGCAGTTAGTTTCGGATATTAGCATAGGTAAACCGTTTACAAAGTTTTCTGTATTTTTTTCAATCCTATTTCTTCATTTGCATAAGCGCTAACCTGTGCATAATTGATACAGCTTAAGGCGCGATTTACGCCTATGTATTTTCAATGCGTATGCATAGGGCATTACCAACGTTATTTTTCGTGCGATTGATAAGGCAACAATGGAGTGTAAATGCGTTGAAGTTTTTTTTTTTCTGGAATATTTTTCGAATTAGCCACTTCTGCATCGATCGCCAGATTATTATTTTTTGTATATTATAGAAGAGCATTAATTACGAACAATTGTCTTTCTTTATATGCTGAGTCTGTGATGCTTTATTTTCTAAGAATTGTGGTCGTACTTGAAAGCGGTAAATTCTTCTTTCAGGAACTATGTCCGTTGAGGAGTACAAACTTCACGCTCTTCTCTGTTTTTCTGAAGAACATTTTTCGAGCTTTTTAAAGGACTCGATCTAAATATCATACATACCAGTGCGTGCTCACAAACTTCAAAGCCACGCATATTTTGTACCGTTTGCTGCTCACTAACTTTTTTATTCTAAAGAAGTTGATGCATCTGTTATTAGCTGGCTGACTTTCCATAGAGCATTCCTACTGTCCTATATCCAGCGTATTTCTAGCCAAGCAGCGCAGTAATTTGAAAGTTCATGTGTATGGCCTTTCATAATAATATGTTGGTGACTCCTTAAGGGATATGTCATCTCTGTGTGAACTAACGTACAATATATGTTTACATATTTATTATCCGTACAGTTGCATGGTGCTGCAAGTATAATATTGCTTGTGCCCTAGGCAATATTGCAGCGAGCATATATTTGTAAGCAAATAATAATCTTTCCCGCAAGTTAGCCGGTAAGTCAGGGTCGTTATAGTTCATAAACTTGTGATGTTCGGGGCTGAAGAATTTGAAACTTTTCGGACGCATTTTTTGCTACGTCGAGACCTTTCTTCCCCTTAAAGTTTGGGGTTGTTTTGTAACCGGTTTCAGAGAAGCCAAACTTATTTATTCGGAAAGTGGTAATACGAACGGGTATAAAACTCATGACATTTAAATGACCGTTGAAAAATTGTGTTTTTTGGTAGATAAGTTCTTCTATGTAGTTTAAGATCCCCGATTTACGTATAGGGTGTCGCCTATGAAAGTAGATAAGCAGATAATCCATAGTTAAGTGACCATGTTAGCGTAAACCCTAGTCAGTAATTTTTATGTGATTATCTGATATTGTCCGATGTTGCTCCCTATGGTTGTCGGAGTAGTGCGTATAATTTCCCTATAGGGAATAAATGCCGTTTGTCTAGTGCTATCTTTTGGGATGGGTTATGTTTTCCCTGTAGAGACCGCGAATGAGAATCTTCTGCACTGACATCGTTTCCCATCTTCTCCTTTGCCTTAATTTATAGTTCTGAAGTCTTGTGTGTCTTTCCCTTACCGATGTAGTGTCCATTCTCAACTTGTCAGTAGGAATGCCGAATTTGCACGCACTGTCTTTTTTATAAGCATTTATTCCGTTGAAGAGTCATTTTGAGCTCATTCTCGTTATTACTGAACTCCCATCCATAATAATTGCAGCTAAATGGTGTCATTTTAGGGAAAGATTTTCAGAGTCGCTTTCAACAGTCGAGTCGGAGCAGGGGAGAAGCCACTTTTCATGCATATAATTTGGCCTTTTTTTGAAGGGGAGGACTAATTATGCGCTATAGAACGACAATTCTCCTGAAGGGTGCAAGTTATTTAATACAATGAGCATTGGCTTCAGATGTGTGTAGCCTCACTAAATGAAAATTTATCTGAATCGTTGAAGTCGGAGGCACTCTTATCTAATAATTGTCAATATATTCTACTAAAAATCAATAGCAATTTTCCCGAAATTTATCTGTTATCCAACAGTATCATATCCATTTTGCTTAAGAAATAGGCATGACAACGGGCTTATACCTACTAAATATAAATATTGTATTGTATTTATCAATGAATCAAACATTTATTTTAACATTTATTTCATCGGCAGTTTCTATGTTGCGTTTGTTTAGGACTGTAAATATATTTTTTCTTGATGAACTTGCATGTGGTTATTACACAGCCTTAATTGAAGCAGTTGATTCATTAATTATGTCGTCTCTCCGCAACGTAAAATATCCAGTTTCAAAGACCTTGTTTCCAGGAATATCCTTCGTTGCATGGCTGAACCTACGTACCCCCTGCCTAATCTCGATAGCAATTAAGATTTGCTACCCACTCACCGTTCATTGCCTCACTGAGGAATTCAAACAGAGAAGGAACGTTTTAACAACTAATTTATATTCCAGATTGGAGAATTCTTATCATTAAATGAGCTTGCTCCACCCTGCCGCAACTTGGACCTCAAATACTATAGGGTTTTGTATCCGGGACCGCGGTAAAATCTTCCGCTTTGGGTGACCGGAGGTAACTTTTAGAGCAAAGAACATAACGAGTGGTCCGTACGAGGGCGGCAGCTTATTTTGAATAAGCGAAGTATGTTCGTCTCTATTAGAAGCTCTGGAGCTGTACCTCAGGGAGCGCGCCTCATATTGTTCAGGGAGCCGTCCATTGCTGCTCTTTGTGCCAAGATGCGGGACTTCTTCAAATTGGAATCCTTTCATTCCTTCCCCTGCATTTTCGAAGCCAAAATCCTTTCGACGATACCACTGCAGTGCAGCTTCTCCAAGTTCAAAGTGCATTACTTATTGTTCGAGAAGTTTTGATTTTATGTTGGAACCTGAGTTTATTGCAGCAATTGTGATGTGCAGGCAACAAAACGGCATTGTATTTCAGTGACTTCTACAGAGGCTGCTGGCTTCGAACTTCATCAGGCTTTCAATCTTCATATATATATATATAAAGTGATGGTAGTGTCACTGGGGCGACAACGTAGGAAATTCCTTTAATTACACGGCGAAATCCAACTTTTAAGGTGACATTGTCTTGTACCCCTTTTGTAAAACGGGTCTGAAATCCTCTTCCGTAGACTAAAACCAAGTTAAGAATAAATCTACGGTTTCCTTCCGCCGTCTTCTCGATAGTAAAACGGCAAAAAATTTTTTGTGCTGCTACGGCAAAAAATTTTTTGTGTTACTACCATCCAGGGCCACCATCCCCCTTACAATGAGCTTTTATTTTGCCAACCTTGTAGGTTAGGTAAGCCAGGACTGGTTCGTCTAGTGCTTTAAGGTGTATTAGACCCGTATATATCATAAAATATTAGAAGAATTAGACCTGCCTGTCTAACCTACAAGGTTGGCGGAGTAAGAGCTCATTGTTGGTTAGCTTTATGTCGCCTTAAATAGTCTTTGTTTTCCTTACGTCGCACCTAATAGCAAAAGCCTCACTTTATATATACTGTGTACATGCATGGCTGCAGCAGCAGCATAATATTAGGTGAATTTTGCTCATACTATATCTTGTAGGTATTCCATGTGCCATTTTAGCTTCAAATCATTCTTCGTACTGTCTTAACTACTGTACTAGTTACTCCAGTGTTGATACAGTGAGTGTAAAGTCCCTTATTTTTTTAGAACTATGTAACTATTTGCAGTTTTCTTATCTAATAATATATTTAACGTAATACACGTGTATTAGTTTTTTTTAAAGAACTTATTGTTATGGGAATTCTTCGTATGCCTGACATAATTCTATCGCTTGCTTATGCAGAGCCATTCGTACAAAACCGCTTGAAAAACTGCTCATTGCTTTATAAATAACACGGCCATCGTGGCAATGGTGGTGCAGTTGTTTCATTGCTAATATTACCAGCAAAGCTCCTTTACCTGCAATGCATACAGTGAAAATTAAACTGCACCTGGTGCATATTGAGTGGCATTGGCCGTCGTTCCATTTAGTTCTGTGAAGGAAGTACCTGCTACCGGCGGCGTAATTGTCTCATTGATGTTCGTGTCTTTGATAGCTATGAATTAAGCGCCTCTGTCTGTAATACACGTGGTGGCAATCCTGCAGTATCCCATGCTCATCCTGTGACATTGGTAGGAAGCTCGTCTGATTCGTAATGATGCCTTCCTTGCCACCGAAGAGAGAAGTTCACATCCATTGTCATCGCAGAGGCCGCTTGAGTGTCAAAAAAAAAAAAAAAAAGAAAGAAACGCGCCACTAAACATGGAGAGGACGACGATCGACAAGAGAGACAAGGAACCGTAGCGTGAGTTGAGATAGGAAAGAATTAAATGGAAACCGCAACCGGAAACACACAGAGCTCCCCCGGAAGCAATGCACCACCGCTGCCGTGCTCTTGCTCTATGCTAATGCAATCATGACGAACTTGTGCGTGTGGACCAATAGTCGCTCCCTTGCTGCACTGCACGGTCGCGCTATTCTTGCCTGGTCTCTACTTCCTCATGTATTCTACTCGCCGCGTTCCCATGACGGATCCCTTATCGGGAGGTAATCAGCTTCACTTAATTACTCTTGCTGCTCAGGAAGCGATTACCATTGCTGCTGTTCGACTGACGAAAGCCAGTGTTTGAGTCAGCGTTTGCGTTAATATCCCCATGTATTATCGTGACTTCTCAGTGCAGGATTAATTAAGCAGACATACGCGTTTAGCTTCATGAATACCTTAGGTGTACATTGGCTTCGCATAAGACATTGTGACTGACAGCGCTTAGTTAGAGCTAGTATCAAGTTACAATAATTTTTTTTTTTTTTTGCAACATGGGTAGCACAGTTGTGTTAGCAGGAGTGCAGTATACGCTCGACTGTTAGTGTTGCAATGTCTACACGTGTTTGCCTAGTTATCATCTGGAAATCCATGCGTTTCTACGGCGCAATTTCACATTGTTTAATCTAATTCCTTGTGTTTACTAGTACTCTGATAACGCATGTGTCTTCGTACATGGCTCGCTTATTCATACGTGCTGTGTAATGTGTCTTTCATGGTGTCGCCATTTGTTTAAAAAATTTATACATATACATTATCTTTCTCAAAGCAACGTACTATTACAGGAAACGTTAAGAGTAACATTTATAAAATTTCTATTTTCACTCAAGCCATTTGCAGTATTTTTATCATGCATACTAAAAAAATATCGCTGACAATATTATTCACCATAGGAATGCGATTAAAGCAGCCGAGGTTACACCTGAGAGCAAGCTATAGTTACGGCGTTGTCGATTCGCAAACCGCGTGGTGGTAATCTATCTAATCTGCTTACCTTGACCGGAACTTCTGTTATCACAAACCGATTTCGTATACAACGGCGTCCCGAAAGACCCTGCAGCTGTGGTTAATCTTTCGGACGAGTTGAGGCGAAGCGAACTGAATTATTACCCTTGCAGCACACGAATCCACGAGACCTGTAATATCGTCCACTTGTGCAGCAAGTGTTGGAATTTTATTTTTTCCTTCAATTTGCCCATTCCCGCTCGTTTCTGCTGGGCGAGCGCGTGGTGGTCGGTGGACTCATTGGAACTCAACACGTGCGTGACGGCCGAGCTTTTAGCGAAGCTCCTGGTTCACTGTAGACATAACGTTCATCGACAAGCACTAATTGCAGTTTATGCAGAGCTGAAGAGGCGGCTCTGGTGACTCCGTTACAGAGCTATAGTGACTCTTGTCGTTTTTTGAAAGGCACGTGGAGGCAAGTCCGTCCTTCTGCCCCAGCGACAGCGCCATCTTTTCCTTGCTAATGGTTTCCTCTGTCAAAGAACTCAAGCAATCAGCAGGGTTTTATTTAAAGAAGCAACCAGACCATTGAGTGCGTCTTGTGTTCGCAAAAATGAAAGAAATGCTCGGGAAAAGTTCAGCTGTGAACGATCGAAGCGGCTCGCAAAACATCGTGAAAGAAATGCATGACGAGCAACGACCGGGACTTGGAGGGAGAGATCTCGGCTCTCTTTTTGGCCGATGATGGGAAGGAATCCAGTAAGAGGAACGGCTGCCGTGTGGAAACGGCGACAGAAAGGAACAGCCAACAGAAAACGCACCTCTTTTCATGTTGCAAGAAAGATCGAATGTTCTCCGTCAAACTTATTGCGCATCGAAGGGTCCTCCTGTCTGATGTTTTGCTCACCAGCGAAACGGAGAGTACTCGCCTCCAGCTGAAACTTACCTCGAATTTTTAAATTTATAGCGTTTGCAATGAATATCAACGGGCGAAAAAATATTAGAAAAATTTGCTAGTGAAAAGCTTTAGCTAGAATTTGGCATTTTCTGTACTCGTAGGTAGTGCGGCAAATCAGTGCTCCGGTCGCGATGTAATGTGCGAATGTATGTCAGAAAATTATACACAGAAATTGAAGTTTTTCCTACTTTGGTTACACCTGAACAGTCGAGAAAGTAAATGATTCGAGAACTTTAGGTGTTACGGCGTATAGTACCGCCGTAGTTCGTGTAAACCGTCTAATCCCCCATTTAATAACTCCCATTGCATTCTCGAGCTCTCATTGAAATTCTGAACGTATTGGTTGAAAACATTGAGTGTATAAGGACTTAGCGGTGTAGGAGTTCGTGTGAACTGAGACCTCTGGGCCAAGCAATTGGTCCTATTGTGAACTGGGCGACTGCGCAGCGCCCCGCAGCACGTCTGCTCTCCCTTCACTGTGTTGCCTTCCCACCACCTTCGCAGTATTTACCCTCTTTGTTTGCCTTTGCCCGTGTGACTTCGAACTTTCTTCGTCGTATTCAGTATTGTGGCGGGCCCTCTCCCTGCCACAATATGTTTGGGCATCACGCACCCAAGGGTCCCGAGTGCCTTCTCCGCAGGGGATGTTGCAACTTGCCGCAGTTCCTGCTGACGAGGTTAGTTTTGTAAAGTTAGGTAGGCT
>LQNS02278171.1:7629969-7640516 GCA_001587735.2 Parhyale hawaiensis
TACCTCACTCGAACAAATGGATCTGGAAGAAACTCAGACAGTGGATGACTGGGGCAGTTATAGATTTTATACAAAAAACAGACTCCACCAACTCTGCGACGATGCGCCAGATCACATGGCACACGTACCCCTGTACTTATAAATTTCTTCCTAGACAAGTGTGTTTGTACGTTATATTTAAGGAATTTATTGTAAGTTAGAGTGTTGCAGTAGTACTCTCGCTTACGATCAGTTCTCGATCGAGATAGGGCTGTCAACACCTTAATTCATAGCTTTTGCTCCTATAGCCACTGTTATGTGCACTCAGATCTATCAATTCTGGAAAGCTAAGTAAAGTCTCTATTACTTTAATACAAGGCTTGTGCCAGGTTGGTTTGTTTGAATGTGAGCAAGGCATACATTAAATCATACCATGAATTTCCCACTCGCCGATTGCTTCTGTTGTAGACGTGCAGACATTTTTTGATTGCACGATGACTCCCACCAGACGAGCGCTTATTTGGCTCATAGCCGCCACAGGTAATGCCTGCCTGTGCATCCGTTTCCCTTTCAATAGGCGTCACGTTCCTTCGAGTATCGAAAGCTTCTTCGTTTCTTGCCGTCGTTGCGGCAGTGCACTGCTCGATGACAGACGACGCCGAGGAACGGAGCGCCCTGAACGTCTCACCGCAATTGCTTGATTGACGGCTGCTGTATAGACGCGACTTTTGCTTCTGCCGCGGTGAAGACAACTTACGTGCGGAACCGAGTCCCGTCGCGCTCTCGTCGTGCACTTGAGTTCATCCAGCGAGTGTTGTACGTAGCACTGTTTGAAACTTGAACATGTATTCGACGTTCATCTCTGCTGGGCCCGAAACTTACTTGTTGAACTGACTGGCTCTTCAGTCTTCCCTTTGATTCATCCATCGAGTAATTTTTTAGTACTCACATTTGAAGTGGTGTCGCGATCATCACTTGGGTCCGCTCAAAAAAGCATATAACACTTTTAAATGTTCATAACGATGTCTCCACCTCTGGGTAGGTCCAGTAACACGTGCTGAGTCGACTTGCATCACGATCTTCACTTTCTACTCGCCTGTAAAGAATATGTAGTACGTTTTGAGTGTTTTCGTAGCTGCTTTTACTTTTATCGGGTGCAGAAATTAACGTTTTGAGTCACCTGGTGTTTTTTTCTGCTAGTATGTACAAAACCCATGCGGGAACTAAGTATTTGTATATGGGCAGTTGATTATAAGTTTTAGTATGCATGCACTGTCAGCATTACTGACATTGATGTCGATTTTCCGCTATACCATCCGTTTATAGTATTATATCAAGCCGCACCTTTGCATTCGAACGGCTGCTAAATCAAGTAATTCTTCATTCCAACGTTTTGTTGCAAGAAATAAACGCGCGGTAATCGACCGTCGACCCTATGCTCGGCTCGACAAGACCCAGACTATACTGGAGGTAACTGTAGCAAACCTGCTGGAATGACAATGCTGTGTCTAACTGCAGAAGTGTTTTTTTTAAGCGCACTCGAAAGCAACCTTCAGTAAATGAAGTCTTACTAACAGAACGACGGCAGCTCAGAAAGAGAGCGTGAACAGACTGAAGAGTAAAGAAGAACATACTGTTATACGCACGCTGCATTTTATGAAAGAGGATTTCTGTTCAGGAAACGATGGAAACTGTGGTGTCTACGTATAGCACCATCTATAACATACACTATCTTCCCTGTTAAAGCTGCAAGATAGTGAGAATATAACTTGGCATTTAGTGCATGTTGTTACTGCCGTAAGTTCTTTATGATTTGTCCACGTTGCATACATCTGTAAGCTGTATACCATGCTTGAGTTCATTATAGGTCATAAGCTTATGTAAGGGTGTGAGGGAGTGAAAAGGTATTTAGCTTTTCGAAAAAATCTCTCAGTGCGAGCCGTTACCCAGAAGTTACTTTCTGGAACACTTTCATATAAATCAGTAAGAAAAGATACTGAACGGCTCATCGCCAAGTTTGTTCTAAATTTTTATCTAGTGGTCTACACTATCGCCAGTCATATCTCAGATGGCTCCTGTCATACCTTTCTTACCATCATTTATGCATCATTTATGTATATCCACAAGAGGCTAAACCCCTGTGTTCACATGAACATGAGTATTACCGTCAAGTTTAAGCCATGTTTATGGCTTTACCTGCATGGGCACGATTCCGCAGCCTTACTATTCTAAGATAAAGCCTTTCCCTGCTTCCTCTCCTTGTCTCGGATTGTCAACTTAATTGACTTATGAAGCTGTTCTTTCCCCCGCCCCGTCCTTGTAGAGATAATGCGGCCAGGGGAGACCTCGGGCTGAGCTGACGGTGCATGCTGTTTGCAATTGGCTCTGAGGAAAGCTCATCTTTATTGTAATAGTTTCAGTTCTATCTAAAATCAAATACAGATAAACGCATATCTGTATATTGTCACCCACTCGAGCAGCATGGTCTGACATATTTACTCTTCGTTAAATTTTCTTCTAAATGAATGTGCAAAAGTTCAACTTTTACTGGGGCAATGACGTCAATGAGGGTGTTATACAAAACAGTTTTGTGATTGGATTGAAAATTTATATTGTCGCATATCTTAACTACACCTAAGACTGGCGTGTACATATTGCTTCTAGTTTGTATAATTTTCGATTTTCTTTCCTGCAAAAAGTTGAATTAACTTTTGTGGCAATTTCTGGCGGCCCAGGAGGAGGAATGGCTCTGTTTCACAGGAGTGGCAGGGGCTGCACTATTCCATTAATCATTCGTATTGAAGAGTGTGATGGCGCCATGGCTGCTTCAATTAATGCATTCCCTTATAGCAGAAGCAGTACTATTCAAGCATAAATATTGACGAGGTGCCAATGTAAAAGCTTTACCGGAGATTTGCCTGCAGGGTACGTACTCAGGGTACTCTCGTGCTATGTTATGGAGGGCCCTGTCTGTCTGTGCCACGCGCTAGATCAGTGGTTCCCAACCTTTTTTTGTTCCTGGCACCACTGGAAAATTTCAATATGTTCTCGCGCGGCCTCATAAAATTTGTAATCCGTGTGATAATGATGATGTCAATTGAAATTTATAATTATTTTCCTACAACAAATTTAAATTAATTTTTGTATAATACAAAATTAAACAAAATATGGCTCCCCCCAGGAGATCATTTGCACCCTCACGGGGTGCGACCTCCCCTTGTTGGGAACCACACTGGTTCCTGTCGTACATTGATGAGCACTCAGCGTTCCTAATTTTAACTGCCTTGGAAGGTTTCACATTTACACTACAACATTTTCACCCGACTAGTTCTGTAAAAAATATGTGCTTAAGTCAGCTTGTCGTGAATTCTGAGTACTTAAACTGGCGCGTTGGGCACGAACAGTTTTATTTTAGTCCAACTGTGTTGCTACCTTCGAATTATATGATCTAAGGAGCCACTCGACTGTTGTTTAGCTATTTTTCTGTAGTATTACGTTTACATGCGGCCGGTCGTGTTTCATTGGCAAACAGCGTCTATGTAAATCTTGCATCAAACAGAATTTTACAACGGAATCTATCAACATGAATGACTTTCGATCTCATTGCCGAAACTGTTGCATTTTCAACTTAAGTTCCGCTCTTTGTAACGTAACAATTTCCATTTCTGTGTTACGCCTTGATCTCTCAAGTGTTGAAAAGAGAATGTCAGTAGCATGGTATTATTATTATTATTATTACCGTCAAATAGGTACAATCCTGTGAAGTAGAAAACGCATCCATGTTCCACCCTACGCACATCAACTGCCCAGTGCAACGTTACATGGTCTAAGGAACGTTTTAAATTGAAGTGACACTTAAGTTGGTTGTACTGTAGACAACTATTTAAAAAAAGAGATATCCAATATTGCTTGACAGTTGTGCCTCGTCCACTATATAATAAAACACAGTTGTTGGTCACTTGCTCCCTTGCTCCAATGTTGGTCCGTCTCTCCGTCACGCAGTTAAGAGTTTAATAGGAGAAAATTCATGTACTGAAAAACAAGATGAGATACCATACAATTTCATCGTTTAGGGTACCGGTGACAAATATAGTTCTGGATCTCCGGCCTCTGGATCTCCGCTTCCATTGCTGAATGATATCGAAGCAGTTCAATCTTCACGCTGAGCAGACGCCTTTTTATATTGAATTTACATCGCAGCCAAATTTCGACGCTGGAGGTTCAAAAATCAGTTGGTGTCCACAATACGGTGAGCCTTGGACATTTCCGCAGTGAATTCTTTTGACTGAACTATTATTTTCTTACTGCAACTTGACGCTTAATCAATTCCTAGCTGATATTCACTCCTCATCTTGCAGGGGGATATTTTGCTATCGCAAAACTCATTGTTGTACAGCTTGCGTTTCACTAATGGAAGATTAGGCCTGCAGGGATGAGACCTATAATACAGCCAAAAAAGCTCAATCACAAAATTTTTGCAGTCATTTTTGACGGCTGGGCCCTCTAGTATATTCGTAAAGAAGACTGTGCCGCTCTGAATGTCTTGCGCGTTACAAATTCCAAGCAGAATAATTTGCTTGATGAGTTTCGTCAGCTTCAGTGGTAATTTGCTTCTGTACAGCATCAAAGTTTCGGGTCGTAGCGACCGCGTTTGAAGCGGTCTCCAGAGAACACGCGTGCTAAACTCCCTCCAACCGTTATTGATTTGTTCGAAGCAATTGCGAGCCTGGAACTGGTACTAATTACGGAAGTTGGGCGTTGTCTTGGAATGTCTTTCTCTTGGGAAATTTACGCGCGCTGTGCATGAAATGACAACCGGCGACAGTATTTGAAATCCCAAGAGAATTGCTCCTCTGTTTCTTTCCCGTGTAGCCTGAGCAAATTTTGTTACAGCTGATTCTTTGGGAAGTGTTCAGTTCTGACGTCACTGAGCCGTACTGAATGGGTGTGGTTCCTTATCTTACCTAAGCGTCGCGCCCCCGTATATGCACCTCGCCTAGGAGGTTGTGTTTTTGTCATGTTTGTCACTCTGTCTGTTCGTTTGGTTGTTTGTTTGGACGTATGTCACCAGAATAACTTGAAAAGTTATGGACGGATCCTTACGAAATTTACAGGGATTGTTTGGCATGTTAACAGTAACGGATGATTAACTCTTGGTGAAGATCCGTTTAACCGTTTGTTTGTTTGTTTGTCTGTCTATGTTGCTTAGTACAACAACTCAAAAAGTAATCGACGGATATTTATTAAATTTACATTAATTGGTTGCTGTGTCACGAAGAGTAAATGACCAAAATTTTCTGGTGATCTGTTCATTCGTTTGTTTGTTGTTGTGTTTGATTTCATGCTTGCTAGCAAGATAGCTCAAAAAGTTATGAACGAATCTGTATGAAATTTACAGGAATTGTGAGTAATGTTCAAGGACGTAAATGATTGAACTTTGGTGATGATCGGTTTCCCTGTTTGATTCTGTTTCTGAGTTCAACTAATGTTTGTCAGAATGTTTGTTAGCAGCATATCTCAAAAAGTTATGTACGGATCTGCAACAAAACTACACCGTTATTGCCGTTAAAAGGCACAAATAATTGGATTTTGGTGTTGATGCAAGAAAATCATAGTTTCAGAACCAATTTGAATTCTTCCTTACCGTTGCTCTAGTCTCTAGTCTTCAATTTATTTTCGCACTACTTACGAAGGGTGAAAGAAAAAAAACTGAGCCTTCCGAGTGGCTGTTTGCAGTACCAACGATAAACAACGGTCTGAATTGAATAGAAAGCATACAGATCTCTGGAATTATTCGATTCTCTGTGCTCACGAACATTAATTGTCGTCATTGCAAGGTGTATTTATGCCGCTGTCTGCAGGCTCCATGCTTCCCGTTCACTCCCCTTCGTAATTGCAGTAATTAAGCAGAAACTATAGGTAAGCAAATTTATGCCTATGCTGAAGGTTGGTAGTACCGTTATACTCAAGAATGCAAGAATAATTATAATAAATATAATAATAACTATATTATTAACATCTTGTGACACACCTCAGCTACTCTATATTGTTCAAGTTTATTGCACGTAAGGGATCTTAGAAACGCCTCCATCAATGCTGAAATACTTCTACTATGTATTTGATATCAGTATCGATGCGTTTCAAGATCCCATACAGACAATGAAGTTTAGCAGTATGTTATTAACTACCAATTTTATATCACAATCCCGGCGTTTTGGTGCGAGCAACCCTAGTTAAGAATCTCTACTGTCAGGTATTGTTTGTCTGTTATTCTGTCTGTCACCAAGATAACTCTAAAAGTCATGGACGGATTTTGACAAAATTTACAGGGATTGTTAAGTATGTTAGGAGGAACAGATGATTAACTTTTGGTGTAGATCTGTTCATCTCTTTATTTGTTTGCCTCATTTTTGCTAGTGCCATACCTCGAAAAATTATGGACAGATTTTTATGAAATTTACACGAGTTTTTAGGTATATCACGAAGAGCAAATGACCAAATTTTCGTGATGATCTGTTTGTTCGCTCGTTAGTTTATCGTTGTTTTGAAGTTTGTGCTTGTTCGCACAATAACTCAATAAATTATGAATGGATCTTCATGAAATTGACAGGAGTTGTTGACAATGTTAAAAGACATAAATGATTAAATTTTTGTGATGATCGGTTGACCTGTTTGTGAGTTTGACTATATATGTTTGTCAGAATGTTTGTTAGCAGCATAACTCAAAAAATTATGGACGGACCTTCAACAAAATTGTTGAAACTGTTAACACTGCTAAAAGGCACAAGTGATAAGATTTTGGTGTTGATACGAAGAAAATCATGGTCTCAGAACCAATTTGAACTTTTCGTTACTGTTGCCTTGCTTGGCGGAGGTATGCGCTCTCAGAGTGCTCTAGTTTTATTTGTTACTAGACGACCCGTGACCCGTTTGTTCGTCCTTCCGATCATCTTCGTTTTCTTAAAAAAAGCAGGTGTTATTTAGCTGGGCATAGACAACCCGCTATTCGGCCGTCCTCTTCTGCCCGTCAAGGAGCGGCCCGTTCGGTTCATTATCAACAGATTCTCTGCTTCTCTAATGAATATTCAACACCCAGGTTGTAAGCAAAGTCAAATTATTATACGTAACGTTTTTCAGTTGTATTACCCATGGAACCGCTGAATTGATCATGCCCGTTCTTGAGGCCCAGCTCAGTTTAACTTCCGTATCACAGATACAATCGAATTAAAGAGCTAATCCATGGAAAGAATGCGGCTGCCCCCCCCCCCATACCTTGAATTTCTTCCCGTACAAAAGCGAAGAATCTGTGTCAAACAAGACAAGAATGCAACTGCCCCCCACCAGTACCTTTAATTTCTTCTCGTCTAAAAGTGAAGAAGATGTGTCAAACGAGACACAAATAAACAAGACCGGTTCACAAACATTTAGTATAATATAAATAGATAGATGACATCAAATTCTATGGTATCTTTTTGTAAATTACACTCAAATTTGGTCTCTCGTATAAGGTATTATTGCCCATTCAACGTTGTGCACAAGTGTATAGAAACTGTGTACATTTACAAATGTTGAGCATTATGCTTCTTGTATTCTTGTAACTTCGGTTAGGGTCGTAGTGGGTGTCAATACCGGGGCTCATGCATTTATGCTATGTACTCTTGTGTATGGTAGTATGTACTGTACGATCTCTTTATTAAAGTCGATGCATACTTGTATATGGCCTTGCGCAGTGCACGTACATGCTTGGTAATTCTACTTCTACGAATTATGCACAGTAGTTGTGTGTGTACCCGGTACCATACACGGTACCTACACGTGTGCTAGGTACCGTGTACCGGATGCGTGTACCCGGCACCTACGCTGTGCCCGGTATCGTGCACCGGTGCATGTACCCAGCACTTACACGTGTGCTAGGTACCGTGCACTTACACGTGTGCCAGGTACCCGGCACCTACACGTGTGCCAGGTACCCAGCACCTACACGTGTGCCAGGTACCGTGCACCGGTCCGGCGTGTCGAGGCGCAGGCGGAAGTCAGGGTCACGCTCCGTGAGAAATTTAACGCATTCCTCCCACGCTGCTGGCTGGTGCACAGGCCATTTCCCCGCGGCCGGGGGCTCTTCCCCCTTCCCCTCCACACACAACCTCATCATCGTCTTCTTGGCTGTGCTCTTCTCCGATCTAGTTACCCGCGCCCTTTGATTTAATTAATAACGTTTCCGTGTTTTGTGAAGGAAGTTATTCTTATAGCCACATGAATGCCTATGTTGATAGCTGTTGGACACGTTCCGCGTGGTGTTGTATGTATTGCGCACAATTCTTGAAAGTCCCTATTCTATGAAATACGCATGGTTTTACTCATTTCATTAAATACTTGTAATTTTTCTCATTTAATGAAATATGCATAATTTTACTCATTTCATGAATATTCATAATTTTGCTTATAGATTTAAGTACACATAATTTTTCCTATTTCATGAAATATGTATAATTTTACTTATTTCATGTATAAACATAATTTTACTTATTTGATGAAGGATACGGTAATTTTTCCCATTCCATGAAATATGCATAATTTTACTAATTTCATAAGTACGAACGATTTTGCTCCTTTCATGAAATACGCAGGAAAACTGTGCATTTCGTGAAACAGCCAAATCTATTGTGTGTTCTCATGGATTATTAACAAACTAACCCAAAATAGGTGGGTTAATGTTGTATGTTGCACCAACTCAAGAGATTTTAAACAGTATTTTTAATAGATAATAATTCACTGAACACAAATATCACCATCGCAACAAGCGTTAGCAGTTAGTTTTCTACATAGCAATCAATTTAACTAGAGCACTCTGAGAGCGCATATCTCCGCCATACGAGGCAGCGGTGGCAAAAAATTCAAATTGGCTCTGAAACCATAATTTTCTTTGTATAAACTCCAAAATCTAATCATTCGTGCCTTTTGATAGTAATAACAGCTTGTGCAATTTTCTTGAAGATCCGTTTATAACTTTTTGAGTTATACTGCTAACTAACGTTATGACAAACATGAGTCAAACATACAAACGAACTAACCGATCTGCATCGAAATTTAATCATTTATGTCTTTTAACATTACTAACAATCCCTATCAATTTCTTTAAGATCCATTCATTATTTTTTGAGTTATTGTGTTAACAAGCATAAAATTAAAAACAGTGACAAACGAACGAACGGATCATTACCAAAATTTGGTCATTTACCCTTTGTTATATACCTAACAACTCATGTTAATTTCATAAAAATCCATCCATAACTTTTTGAGTTATGGCACAACCAAGGAGGTTATGTTTTCGTCGTGTTTGTCTGTCTGTCTGTTCGTCACCAAGATAACTCAAAAAGTTGTGAACCGATTTGAACGAAATTTACAGGGATTGTTAGGTATGTTAGGAGGCAGACAAACAAACAAACTAACAGATGAACATATTTTCGCCAAAAGGTAATCATACGTTCCTCTTAACATACCTAACAATCCCTGTAAATTTCGTTCAAATCGGTTCATAACTTTTTGAGTTATTTTGGTGACAAAGAGACAGACAGACAAACACGATGAAAACATAACCTCATTGGCGGTGGTAATAAAGACTTCTCGGAAATGGAAACTATCTAGCAGAACCCCTCAGCTTGTTTAATAGATTAATTGTTTCCTATAAAACCAATGAACAATCGGGACTGCGCACCTTTGGATTGCTACTTATTACATCAAGTGAGCAAAATTATGTGTATTTCAGAAAATTGGTACTTTTTATGAATTGCGTGCAACATATGAGCGTGCACGCCATATGTAGAGGTCCCTCTGCAGCACTCGATCCCTGAAATTATGGCTTTCACCGTTCGTTAGGAAGATTTCCTAATGCTTATTGACCTGCGTGTACAATATATGTCGATGGTTTTATGGAAGAGCTCCAGCAAACGCTACGCCCACCATCGGACTTCTATAGAGCTTCTGCTACTGTACACGTCTTGAAAAGTTATGACTTTCATATTTTGTAAATTGAGGAATTAATTAACTTATTATACGAGTACATATACATGGAAGGTGGGAGTAATGCTGCCTAACGCGTTGCAGTCAATGTCGTTGCCCTTCACCAATAATGTACTTAGCGTCTGCTCCTAAGGAAACTATTGTGTGACGTAGAATGTTATTCTGGCAGTTGTTGTTTAGCCACTGACCATTTTTATGACAACTATCAGTCATCTATCTAATACTAAGAACTAGAGGGCCCAGCCGTCAAAAATGACGGCAAAAATTTTGTGACTGAGCTTTTTATTGTTCCGGTTCTTAGTATAGGTTTTGCTGTATTACAGGTCTCATCCCTGCAGGCCTGATCTTCCATTAGTGAAACGCAAGCTGTACAACAATGAGTTTTACGATAGCAAAATATCCCCCTGCAAGATAAAGAGTGAATATCAGCTTGGAATTGATTAACCGTTAAGCTGCACTAAGAAAAATATAGTTCAGTCAAAAGAATTCACTGGAAATGCCCAAGGCTCACCGTATTGTGGATACCAACTGATTGTTGAACCTCCAGC
>LQNS02278171.1:7650516-7660965 GCA_001587735.2 Parhyale hawaiensis
CTTTCCAACCATAATTATGGTTGGAAACCTTGGAATTAGCCCAACCATAAAGGTTGGAAACCCCCTCATAATTGCGGAAGATTTCGAGCGAATGTCATCCATGTCCGAACATAATCATGGATGCTTCCAACGAAAATTTCTGATAGGGATAGAGTAACCCTTCCCTTAGTATATGATTGCGGTTTTGTTACTTTATATCAACTGTTCTATGTGACTATTGTTGAACTACGTTGCATATGCGTGTAGTCCCGCGATTACGGTATTGTGATCCCGTAAATACTTGAGACTATGAATTCAAGAGCTTTCCGGCGTTGGAAAAACAATAAAATTCTTTGGTGCCCCTATTGAGTAAGACTATGGTTGTGAACCTTTTTATATTTTCTGCTAAATCGCTCAACGACTTTCCTAAATTATGCTTTATCCAATAGCTTGGAATGGTTGGGATTCAAACGAAGCGTTGGTTCTTGATTTCATTATCTAGTATCACTGAACACAACTGTAAGGAAATAGAAATTACGTCTCCGCTAAGGCCACCAAACGGAGGCCGCAGCGGCCGACTCAAAATGCAAGCCGCAGAGCGCAGCTGTTCCTTATTTACGCTGCACCTGTTTCTCTAAAACCGAACAGACACTTTTGAATAACGTAGAAAATTAATTGAGGCCATTTGTGCTCCACCTTAGTTCAGGCATATCCAATACACATCCTTCCCTCAGAAGGACTGATGGAAAGTTTAAGCTCTCGATAGGTGAGCCCAACTTGACATGTGACGTTGGTTTTGGAAGATCAGCCTTCCTTTCAAATGACTTGGCACTGTCTCTCATTCCATACTCGTGAAAAAGCAATATTAGCCCTTAGTCCTACAGCACTACTGTAGCAAGAAAATATGTCAAAGTCAAAGAAGGTAAACTCTCTGGCCTAGGCTACCCCTCTACCTATTAAGCACACTCACAACGGGTTCTGAGGACCTTAAATACCATGTTTATGACCGAATTTTTTCTTTTCAGGGAGGGACATAAAGTATGAAAATCTTTTTGTATAGATATAACTTGGAATTTCTTTATTCTGTGTCGAATCACGGCTGACATGTATTCATCGTGCTAGCGTATTGTTGCGACTTTTGAAGTCGTTGATGGTGACTGTGAAATGGTACACTCATGTTTTCGTCACTAGACCAGATAAGACTGCAGTTATACTGGCGCATCTACAGAATTTGAGGTCTTCACTCATTTTTCTATGCAAGAATGCACATATGTCTCTTGCAACTTTGGGGGTCTGATTTTTCCCAAGCACAAAAGAAAACTCCTTTTTATTTCTCGCCGAAGGGAGGTGTCCAACTGTCCGTAGCACCTGATATGTACAAACGACAGGTTATGCTTCTCCAGATGTTAGGTCATAGCTGTCGCTTTATTTCTGCCTCCAATGCATAGGCACGCGATTGACTGCATTCGTGACATTGGTGTTGCTCCAATCGGATGAAAACATTCCCTTTCGCTTTCCTTTATTGCCATTGATTAATTCAGCAGGTGGAGGACTTCCGCTGCTCCGTTGTTTACTCCTGTGACGGTCTCTCGAAGCTGCCACAGCGGGCGCCTTTTCACTGTTTTGCTCGCGGTTTTTCTCAGTTGTTGTGCAAACAAAGAGCGCTCCTGAGCAACCAAACACCGAGCTTCCTTCCCCACACTCGCCCCAATCTCTTACATCAAAGAATTTTTTTTTCTCTGCTGTAAGTGAACAGCGAGCTCTGTGACGGCGAGCGAAAGTGATATGCTGCAGAGTTATTGCTTTCGTTCTCTGGTCTGTTGCTTTCCTTGTTATTGACTTTCAGTTATTGCTCCTCGTATTCTGGCATGTTGATCCTGTTTTTATCGGTTTGTATTTATTGCATCGCGCACTCCGGGGTGCCTCTTTTATTTTGCTCAACAAGCGATGTTCTCAGTTGCGTCGCTTTGCTAAAAATGATCATTGGTTTTTAACTCGGAAGTGAAGTGCATCGTTTCATGGAGAGCGTAATATTTATGAAGCTCTATGCATTCAGATCAGGCCCTATGCCACTTAAGTCCCTACAATATAGTCATTAGTCAAAACTTCAATGCACTTTAGGCACTGTTAACAGTAAATATGATTTTATCAGTAATTTATCAACACAATATACAGTGTAGCAGCGGGTTAGCATCAATTATCTTGATCTGGAAAGCATGTCTGTATCTGAAATCCGCAACGATGGGGTTCAGATTCAGTAAATTTCAGCTGGAGATATGCTTTTCTGATGAAGAGAGTTGATGATTCCCCGGTACTAAAGTTTCTTCATTTTCTCCAAGTTTGTACGTCTTTCTCTGTAGGAAACTGCAAAAATAACAGGTACATAATGGAACCTAGCGGTGGTACAGAATATAAACAGCAGCAGATTTACAAGCACAATTTGTTACTAGTTTATCACGCAGATATCTGTATTTCGTTCACCCGTCGCATAACGTACATGAAATATTTTTAGTTGAGCTATGCACTTCGGTGTTTAGAATTTATGCACCAAGAAGTGATAGTGATAATCACCATGGTAATAATAAGCGTTATGGTGTACTCATGGAAAACACCCCATGGAGTAACAATTATATAAGCTTGTTTCTAAGGTTACGAAGAAGTAAAGGAAGTATCGTGCAGTAACGGTATACCTACATGCTGGAAACTGCCCTGTGTTGCCTGATACAGGGTGTCAAGGCGCGGCTCATCTTTTCAGCTGTATTTCACGTGTACACATTTTCGTTTCATGTCATGTAGTGGAACTAGAATGCCGTGTATATATTAGCTCGTTAGCAGTTGTTTTCTGTCGTGACAAATGGCGGTGTTTTGCTTATTTAATTCGTTCAGTTCCTAATAGCAATTGCGAAATTGATTTTCGAGTGTACCTAGGTGCTGTAACCTGATGAATTTATTTATTGAAAAATATAATATATATGTAATAATAATTAGTTCATATAATGAATTAAATATTGTAACTTTATGAAAACTCTGTGTGTTGCGTACTGTGCTTCATGATGCATGCTGATCTTGTGCAGTAATCCCAAGGCTGGAGTATAACCGTATACATCTGGTAACGTCGCATTTATTTTGAGAGTAATAGTTCATATATATATAGAGGGCCCGCGCATAAGTCTCGGCTCTTCTGTGGGAATGAGTCTTATGGTCCGTTACTGCCAGTTATCTCATCTGATCCCCACCAGAATACCATTTTCATTCTTGGGCGGGCGAGAATTCTGTCGTCGATTTAACAGCGCTGACTTTCTTGTGAAAGTTCGGTTTAACTTCCTACCGCAGTACTCGTACATCTGGTTAGTGATCTATAATCACCCTAAGCAACTACCTTGCATTAGCTTGTGTTTTGCACTGAAGGTAGCGGTTCTACTTAATTGATTAACAAATCAAATATCTTCCTGGTTTCAATTTCAAGAAGTGCTTCAAGCTCGGAGTGCATTCAGTTGAAGGGATAAGGATCCCACTTTCCCCATCATCTGCAGCCTGTTCTAATTTTTCCTTATCGATCTCTATGAAAACCCAACGTAATTACAAAATCTGAAACTTGGCCCATCTTTCTCTTATTTCGTTACGAACGTGACACGAAACATACAAATATATAAACAACAAAAATATTAAAACATATAAACACGCGACGGTGTTTATTATATCGTCCTGATTCCGATTAATTAATGTGTAGCACCTTTCGCACGCATCTGGCTTTGCTTTATAACCGTAATTTTCGATTATGGGACAATAATTGTTCATTTAGTTCCATTCCAGAGATCTTTGCTGCCGTCTCGAACATCATGGCAGCTTTGGCGCCTAAGTTCCGTGTCCTGCTTCTTCCCGACCTGCTAAACTCGCGTAACTTTTTTCAATAGTCTCCCGGAGAGCTTTTCCATGTGCACCGGAAGACCTCCTGGTCGTATCGCCGGAAAATATCACCTTCTCTTTTATATTTTATGGTATTCGGTATACGAGTGCTACACGCCTCCCTTTAGGGAGTTCTGCAATTAAATTCCCTAGCTCTCTTCCTCTTGCTATGTTGCTGCAGCTTCTGCCCCCATTGCTGTTTGCGTTCTTTTTGTTGACTTAGATTGCTTTGCCTGTTTTCTTTCAATATATGATGACCACAGCTTGCAAAGACGCCGTCATGCTGTCACTCTTTCCGCTCCAGTCTTCTGCTTGGTTCTCTGCTGCTAAAAGTTATGGGTGAGTTGACCTGCATCCAATTTGCAAATGCGAGGTCGATATTTGCTCATTTATTCCTGATAGGTGCATGTGAGGGTCTCTAGTTTTCTTTGTTATCTATTTTAATTATATATACAACAATACACAGTTGTTGGTTGGTCCTTCTCACTGTCACGCTCTTTAGGATTTAGATAGGAGAAATTTCATCTACTGAATATCATTGTTATAGATGAGATACTATGAGGTTTCAGCCTTGAATTACGATGGCAAATATAGTTTCTCGAATATATACTCGAAAGTCAGAATACTACACTATTTGAAGGCCATTTCGATTTGAAAAATAGCTCGGTTCTATTTGATATGATTCTTTTGAGAGTGGTAGATGAAAGTTTGCATCCTTAATAGAGTTTTTATACTGTCGTGCCTAAGCCATTTCACATAATTTTAGCTTAATTTCTTCATAGCAGTTGAAACTACTCGCTGAGCAGAAGCCAAACATTTTCAATGCATACTGCAGCCAATTTTGGTCTTGATGGTTCATCTAACTAGGTACTAATATCTGGGATATAGTATGCCCTGAAGATTTTCACTGATATCTTTGAATGAACAATATTTTCGTTGTGCTGCTAACTTTCGAACATATCAAAACTGGTATTCGCTCTTTTACTTGTTGGAGGGAAGTTTTGCTCTCGCAAAATCATGACGGCACAATTTTCGTTACTTTAATTGAAGATCAAGCGTATAGGGATGAGGCATATTTTGCTAAGAACCGGGAACCCGTACTGCAACCAAGAACATACGAGCTTAATTATAAAATTATTGCCGTCATTTTTGATGGCTAAATGGTGGAGCATAGTTAATAACAATTACGTTTTAGTCAACTGCAGAGGAGAAAGTGATCTAGAAGCAGTAAGTGTTCTTGATTCTTTGCTGCCTGAGTCACGAAAACGATAGAAAGGAGCAGCAATAAATGCTTCCTTTACTCAGGCGTCTAACCTAGATAGGAAGAAGTTTAATTGTTGTCCACTGACTGCCTCTAGCAAAAAATTACCTTGCGATGCCTCTAGAGCTTCACAGCCATTGCTTTTATTTTCAGCTGAACTTGCAGCGTTACATCGTCGTTTCAAGACTTCGGATGAAGTCCAGTTGCCGTTATGCACTCCGCTCGTCGTCTGTTGGTGCAGATTGCGCTGGCGCTGCTTGCCCTGGGGTCGGCAATATAGACTAACTTGAGAGCCAGCAGCGAACTGGTCACTGCAATTTCAAGTCGAAGAAGAGTTAACAAATAGCTGTGTGATGTTTACTTCATTTTACTTAGGGGAGAGCGAAATATAAATGAATAAACAGATACACAGGTACTGATTTTTAGTATCGTGTTTCGATAGTTTGACGGCCTGCAAATTTCTGACTGCGCAATATTTGCAATCTATCTGATCATTTTGGAAGAATTCCAGAGTGAAGTGCAGCGTACAGCTTGTTGGGATCACATCTAGAGCAAAGTGCTGGCCGGCAGCGCTCCCTTTATCGTACAGTCTATTCCGTAAAAAATAACGCTGAATGTAGGGAACTTCTTCGTTGTTGTGATAATGCTTTGGCGAATGCACATGTTTGGTTAAATGTCGAACGAGGTATGCGCGTCCAATTCCCTCTCGGCAGAACATTACATTTACCACTCCATGCATTGCTGCCACATAGCACAGAAATATAGTTTTTTTTTTAACTGGCCAGCTACTTTTCAATACATTGTCCGTGCCTCAGCTGTATCCAAGCTACGAACAGACTGGTTGTTAGTATGAACACGTATTAGAGACACTGGACAGGTAAATATGTACCGTAGAGGTTTGAGTGCTTAACCTCACCCAGTTAGAACTCGCTAGGTCTGTAGATAAATCATACGTTACTGAAATCCCGTGATGCTCCACGCAGTGAGGGCTCATGGCGTTTGCTGGCCGTTTTCTCTGCCGGTTTTCTGATAATATCTGCCAATACCGTCGCTATTACGGTTCAGTCGCGTCTCCATGGTTCAATCAGTGAACCAGTACTGGACCCTCTTTAGTGCCTCACGCCTTAACGCTGCTTTTAAATTGTAGCTTTTGGGAGTCTTGATGCTTCTGCTCAACGTTTCCGGTGAACGTTTTCCTTATCACGTGTAAATGCAATAAAGATTGGAAATTACTAATTTCCAATGGAGCTTTTACACTAAACTTTGTCTGAATTTATTATTCTAATTTCATCATTTAGTTTATTTCATCCGCGATAATTGAATAAAAACTAATTTCCTTTGATTTAACCAGAATGTGTTGGCTCTGTGTGATGAAAATATGCCTCAAAGTTGATTCACTACACATATTTTCCGTGGCCTTCTCCAAATATTGAAGTAACTCGTTTTTGTTAAGACTAACAGTAAAATGGCTAAGAATAATATATGTATTCGGTGATATAACAATTATTACACAGTTTCATTTGAAATAGAATAAGTAAGAATATCCAATGCATCAAATGTCAGATGTTGACTGTTAGTCGATTAAGACTTCCATCACATGACCTTCGTCTGACCCGTAAATTAGAGATTCAGTTGACTCGACATGAGCGGGCTACTCCTATCACCTTCAACACGCTACAAAGGGACGAAGCTAATGTTCCTATCTGCATTTCCGTTCGAGTCAAGTGGGCTTGGTTAAGATCAACTTCGACGACCCTATCGAACATGCCCTATAAATACTGTATATGCTTGGTGGTCTTACTTCATTACCATACTGCTACAGACTATTCGTTGTGCTTGCAAATGCGTTAACTTTACTGAACCTTTTTTCTGGGGCAACTATATTGTTCTTATCCAATCTCTGCTTCTTTGGGTCCAAAGTCACCCTCCTGAAACGTTTCATTCCGATTTTGTCACTCTTGGTCAAGTGCCTTAAAATGTTTTGATCGCTTTAGGAGCACCGCGGCAGTATAAATTTTCTAAACATATGTGCAAGTCCAGCAATTTTCCCTCATTTTTGCTGCCATTACTCGTTGCGGTGCCCGCACAGCCTACCCCCCGCGGCAGGGTGGGACGCACTCCTGCGATCTCTCATGTCGGATGCGGCAATTCATTCTGCAGGAGGCGAGCTGCTCGGTTCAGTACCAGCCCTCCTTTGGTGCAGCGATGGGCCGCCGAGCTCCCTCCTAAATTTATTGCTCGGCCAAACCGCTGCCTCAGCCCTAGCTCTGCTATGGGTCATAGTCTATGCCATGTAGCTATATTGCAGCGGATTGCACATTCTATACCCTAAGCTAACATTGCTACACCATGTACTCGATATCTGCTGGTTGTAACGAGAACTTGTATGCAATACCAAATGGTCTAATCTTATATTGCTACGATGTGTAGTTCCCTGGGTTCTGTGTACCACAGCCTGTTCAACCTGTTCCACACCGTGTATTTTTATGTACTGTACGTATAATGCCGTAACTTGGCAGTATTAAGCCACCGTTTACTTCTATGAGTTTACGGTTTATACCCTTAAACTATACTACGTGTTCGGCATACGTATATGCTGTTCATTTTATTGCTAGTTCGTAACCTGTATCTGAACACCATATTGATGTATTGGATATTGTTTTCGGTCAGGAAATATTCTACTGTCGTTCGTCAATCTTTGCAGTCTTGTTTTATTGCTTCGTTACTGCGTGTCTCATTTTGTAGCCTTGCGGTGCCGTCAATTTATGCTGCCATTGTCCTTGCTCGATATTTCTTGTTCGGTGAGCAGTTAGTGTCGGTGCTAGGGGCCCAGAATGTGAATCCCTCTTCGGTGTTTTAATGTTGTATTTTTTTTAACTTTTACCGTTCTCTTCCATGTTTCGAAAGTCTTCGGACGAGGACTTGGTGGTGTGATGCGCGGTATTGAGCGCATGCAGGGATCGAGTTGGTGTTGCTCTCATATACAAAAGTCACTTCCGGCGTGCGCGTGAAATTTAATCTGCAACGTTACGCAGCAGCTGGTAGTTGGAAACGAAGCAGTTTTGAACCAACAGTCAGTTACCTCAAGGCACGCCACTAGCACCTGATAGTTTCATGTATTATCGACGTCACTATTGTTAAATGTAAAGTCTGCATTTAAGTTCCTACTTTTCTAATACTTCTTACTGTCTTCATCGTGAAAGGCTCAAAATTTGTGCATTAATTCATCACTAGCGAATGTTAAGGGCTACGGGTCGTCCGCAAGCGGCTCTCGAACTCGAATGTTTCTCTAGCTATTTATTGTGTATCTCGTCAGCGAACGCATGTCGAAGTAATATTCACATCAGTGTTGTTCCCCTGCTGCTGGGGCTGAAATAGTAAATACTAATATGTCGTTCGGTTTTCATACGCCAGACTTACGAGGGGTGTATGAAAAGTTTTAAGCATCAGAAAAACTAAAAGGGGAAAGGTATTTTTGATTATTTTGTTTTCAACTGTTTTTAGAATCTCAAAATTTGGTAGGAATACTCACAAAAGGTTGTACTTTTAAAAAAATGACAGGTTTGACCATGCATCAACGCTTTGTATACAGCGATGCTTAAGAGATTTCAAACGCCCTTCGTATTTGTAATCTAGCAAATAAATTAAAAGTGATTTCAACGGGACAGATTTTTGAAGCTAACTCTAAAGGCATTCGGTTCATTAAGTTCCTAACAATCCGTGTAACTGAGCTGCACAAAAACTGTATTCCGGCATTTTGCTCGATAACGTTTGAGCCTTCTTTGCGTGCAGAGCTTCAAGGCAAGAATTTTGAGGTTAACCCTTTCTTGATGCTTTTGGCTCAATACGATCCGAGCATTTAGTGCGTTCAGCTGCTGGTCAGAGCTTGGGTCGCTCTCCCCCTCCTTCAGTGCCCTGTTGACGTGACAGGCCCTGCAGCAGCTGCGGTTTTCCCTTCAAAGTAATTGAAAAATCCCGGAGTGGAGCTTAGCGCGGCGCTCCTCAGCCTGTGTCGCCCATAAGCCTTGCGCCGTCCACCGTAAAGTGCCTTCGCAGTCATGCTTTGTATTTTTCTGAGCCCACGCATCTTCCCAACATTTTATAATATAGCGCCGGAACTGCTGCCGTCTTTGACCAAAGCTTAAGACCGCTTGCTCGAGCTCCTTTATTCTTCTGGCTGCCAAGTAAACCTAGCTCTCGTGAGGGCAGCGCTGCTACCTATTGCTTTATTCTGGCTGGATGCCTATTCTTGGTGCTAGGCCAACTTAGATCTTGTGAAAGTAGCGCTGCCCCAGAGTGTGTACGCTCTCTGACGCCTGGAAAATTCAAATCGCACAAAAGCTTTCAAATGAAAGATATTAAGAAGTCCTTCTGGGGTATTTTGCTGTTTTCTGCTCTTGATTTTACAAAATAAATTAGTGCAGCTTCAAGGTCTACAAGTCATTCAGAATATTGAGGTTTACCTTCACTATGTACTATGCTCCACTTCCATTTTCTGTCCCCTGCAGTCGTTTACATTGGTTGGTCGGCATTTTTCTCTGATATTAATTTCTATATCTTTGTACATCGTTCCACCGTCCCGCACATCGCACGGGCATCGCTTGCACATGCTGTACTCGCAGAGGTGGTATATTTTTCGGTAAATACTTACACATCCTCGCTTCACCCTACTTTAATTCCGTACCCAGTTTGCTTTAACCCTTTCTCTCACGGTTTGTCTTTTATGCATCGTTCCAAATGGTGTCATACCCGTGGGAAAGACAAGATTGGATCAAGAATCGAAAAGCTAATTGCGAGTGTAAACAAGCGTTCGTTTCGCCCAGCATTTAGTTCGTCCCTGTAATTACCTCCGCCAGTGAGGTTATGTTTTTGCCGGAGTTAGTTTCTATGTCTATTTGTGTGTTTGTCTGGCTGTTATATATATAGCAACATAACTCAATAGGATATGGATTTATCTATCTATCTATCTATATTATACTAAAAGTCTGTGAACCGGTCTTGCTTGTTTATTTACTTGTGATCTTGTTTGACACAGTTTCTTCACTTTTAGATAGGGAATAAATTCCATGGTCCTCTGCGGGTATGGTCTATAGCCTACTCTACCCTGGGGTATGGATTAGCTCTTTAATTCGATTGTATCTGTGATACGCACGTGGAACCTGTCCCTTGGTTGCAAGAACGGGCACGATAATTTAAAAGTTGCTCTAGAAAATACGACTGGAATACGTAACATATAAATCGAATTTGCTTTCGTTAGACAAGCATAGAATCTGTTGACAGTGAGCCGTATGGGCAACTCCTTG
>LQNS02278171.1:7661057-7671610 GCA_001587735.2 Parhyale hawaiensis
GTGATAATAGACACGTGGAACCCATGCACGAGGGTGTTCCCACACAGGATCAACGCGCATAGGAACAGCAAGTCGGGAAAGAAGGGGAAAAATAGATGGAGGAAAGATCAGTATAAGTAACTGGTGAGAAGGAAGCAAAATGTGCACGAAAGACAGACAAGACGATCGTGATAACGACCCAACGGGTCACGGGTCGTCTAGTTTGTATTAAATTTACAGCAACTGTAATGGCGGGTGCATACTAACGCAAAAGGTATCCGGTCCAGTGCCGTAGCCAGGTGGGGTTTTTGGGTGTCCGTAACCCCCATTGGGTCCTGTCTGTTGAAAATGATCTGTTGGACTTTTGGTGTGTTAGTACAAGTTCTGATGAAATCATGCATGTACTTGCATATTACAAGAAGTCTGACACTTACTGACATTGGTATTTGAACCAGTTGGATGATTAGACTGTTGCCCACTAGTTCTCACACCTTGTAATAATTTGCCCCTAATCGCCTTTTTTTAAGATCAAGTTGGAACTTTTAGAAGCATTTCTTTAGGTTATCACTAAGAAACAAGATGAACAGCTTGCTAAAAATTGTCCGCCAGCGAAAGTTATAAGACGAATCACATGGCCATCTGTAAGCTTTTGCAAGCTAGCAAGAGAGTCGTCGATGTCGTGAGGGACCTCCAGGTGCCCAAGTCGACCGTCATGAATTTCAAAAGATTGATCAAAGTTGGCCAGGATACTGATACAACGTCAAAAATTAAAGGCCAAGGACTGTGAGCACGATGGTCAACATCAACAAGGTCCGAAATTTGATCAACAAGAGCCCGAATGCCACCAGGATCCTCGGGATTAGCCGCCAGACAGACCAGAGAATTGTCAAGAAAGACTTGTCGTCAAAGAGCTTGAAGATTATAGACGTACGGAGTATTAGTATAAGAGTACTGAGTGGAGGTTGGAGCGTACGAGGGTCTTGAAGAACTGGATAAAGATCTTGGCCAACTCCAAGAAGGTGCGAATTTTCTCAGAGGAAAAGCTCTTCGTCATGCACACAGTGGTCAACAATCAAATTGACAGATACATCTCTAACCTCCCCGTGAGCTTAGTAAACTTTGAAATCGAGTTCAACTCGGTGTCCAAGAACCTTGCAAAGATCATGGTCCTTAGCATCGTAGCCAGCGACGGCATGAAGTGTCCGATGATCTTCACCCCAAGATCGAGAAGGTTAACGCCGTATTGTAACCAGAACGTGCTCAAAAGGCATATCTTGCCTTGACTAAAGAAGAATTAGCTCACCCTCTGGCTGGTATGACTTCCAGCAAGACTGCAGCACATAGTCAAATCAATCCAGGCATTTTTGACCTCGGAGTAGATGAAATTCTGGCCACCTACCATGTGGCCTCCCTCCTCGCCCGACCTGAATCCCCTGGTCAACGAAATCTGGTTGCAAATAGTCAGGGAGGTCAACGCTGAGTCGTTCAGCAACATGAACAGTCTTGAGAAGTCCATCCAGAAGAACTGGAGAGACGTGAACGACACCTTCACCAAGCGCGTCAGCGGCCGCTTCTGCGACCGCCTCGAGAGGGCTCTGAAGGGTCAGGGAGCCAATTTGTATCAGTTTTGTAAAACACAATTAGAGTCTAGGTTATCATTGCGTGGAAATATCACTTTCATATATAATAAAATGTATGATTTATTCAACTCTTTGGCAAAATTTTCGAAAAAAAAGTGTGAGAACTTTTGGACAACAGATTAACTATAAACATGCTAATTTATTCATCAATAAAAATATTTGATGTAGCTCTGTATTCCTTTCTTATGCATTTATATTTTTCTAGGTTATATTTTTTGATGCTCTGCAACTTTGTTGGCTAAAAAAAGACGCAAGAAGTAAGCACTTGCGTTTTAAGATCTCAGTTAATAGCTATATGTTGAATTTAAAAATTTTCGTAGAGGGTAAATATGCCAAATGGGACAAGTTTTTCAAGAGTTTAAGCAAGACTATTTACTGTTACAAAATGCATCTGAGACACTGTGAAAAGCAAAATATCTAGGGGGACAGGAACGACCCCCGGTCCCAGACCCCCCCTCCTCCCATCTCATTACTGAGTAGCCCTCCGGGTTGTCATAAGGCCAGGAAATATTTCTGTAACCCCCCTACACTCAAGGTCTGGCTTCGTCCCTGCGGTCACTCAACTTTTAACTTTAGCGATCAAGTTGCTGTGACGACAATTTACGGTCTTTGAATGCATGAAATTGCAATTACGTATACCTAGTTTTTGTGTCCACACTAAAACTATACGTAATTGAAAATTTAAATTAAGTCAGAGATAGGAGGTAGTCTCAAATCTTGACCACCGCTGCTTGCCATAGAGTACAAACTGCAGAAAACAAATCCTTTCAAAAATTGGTTTTAGTGGTATAGCAATGTACTAGCCGAAGCCGTGTTCGTGGCAACGTCATCGAATGTAGAGTTGTGCGACTGTGCAACTTTTGCGTTATTGTGCACCCGTCATTGGGAATGACACAAGAAACAGTTGATTGAATTTTAGTGATGATCTGTCAGTCCGCTTGTCTTTTTTTCTGTCTGTTAGTAACGTAACTAAAAAACGTAAATAAATTTTTAAGAATTCGCAAAAACTGGTAGGAATGTCGTAGAGAACGAATGGTTAAATTTGGTCCGTGTAATCCTGGGAAACATCCTGGCTTTAAACTCGTTTGAAATTTTCGTTAGCATCGCACCGCGTGGTGGATGTCCACGCTCTCGGAGTGCTTCTCCAGTTTGTTGTTTTGCTGTAGCTGAATGAAATAAAATTAGAATGTTAAATACGAGCACATACGTGTTCGATTCACCAAGCATTTATGTATATCATCCCGAATGTACTTTACTGTTGCAAATATTCTCTATTTTTATTTAGTTCTAGTCACCTCGTACTGCCATCACCGTTCGTTCGCGTGGCGCCTATTTTGACGTAATCGTTTCAACATTTCCATTAGTCAGGCGGCGGGACAGGAGTCGCTGTTAGTATATCAATACCTGGACTGTGGCAGGGCCATTAGACGGGCCGTGTTCGCGCCCTGGCGTATCTGCAGTAGCGGCGATAATGATCGCGCTGCTCTTCTCGCGCTTCCAATGCTTTCGTTTCTGCTTTCATTTTGTTGCAGTTGAGCTTATTTCATTAACTGTAAATAAATTTTATTAGGTAACAAATTATATATATGTGTCTCATATAGTTTATTTCTCTATATATTTACTTTAGCGACCGCCATAATTTTTTTTTTTTTTTTGCTATAAAGTGATGGAACTGAGCGTTTTGCCTGCATAGCCACGACTACTTTAATCTACTTTTCAACTCCAAATCAATATTGAAGGACTGCGAATCACAACTACACGCCCTTTAGAACATTTTTTGTTTCGTATTCTCTCTAGTTGGCCGGTCGTAAACTTACTTTTTATTAATTTATATGCAGTATATATCGGCACGTGGTGCTTTCCTTGCATACCTATGCCGACTTCGATCTCCCTGTCGAATATTTATTCATTTTATAAGACAGCGACTACAAATAAATATCTCTCAATTTTCCCTCACTGTTGCTCTTATAGTTTTTCCATTGGCGTTTTATATTTTGCTCAAGTTGGCACTATAAATAACTACTTTTACACTCTAGTTTAACCATCAATCTGCACATATTATTTGTTCGGGGTAGTAGGGCGCAAAAATACCTTAATTATTTCATATCTCGGTGAGTTGACTTGCTTATCGACCCTAATTTCGCCCTTGCACATCCGTGCCTGATATCATTAAGGTAACGTAGTTTTTAGCAATGTACTAAGGATGAGGCTCTTACCCGTATTTACGGTGTGCAGTTTTTTACTGCGACTCTTCAATTTCTGTTTCTCTTCATAGTAAAACTTTTAAGTAATCGTAGCCCACGATATATTAGAACGATGTTACGGATGTAACACTCCGTTGTGCTCCCACTCTAATAATTGGCATTAATTGTTTTGATTGCTGTGGGTTCGAAGTTGCAAGAATAAGTTCTGCTATTACTATGTGTTTGTGTACTGGTATTGCTGAGTCTGTGAAATAGGGGTAATATAGTGTTAATAATCTTTTATGTTTCTTTTGTTTCAGGTGAGCTCACACAGGTGGTCAGGGTGCAGTCCTTGACATGCTAATCTCTCTTATACGTACTGGTACGTATTATAGGTGATTTTTAATTGCTGTAGTATTATATTTTACTGGACCAATTCTGAAGCCTCCTTGGATAATGATAGTTATTCGTGTAAAAAACAGTGAAAAAAAAAAACAATGCGAATCAACTACAAGATTCGCACGTCGCGCTAACAGGTCCTAACTCAGGTTCTAAGCAAAGGAGATACTTACATACATGACAACTGAATGGTAAGGGGTCGGAGAAAATGGTGTGAGCAAAATGTTGAAAAATATGCTTATTATTACCTCCGCCAAGGAGGTTATGTTTTCGTCGGGTTTGTCAGTCTGTCCGCTGATCTGTTATTCTCTTTGTCTGTCACTGAGATAACTCAAAATATTATGGACGGATTTTGACGAAATTTACATGGATTGTTAAGTATGTTAGGAGGAACAGATGATTGACTTTTAATGAAGATCCGTTTATCCGTACCTATATTTGTTTTCTGCCTCATTTTTTTCAATGCCATAACTCGAAAAGTTATGGACGGATGTTTATGAAATTTACACGAGTTGTTACGTATATCACAAAGAGTAAATGATCAAATTTTTGTGATGATCTATTTGTTCGTTTTTTAGTTTGTCGTTTTTAATTTCATACTTGTTAGCACTATAACTCAGAGAGTTAGGAACGGATCTTTATGAAATTTACAGGAGTTGTTGGTAATATTAAAAGCCATAAATGATTAAATTTTCGTGATGATCGGTTGATCTGTTTGAGAGTTTGATTGATGTTTGTCAAAATGTTCCTTAGCAGCATAACTATAAAAATTATGAACGGATCTTCAAGAAAATTAGTGAAACTGTTAATACTGGTGAAAGCCACAAATGATGAGATTTTACTGTAGATGCAAAGCAAATCATAGTCTCAGCACCAATTTCAATTTTTCGTTGCCTTGGCCTTGCTTGGCGGAGGTATGCGCTCTCAGAGTGCTCTAGTTTTATTTGCTATGACAAACTGATCGCAAGTTTATGGCATTAGTCCCGAGGTTTCTAATTCTGTGTATTAAACTGGTGTAATTTTTTTGTGATACTTCAGTATTCTTTATAATTATATTTTGTGAGATTTTACATTTATTTCCAACAAGTTACGTATCTAAAAAGCCTCACGTGACATAAAAAGTAAGTACATGTGCAAATAGCAACCATAACATGGTCTGAAAAACTAGTTTTATATATAAGTTACGACCGTTACATGACATGAAAAAAATTATAGTTTTCATGAAAGACTCTACAGTGGCTTTGAAAAGTAGTAGTTTGTATGACAACACGGAGTGTCTTGCAGCGTTATAGTTAAACTTTGCGCATTGTAACTCTGCTATTGGGCCTACACTATAGTATTACATGTCTCATAGAAGTTCGTGATATCTCTTCTGTTTCTGGAAAACTGTAGTAATAAGCTCGCAAAGCTTGAACTTGGACTGGCTACCTGTTAAGAGGCAATTGCAGTGCTTTTGATGGCGATGTTTAAAGATACTTCTAGTAGTGGAAAGTTCAAACGACTCCGCTGTGTCTGTCCGTCACACCGCGACACTGAGTGTGTACTATACATTTCTTGTTAAGGGTCATTCAAAGATAAATTCAGTAGGTCCAAGTTACAACATTAAAACCATTTCAGCAGGTGAACTAGCTTCATCTGTGGTTAGTTTATTGTGCAGAATGGATAAAACTCATGGAGAAATGAGATGTATTGCATTAGGTAGCTGACTAACCGAACATTTATCGTAAGCCTATTGTAGTAGAATTACCATATTCCTCCGAGAGTCCTTACTGTCAAGGTTGCAATTTTTGCTTCTCAATTCTTCCTCGAAGAGAGGAAAATTGACTGGAACTTTGCTTCCTTTCCGCTCGCTCGCCTAATCACGTGCAGGAATCATCAATTTACTCAATGGTTTTTACGAAGAATTTTTTACGTCGCGAACCGTCAAAAGAAATGCTAATGGTATGTTCCGGGAATCGCTGGGAGGCCTTCGCTCTTTGGCTTAGCCGTATGCCGGTCTATGGATCGTGTGGAATGCGATTGTGCGTGGATGGTCAAGGGAGTTTATAGGTTGAACAATTGCCCATATTGCTTCTGGTTCCTAGTTGGTTTTTGGTTTGCAAGGCTTCGTTTGTAGTCACGACCCACTCCCATTTAATTTTGTAGTAGTGGTAGTTGTAGCACGTGGTGAAGATGCTAAGTTTAAAGGGATAATTCATTTTCAATATTTAAGTCTGATTGACTCAGTTCTTATTACATGATGTTTCATCCATTATTTTTTGGGGCACTATTTCAATGAGTTCAAGTTTAGTTACTTCATTGGAAACCTTTCAACGTATATACTTGTCAATCATACGACACAAGGTTACAAAATAAGCTGTACAAACTTGGACTGCATAATGACTGAAACGTCGAAATAATCACTCCTGGCTATGATGAAAACCGAAAGTTCTGGGCGCCTTGATTTTAGAGATACTGCTGGATTGAAACCTGAAAATTCTTTGGTATTCTTGAAAAAGTATTTAATTTAGCTTTTCTCAGTATTCCTATTCACTTTTGCATCCCTCGTTTTGTGACCTCTTTCAAGTGTATAATTATCGTCCGCCAGCTATGCACCTTCTACCTCCCATTGTATTTTGGAGTTCGTCGTAAAATTCAAATGTATTACACCAATGTTGTAAGCATTTGCTATAATGTGACTAACATACCCGGCCGTCAAAATTTATGGCGAAGAATCTGTGTTAAATAATTCTTTATCAAGCATATAGTTTCGTTACCCATTTACTTACGAAAGATTTGCTGGAACTGCCAGTGTTAGCGATTACCAGAGATGGGCGCTCCCGGCTTCAGTTCTGCTGAGCACCGAAATCCTTTCTTTCTGTTGGTGACATACAGAAAAATTAATTCTTTTTAGCAGGTAGTCCAGCATCACTCAGGATATAAATCGCAGCTGCCTTTTATTGATACGCAATCATAGTTTTTCAGTCAAAGATATTCCTCTCCAGCGATAAGCTGTTTCATCCAAAGCAGAAATATGGCTGAAGAATAATAAATAGCTACTGCAACTACGCCCTTGCATTCTTCTATCCTCTTCGTAGTTCTACTGCACTCTGCAGATTATTTTACGTTTTGCTTCGTCAATTATCTAATCAGTTCTGAGTATACTCATCGTGAACTCAGAGCAAATATTGGTATAAGAAGAAAGTAAAAATCAGAATCCGTGATAGTGCTAAGAAAAGTTTTGGATCTCTTTCTTGCTTAACTTAAAAGTTGACAAAACCAAAAGTACATTCATTTTGAAGCTTCCGCAGTTTTGCCTTCATCTGGAATTTGGTTGAACTGTCACGTATGGATCGATCGGTTTTCAATAGAGCGTGACTTTCAGATTGGCCTCGATCTCCAGCAAGGCTAACCCTATATTTTGCTCATCTGTTTTGTTCAGAATATGGTACAAATGGAACAAATGTATAATAGATTGATAACTAAACAAAAATTTTCTACATCAGTGTAGAAACACACATGCATGTTTATTCTACTGTTTTGACTAAACTTGAAAATTAGCGATACTTTTATACCATATCATATACAGCATATCGCAATTTTTTTAGGTTAAACCATAGGCCTGCATCACCAGTAATGCACCAATTTTGTCACAACATTTCTAACGACTTGCGCTATGTACTCGTATATGCAGGTATTATACTTATCTTGCGCAGCGTTGTCGGTCTTTCTGTTAATAAAATCATTTATTCCGATGTCATTCATCTCGAAAGTAAAGCCGTTAACGGCACCGTTAAGTTTTCAGTTTTCCCATTAACCAATGGTAGTCTCCCTATATTTTTAGTTTAAGTATTATTTATCCTAAGGATAAGATCACCTCGAGCTACGGCAGGCTTTCAGCTGCTGTCATTAAGACGTAATTGCTCGTGTCGGCCAGTGAAATAAATACAGTAGCTTGGCGCCAGTGCTGGGCGTTATAACAGAATCAGAGGAAGATTAGGTGTAGTGTCGTCCAGTGAATGTAAGGGATGTAAGGGTTTCAGCTGTTGATATTCCAACGTAAGATGCATTATTGGGGAATGTGTTCTGTATATGTAAGTTCTTAGCACCCTGCTGTCGAGTGTCAAATTTTCAAGTACAAGCGATGCTGCCAATGTACCATCATGACTGAGTTGTGGCTATCAGTTGCGTCTTCTTTGCGTTTAAATAAATTAAAATGTCTACCAGCAACATTGCGATTTCATATGAAGTGTTATATTTTTCATATGAATATTAGAACATTCGTGTTGCACGAGCAACCAGTCCATTTGGATCAACCGTGCTCTGCATTTCAAGTGGCAGTGTTCTGACGTGCAGTTTCGTTCGCCGGTGAGCATTCCCCTCGTAGCCCTCGCCCTAACAATATTGGCTAATATTAGAAAGCCATTAATATGTAGATTATTCCTCTGAATGTGGATGCGCTTTTGTTGTTTGTCTGCTCTATAGCTGTCTTGGAACTGGTTCGTATATTCTCAGAAATATTTTCGCTAATTCTATTTCTGGTGAGGCGATGGGGTGCGCTGTTGCTGGTCTGCAGGGTGTATAAATGATGATCACTCTTCGCTGCAGCAGACATCATACGAATAGTTGACTTTATACGACATGATCATTGTCCTCTGCTGCAGATGTATGTATAATTTACGTATAGGTAATCAGTGTTCGCAGCGGTATATATGCTGCGATTATAGTTGAACAGTGTGAGTGATGGTCACTGCCTGCTACAGCACATGAGCGTATGATCTACTGTGTAGATGTCACACATATTCTCTACATACGCTATACTCGTTAATCGACACTAAATTATATGCACGCGCTATAGTTTAACGATGCCGTTAACGGCTTTACTGTTGAGATGAATGATATTGGAATAAGTAACATTAAAGGAAGACCGACAACGCTGCACGAAATATGATATGAATCAGAAATGTCCTACGCCAATGTAGAAACTGACACTTAAAAGTATACTTCTACTCTTTTGCACGTTTGAAATCGTAATGTGCCCAAATTAGAGTCCTGGCGGAAACTCATAGTCCGCAGGACTACTCAACTTCCCGACACAGCTCGGAGAGGCACTGAACCCTGAACAGGCTGTGCTCACTGGGCGCGGACACACAACTACAGACCCATTCCGTTGCCTAAACAGCTCCTTTTCAATTTGCTACAGCTGGCTGTAGTTATTGTACTCGCCAACCTAAAGTATATACAGGATTTTTTCGCGCGCAGCAGATCAAGTGCTTCACTGCAGCGCTGTTTTCTCTCAACGCATCAGCCGGTTGTCCCAATGACTTGTTTTACCAGAAAAAATGGACAGACAGGCACTTACACTTATAAAACAACTAGGGGACCTGTGCGTGAAAAAATTCACGCATAATCAATATGTTTGCTTAATATAAGCTTGTGCGGAATCTTCTCTTCTCTGACTTGCTTCTTCATTGAATCTTTGTCGTGCTCTCATCCTTAGGTCCTCTCTTCTCTGACTTGCCGTTTCCTCATGTTCCCGCTCACGCTTATCAGCAGCTCTTATTCCTTTCTTGAACCTTTCTGCTTCAAGTCTTTCTTGACACTGTGTCGCATAGACACCTCATCGCTCTCCTTTGGTAGCACGTCTCGTTCTTCATTTACGTTCTCTATCCTCTAGTCTCCTTCTTAAACGTGCGTCTTCCATAGTGAGAGGCAGACTTAAAATCTTTGGTAAAACACTGCAAGAAACTTGAATGCAACTCCAGTCAGCTTATATGCAATGTGAGGGCACCATAGTTATGATACCGTCTTTCAAACTCAAATATCTGCTTCACTGAAGTGCTGAAATTTTGGCCTATGAAGCAAAAACTGCTCCGTCAAAGAAAGACAGTAAGCTAAAAGAAATAGTTCTGTATAGTGCCCGCGAAAAATCATCACTTCGTGAGTGCTTCTTTGACCATCTAGCTACCGAATTTATACGTCTTGACCTGAGAGAAAAAAGTTATAAAATCAGACTTCGCAAACTGTAAATATATTGTTTCGATTTCAAGAACTGTTTCAAGCAAGAAGTGCCTTCAGATTCGCCATCTTCTGCAACCTGGTCATCGATCTCTATGAAAACGTAACTTAATTACAAAATCTGCAACCTGGCCTATGTTTCGCTTGCGACACAACGGTCAAAAACTCAAGCATAAAGCTCGAAGAACAACCTTAAGTCAGCAGTTCTTTCCCTATTTCATTGTCAGCATTTAGAATAGACTCCCTTCCGACGTCGTTGGTGCGGAGTCGGTCAACTCCTTTAAAAATCGTCTTGACACACATTGGGAGAGACATCCTCCACAGCTAAGAACTCCTTCTCCACGAGTCGCTAGCA
>LQNS02278171.1:7671904-7689043 GCA_001587735.2 Parhyale hawaiensis
CTAACATAATGGCAATAGCTCATAGAGGACCGGGGTGTAAGTCCCGGTGTCTTTTTGGGAATGGGCCTTTTGGTTCGTCTACTGCCGCCTATCTAATCTAATCTAATCTAATCTAATCTAATCTATTTTATTAAGATGCTGACACGAAATAAATGCACGAAGCGTTGTATTATATCTGCATTTATGCTCGCAGACGTTTTGCATTTAAGTAACGACAATTTCTCACCCGCGCTATTGTTGTCTAGTATCTAGGCTACGGTAATGCGTGTTCCGTCACCGTCGTCACACCGCCACCACCACCACCTCACCACGCTACGCGTCACCCAATTATCGTGTCTTGTGCACAGCTATCCGTGCGCTAATATGTGGGACGCCTGCGCGGTACCGTGTGAACCTAACTTGCTGGTGTGCCCTTCTCTAGGTGTGACCCTTGATATTCTGACCCACTGATCCACTGATCCTGCCCCTTGCATGCATGCATGCTCTTTGTTACCAACGCTCGCACGGGCAGTGTATGACACTGTATGTTAGGTTGCCGCAACTCGCTCTGCAAGAATATTTGGTGTTTTACTATTATGGGCCTAACCTGATGGCATGTGCAGTTGTATTTACCCACTGTGGTAGTTTTACTCGCTTCATTATTATGGGAGCTTATTGACTTAGGAACCTCGGGTACGGAAGCTGACTCCGGCGAAGCCTTTGTTAACTAACAGTGCTGCAGTGCATGGGATGAGTAAGAGGTCTTCACTGTCGCACTCCCCATGTTGCGAAGCCTAGATGGACAGTACAATGTTATTAGAGCTATGTGCCCTGCTTAACTTTTCATATCTATACTATTTTACTAAAATAGGTAGGTATCGTAATTAAGTCTCGTCATTCATTACTTAAACGTTCCAGTTCACATTACCGCAGCTGAATCTTGAGATATCAGTTGGTTATATTTCCCCTTTGTTGCTGTATTAATATTGCCATGCTGTTTTCCTCTTGAAGAAATTTTAAATTTTTAATGCTACAACTCTTGTGTTCTGTCAGCAGTAATTTAAACTAAGTTTACAGTTCATGGTTGTATTTTTTGTGCATAGGTGCGAAGGCCATGCAACTTGTTTTCGTTATTAGTTGTTTACGTATATTCTTTAGTTCCGTTTTGTAAGAGTTAAAACAAATTCCTCATGTGCAGTAGAACTGGAAAGCTTATTACGGTTTTTCTCTTCCCTGGAAAGCTTGTATATGAATAAGACTGTATGCAAAATAATCCTACGGAAACACAACGAATACCTCCACTCAGTAGTGAAATACGTAACTCGTATATCTTTATGTCTATCCTGCTTAGGAAAACCTTTGTTTGGTGAAGCCTACTGTATATATTGACCCTGTAAATAAAAAGACCTAGACCGAGACACCTTCTACTGTACAGTATATCAAGCGGTCTAAATTTTTATAGCAATTCGGGTTCCTGGCAGACGCCCCCTGTATTTTTTCCAGAGCAATGTCGAAGCTCGATACTTGCTTGATCCATATAATGTGCATATCTGTGTGAATAACTGCTGAATCGCCGCGCTGCGTCTGGGGTTGTAAAACTCTGAATCTAATAATAATCTGCGTAAGGAAACATGGCCGTGTAATGCTTCCGCTTGTATTTCTGCAGATAACTATACTTTATGAACCATAACTCTATTACGTTAGGGTCACTCACGTCACCATAGTGTAAAGCCCAAACTAAGCTCATAAGAGTAGTTTATGCATACGCTCGCCTTCATTTTTAGGTTCAAATGGTACTGCATTAATATTGTTTGCTTGCTTTCTAAAATGCATCGCAGAAGAGTGGAAGAGTCAACGCCGTACAACAATGATTTCAGTGCTCATTTCGCTTGACCTTTAGTGTCGAACTTGGCCGATTCAGACCGTTACTCTTTTTGATTGCTTATAACATAATGATAAATCGTAAGTTATGAGCAACTTACACACTGCTTGTGCTTTCGTTCCCTATAATGGAGTTTTTTCTTGTCGGAAATTGCAACTTCTATTGCAAGATATCGACGCTAATAATGCCCCATTCTGTGCCTCACTTTCTATGGCTTTAGGGCACAGCCGCAGAGGCTGCACGTATTGAGCCCGGGGCTCCTATTGAATATCCTGATGGGAATATGCTGTTGCCCCGCTTATGAAGGGAGGAGGCTACTCTATGTCTAAGAATTGCGGGTTTTTATTTATTGCCACAGCACCAAATGACTTTTTTATTCAATTTAGTTTAGTTCTCTATTCTGTTATACACTACTTCTGCTACAGTCGAATTCTGTTTTACTCGCAGTGTTACACAGTTTCACATTCACGCATCGGATAGCATTGGCTGTTTCCTAAAATATTCCGATGGATGGATCTGTGAATTGTTCTGGACTGTACTCATTTACCTACCTATCGTCGCATCTCAACCAGTACTAATACACATTAATTCTTACTCTCTGTGACATATAGGTCTTCAATCTCTCCCGTTATTGTTGTGTTACCACCGTGGAATTCTTCACGATTTCTGTTGCTTTACAATGATCAACGTTCACGAAATTTTAACCACTATAATGCTTTGTCGTCTGTGCAGTAGGCTAATTCTTGAGCTGCATTATTTTGATCGCTCTATTATCATTGCAGTTGACACTAACTGTTTTCTACACCGTACGAGGTACGGCATCATCGTATTCAAAACTGCGTCACTCTATTTTCATGTACGGTTTCATCCCCCCGTTAACAACTGCCGCAACACCCTCACAACTGACGAGCTCCTCACTATTCACCAGTTGGTTCACCATACGATGCAGGCCCACACATCCATTGCACTATAATCCCTATTGGCGGTGGGCCCAGTGTACATGAGCTCACACGCCCCCACTCTGTGATTTTTATCTCAGATCGCCGCTTGGTAATCTCTCTCTTTATGCACTCCTAATTTCTGGCGTCAGCATCCTATTATCGGCAGACTTATTGGCTTGGCCAATACGTAGCCCCAGCTCGTCCTGTTTGGCACGAAGCGTAATTGCGTGCTCTGGTCGCCTTATCGGAACCGCTTGTTTTCTCCCTTAGACATCGGATAGATAATACGAGATTTATTGAGTTCGCCTGCGGTACTTCGCTTTTGTACAGGCGTGAGCCAGAGCAAGTTGCGTTTTTCTTGCGGAAGCACAGTTGATAAAACTCGGTAAGTACGCTTTTTGGTTGAACGTACACGCGTATTTCTTTCGAAGGCGCTTCCTTGAAAAAGCGTGGCCTGCTTTTGCTAAACGTAAGAAGGCGGTAGAGGATCTATGCAATTTTCCTCTTGTGTATTCTTTTGTGCGGACTTGAGCGCAATAGAGTTGGATTATTTTATAGAAGTACTCTTGAAAAAGCGCGGTACGCTTTTTGGTTTAATGTGCGAGTGCAAACTTGTACAGATAATGCAGGAGTTATTTTATGATCTCGGGTACGTTGCGTAACTATAGACGTCTGTAAGCACAGCCAGAGCTCATAGTCGAGGTGCAAGCGTAAAAACTAACAATAGAGCGCTTCTGCAAATACTACATGCCTGTGAAGACACGCAGAGGTATTTTTTGTTGTGCGCACTGAAAGGACTTCAGTGTATGAGTGAACTAGTTTCTCTCGCTAGTACCGTACTTGGTTTGTAATTTGCAACATTACTAAACAACGAATTTTTATACCGTATATAATTTGTACTCAATACTTTAAGCTGTTGACGCCAATAATATTTTGCAGCTATTTTCCTGTAGTCAGTACGTAACCAACTGTACTCTTCTACATGATCCCATATGTGAGTTGGCCAGTAATCTGTAGATTTTACATACTGACGTCAAAAACTGAGCTTCATAGAGACTCAACATCTAAAATACGACAGTAAAGTTTTTATTTAAAGTTAGGGCTAATTTAGCCCTGGCAGTGCTTACAGAAGAGTATCTAGCTTAACGACTGTAATTACTTTAGAAATTCTGCAAATTTACCGCTAATTTACCGCGAGCTCTATACAATTACCCTAGCCCCATCTAATAAATGCCTAAAAAGGTGCTAATTGTCCCCAGTTCCCGGCTGTAATCACTCTGAATCTCTCATTAATCCATAATTACTGATAGAGACAAGGTAAAAAATCTGCTCTCGCTTCAAATCCGTTAACTTGTCTTTGATCTCTTTTGGGCTGGCATTGTTCTGTCGATGTTGTAGCCACCTTTGGACTGCAGGTGCAGGCTTTCAATTTCGTCCTCTTGCAGTGGGAGTTGTGACCATATGGAGTGTCGCTTCTTGCAGGTATGACGCAACAAAAGAGACCCTGATCTGTATCTGAGCCACTCACCCGGCCGCTGGCCGTGCGTGCAGCAGACCGCCCACTCTTTGTTATATTTTGACGTCTTCTAAAGCTTCTCTGCTGCATTTGCTTTAACCGAGCGATTCCCAATGCGGGCAGGCGATGTCTCGCGAATCTCCCCAGCTCTCTTCCTTTAAGAAAATCCTTAACAATGCTTGTGCTTTAGGAGGTGCGCCATTGCTACAACCAAGCGATTTCCATTGTGGGCGATGTTTCCCAAGCCTCTTTTGATTCCTTCGTTTGAACGCGTGGTTAGCACAGTGAGCAAATTTTGCGAGTCTTCGTTTCTTTTTTTTTTCTTGTCACTCAGCGATTTCCAACGAAGGAGCCCTCGCTACTGTCCTCTCTTGTATAGTTTTTGTCTATGATATTTGGAGTTTCTGCTGGAGCGATGCCTTTAAACAAAGTTTCTTTAACTTGACTTTTCATGAGATTTGAAACTTTGAACAACGGCGAGGTCTTCTCCAGCCTTTAGAGCGCTCTTCCTTCACGCCCGCCATTTCCACTGGCGGTGACGTCTTCATGGGCCTCATCGGTGCTTGCTCTTCCCTTAAACCCTGATTTTTAACGTGGGTGACATCTTTACGAGCCTCATCGGCGCATTATCTCTAATCTAGTGATTGCTAGCGCTGGCGGCATTGCTGCACTAAGTTTATGGGAACGATTGCAATTTTGATTCTTCTGCGTTTGCAGTCCAGCAAGATTTCCATGGTTTGGTTGTGGCTGGACTACGATGATATGATTTGTTGTATCCACTTGGCGCGAGCCATAGCAGGGACTTGTGAGTCCTCAGACCAGAATGACAGATTGAAAGTACCGGTATGCTATTTTTCATATGCCGGATATTTTGTGACGGCACTAATAAATGTTTAATTATTTAGAGTTCATTTAGTAGAAAATATTGTAAACTCATGATGATAACACGACAGTCCTATAGGCCATAAATTTTCTCGTTTTTAGATCTACGTGCGATTAGCTGAAAGGTTTTGAAATCGTATTTGCTCCATTTTTTATTTTTTTATTTTCGGCAACAGTATTGTATTTAGCGGCGCCATTTGTAAGATGGAATCGTTTAATGTATTGCTAAGAAGATAAGCTTTTTATGTTTCCGAATCCCAATGTTACCAGCATGGGTGGGTCTCATAGTCTGCCCAATTTACTTGGAATTGCTTGGTCCTGATCTCCCGGAGATATTCACACTGCTCACCACGCGCCACACTTCACCACGACGTGCGTGATATCCCCATCCTGTGAATCTCGTGGGCGTATACCTCTGACTAGGTGCTCTATAATTAAGTCGCGCGCACTACACACGATTTTTAGGATTGCCAAGTTTCCCCGTCTTACAGTTCAACAAAAATTACCACAATCAACTTCCAGGCTTTTCTGAAGGGTCGTAAAACTGCGGAGATCTGTTGTGAGATATTAAAGCTGCTATCCAGTTCATAGACGGTATGTACATTCTGTACACTACACGTGTACCGGTATACGCAGTAGCGTTATAAGTTTTGTCTGCTTACTTTTGTCAGCCTTACAGTTATGATAAGGAACTATTGATATGTTCACATGTCCCTTCAGAGGAACCCATTGGTTACCTTAGGCGTAGAGTTAGGTTTTTCGAAATATCTTACTTCGTGCTCATTTTTATTACTTCCTCTTCACACTCCTGCTAATGATGCGCTGTTTGTGCTTCCACGGCTCTCCCGACTTGCTGTCTTTATGCGCGCTGATTCTCATGCGTGGGACCACCCTCTTGCATGGGTTCCACGTTGCTCTCAATATTCTTATGCCCCTTCCTCTTCCTCTCTTAGCATTTGCAGCGGTTAGCGCAGCTTGAATTAACTTCTATCAAAATTTATGATGCCATTCGCATCACGTGCTTAAGGTAACCAGGTGTAGAAAGAATTCAAAGGTTTCAGAAACTCTTTTAAAAATGTTGGTCTGTGCTGTCCGATAATATAATTAACGGTGCCACTCGCGTCGTGCAGTGAATGTAAGCTAGCCAGCTTGGCATTATCATCTCCTTAATTTTAATCATAGTCTTTCCATTCAACAGTTAGGATCGAGTTTCAGGCGGTAATGACACGGCTTATTCAGTAGGCAAGCATAAGGCCACAATTGAAAATCCGGACGCGTTAACGCTAACCACATTAGAATATCTCTAATGTACTGTACAATCGTCTATGCCTGTACATATTGTGTGGTGCTCCGTGCTAGACTTGCTTCATGCTGTAGTGACAATATCTATACATCTGTTCCTATGCATCGGTACCCCAAATTGCGTGCGCTAGCTGCTGGTGATGCATACTACTACACTCTTCGTGAATCGTCGTGCATGAAAGATTTTTCGTATTCACATTACAATGAAGACATAATTAATATCGATTATACTAATGTGCTCACGGAACGAGAACATTTTTCAGCCGAGTCAATCTGTCCTTTGTTCAATTCCTTTTTCCCCCTTGTATTTTTCCGTAAGACGACAATACGATACAGATAAATTAATAATATATTGCAACTCCATCGAATTTTTAGAATCGTATCAAGTGTGGCGGCACTATTCTCTATCTTTAGTGTTGCCATTGAAGTAAAAATTTATGCTCATTTCGACTCACCTAACGAATACGTGAAAATATGTAGAAACAGATTTCTACAATCACTGCACATCTCTAACCGTGTTTCGGAGCTTACCCCGTATCGTCAGTACTTCTTAGGAGTCTGAGCCAATGATGATAGCAGCTGTCACCTGTCGCTCACCTGTACATGCCCCACACAGTCATCAGGCGCCCCACCTGCCCAGCTCACCTGCCTACCACATCCCCCCCCCCTCTCCTCAGATGCCAGGCCGGTTTGCTGCACCACGCAGCTAGTGTCGGAGGTCACAGCGCGTGCTGTATTAGGGCATCGTCTTGCTCTGGCTCCTGCGTTCCCGCCTCAGCGATGGCAGCTGTGTCTCTTCGCGCTATGTTCGTAGGGAATAATTTCCAGTGCCAGCAGCCGTGTCTCTGTGTGCGATATATGTTCGTAGGGAATAATTTCTAGTGCGGGCAGCCGTGTCTCTGTGTGCGATATATGTTCGTAGGGAATAATTCCCAGTGCCAGCAGCCGTGTCTCTGTGTGCGATATATGTTCGTAGGGAATAATTTCCAGTGCCAGCAGCCGTGTCTCTGTGTGCGATATATGTTCGTAGGGAATAATTTCCAGTGCGGGCAGCCATGTCTTCATGCATGCTCTATTCGTAGGAAGTAATTTCCAGTGCGAATAGCTGCGTTCCAATACTAAATACTAGTTTGTATTAGATTCCAGAACGAAGAGTTGTATCTGTGCCGGATATTTTTAGCGGCGTAATTCAATCTGTATTTGTGACTCTTATTATTTTATCGGCTCACTCGTTAGCGTATTGTGGAGGATAGCTTTTTATCCACACGATCTTCTAATTAATGCGAGAAGTTTTACACTAATTTATTATATACGTGTGATATCGCTATGCTTTGCATTAAATTTTCTAACGTTCTGTTTTATTTCACAATGATAGCTTTTGAAGTCCAGTATGTTTCTCTTTGTGCTTCAGGCAGCATTGTCACGAGACACCTGCCTGACATCAGATAGCGGACAATTACGTTATGTCGCCGACCTACATAAAAAAAATCTGATGTTCACTCAATTGCTGTGAGTGCGCACGATCTCTGAACGAGGCTAGTGCGCACCACACTCAAATGAACACGTTCTTTTAGCAAATTGCCCGAATGCCTTGTATCCATGCAAACACAATTGTGTGTTCGCCATTCTTAACCGTGAAGTCAGGGTGCTTAAAAAGTGTCATTGGTGAAGTCAAGCAAATCTCATTGAATGTGGCGGGAATTTGAGCTCTGCAAGCTGTGCACTTCATTCCTGTGTGAACGAAACAACAACTCATTCGGACGATTAGCTGGGATCGAGAGCCCACTTACCGTACTTGCCTTTCGTATAAACTGTCACTAAGATTTATTTTCTTTCTTCAATGTGCCCACATAATTTCAATTTCCACTTTTCTCCATTAAACTCTAGCGTGCATGATATATTTTACATTATGTGGTGAAAGTAGTACGAGTATTGTTTTCTATCGTGTTGATGGAAAGGATGTTTCTCTTTATTGCAACGGAGGGTCCGTTCTTGCTACAATACATTTTCATATCTTCATTGTTCAAATCCAATACTATTTCTCAGTCACTGCAACCTGTCTGTACTCCAAGTACAAAAATAATTGAATGCTGAGCAGGATTTTACACTTATTACCGCTCTCAGATTTTTTATGGAAGAACGCGCTTGTACCGAGAGTATAAAGAATTAGTGGTGTATCTACATACGTGTCAGTAGCAAAACGTTAACCAAGATACACGTAATGTTACTGCAAAGCACTGTATGTGGAAGACCGGGCCGCTCTGTTTCGTCTTTTTCTGTCACCTTGCAAAAATTTCAGTCATTTTATCAGCGGTTCAACTACGGACGCTAAAAGGGCGCCAGTGTTTTTTTTTTTGTGTGTGTGTGCCGAGAGGGGTTTTCTATTAGATGCACTAACAAACCATTTTTATTTGGGTGAACGAGTCTCCCACAAAATTCGTTTCTTCGAGGTACTATATTCCAATTAAGTCAGCATGACTCCATATGTCGCTGCCACCGTTACTTTTTGGGGTATGTCACTCGTACCGTATTGCAGAATTAACCAGTGCATATTATTATGTTCTGCTGCTCTGAGTGACGAAGACCTTTTATGCTCTGTAAATCAAATTTAACCACTACTACTACTTTCACGCATCACTGCTTTGAACTAGTTTGTAGTTATTACGGAGACCCCCTGAAAAATAAAAAGAATCAGTTGAGTCTCAAAAGTGAATTTCTGCTGTTATGTACGAATGAGGAATATTGTAACATAGATCATATGAGAGTAGAGGGAGCGTTCAAATGTTAGATGGTTCTCAGTAACTCTCTGCCGCTGCGAGTGGTGTCAAACACCACTTCTCGAGCCTTACAATGACGATCCTCGAACTGTTTTACGCCAAAATCAGAGAAGTCTTCCGCTAGTGTGACAGTTGTTCTCGCTTTGGTGAATCGAAGAGGTTTTCGAATTCATTTCACCCTGCCCTGAGCATTAGAGGCTTTTTTAATGTAAACTTTATGTTCACGGCAATCTTAGAGATTCAATTTGCCGCGTTTGTTTTGTACTTGCAATACATATACGTAGATCGCTTAGTTCTTGAGCAATGTATTTCATTCCGAATGTATCGTAAATTTATATTAACTTTTTTTGTATTCTTGCTGATACAAGCCAATATTAGGCCATTCTTTAACGTAGGAAAAGATATTTCACGTGTGTCACGATGCATGTGACAGTGCAAGTTTACGTCAGTTGGCTGTGTGAATGATTACGCTTCGTCAAGTTTGCACAGTCACGAGAATATCCTCTCGCACCTGCCAGAAAAAGTTACAAGCCTGTGACTTTTATTGCTGCCAAGTAATAAGCTTGAAACCGTAATGTACGTTGCCTAGTAGCAACACTAAATTCGCATGCAGTCTTGCCTACTAATGACTAAGCTTAAAAATTGGAATGTTGCCTATAATAACGACAGTGGATTCGCATGCACGGTTGCCGTGTAATAAGTTAGAAATTCCAGTATTCCTAGCAACGAGCCTGGAACTCACAGTGTTGCCAAGTAACTTACCTTATAATTACGGCGAGGCCAGAAGTGCTCGGTCGTCTCAGTGACCTCGCTCAGTTTTTGTCAGGAAGACCAGAAAACGGCCCCCCTAAATTATTATCCTCTTGAGGGATCGGCGTCCAGTTTCTAATTAAAATTTTCCGCATTACTGCCTCTTCGAACAATTTGTTCTGGCTCATTGGCTTGCACATTTCGTGGTACGGCACCAGGGTTTTTTTCTCTTTTTATTGGGTTTAAATAGAGACACGTACACACATACGCACGTTTCTTAACGAGCAATTAGGTGATTGACGCAGGATAACATTTTTGTTTTTGTTCAAATTTATGATTACACATGCTTTCGTGTACAAAAAGCGTAACTGTTGTTTTTGGGGCATACCTCTAGAGTTCCTATCGATAGGAATATACTGTCTGTACATAGAGTATCTATGCTAGACGGAATAAAAATGTTATTGCTACTTTTCATGCTTTGACTTATTCTAGCGCTGGCTATGAATTTACTGAACGGTAGAGTGACGCACAGAAATTCATTTTGAGGAGTGTGCTGCTAGCAGGTCGCGAAATAATGGCTGTTCCTTTTGTTACACTCTTACGATGCGGTATTGTTGCTTGAGACGCTGCGATTAGGGTCACTACAAATGCTACTAAAACGAAGGCAAAATTAAAAGTATAACCGCCGCGTGACATAGAATAAAAACTGGCATGTTATTTCCCCTAGTGACGCAATTTCCTTGTTGCAAATATAGTGCAGCACCAGAGTGTGCATGGTAGAGCTCAATTCACATTCTGATATTGCAAATACTCACTAGCGCACTTTAACAGTATAAAACCTTTGTAGATATCGCAGCAAGTATCGTTCGTTATCAAAGCTACATATTTTCTCTTCAGGTACACGTAATTTTTGTTATTGTTCGAGCGCCATCATTTGTCCCTGATATCTTGAGCTCACCCGTCCTCTAACTGGTCCATTTACCGTCAAATGACGCAAGAAGCACACAACTCGGTTAACAATTGGGGCGTTTTGCATTCCCGGCGATACGCTTCGTACCGATGAAAAATTCTGTCGGCAACAGAACTGGTGCAGCTCGCCGTGAACAACTGTTATTGTTGTCAGTTCTTTGTTTTTAGCGAGTGCTTTTTGCTCTGCATCTATTCTCTGGATTCTCGAAGTGGCGTAATAAATATGGGTCAATGCTTGTCTTTATGGGCGCCGTCATGATTGGTTTCATTCTTTTCTGTTACTGGTTTCGAAATTATAATGGTCTAGTCAAGTTTCTTTGTGGGTGTTATCTTTTGTTTGGGCTTTGCTGCTAGTTTTAAGGTGAGTTTTGCATTCGGTGGTCTTTCTGCGAACAATTTCGTGCGAGATGGTTTCTATGTACCGCATCCGAATTTGCTTTTTTATGAATACTGGAAACCTACTTAGTTATTTATTTTGCAACATCTCTTACCTTACGCATTACAAGTTTCTGTTTCCAAATTTAATTTCCTAGCATTCTAGGGTCCCTCCATGGTTGTATTTAATGTGTGCACGGTACTTTGTATAACGGAATGCCTTTGTGAGTCGTCTCGAGTTTCGCTAGATCTGCAACAGTAACAAAGGCATACTGCTTATAGTGCTCCATACTGCTTATAGTGCTCCATACCTGCCTCAAAACCGTGACGCTAATTTGGGCTTTGTAGAGTATATATTTTTGGCCAGATATCTGCCAAGGTCGCAGGTATCCCGAAGTCTGGCGGGTGACCAGTATAATTTTGCGTGACTCATTTTTATACGCGATGCCCTTGAGGCCGAGCATTGCCTGCCTGCCATGTCTCCATGTGCCTGCTCCCCGCCTCTTCCTCTTGAGTGTCATTTTGAATCTCATCATCCTTGTGTAGACATGGAGTTGGCTTTTGCAACTTTATTGGAACTTATCCCTCTCTTCATTAATGTCTGATGCGTTGATGTGTGAGAACGTGAAGTCGCAAAATCAAATATTTTCTTACGGAGATCATAAAATGATTACCACCGTTGTCATCATTCGGAGAAGAACTTGTGTTTTGTAATGAAAATATAATGGAGCTTTTTTGTCCTACAGAGTTTCGTGCTGGTAACTGCTTGAGATTATACCTCGTTTTTGGCAGATTAATTCTTGTTGCAGCGCCGTTATCTCGTAACGCGAAGAAGTTAGTCAGCATCGTGCGATATTTACAGCATGTATCACTAATTCTACTGGTTTTGTGTTAAGATTTGCTCATTAATATGTAGTATTCGGAATCTTACGTAGGTAAATAATAATAATGACAACTTGGTTTTAGAAATGCGCGATAGGTATTTTTCCAGATATCTATAGCTACTGAAAATATTAGCTTTTGCATGTTTTATTTTCTATTAGATTGTTTTCTCCACCATTGCCAAAACTGCTCGTATACAGGGTGAATAGATAAATTAGGGCTAATTTCAGATGCCCATAACTAAACTCATTTCGTATCATATGTAAGTCAGTCCACTTGGGGTTACTGTAAGTTTCAGTCATATAATTTTAAAATTTTAATTACAGTCTTTTTATCAATCAATTACCTCCACCAAAAAGTTATTTTTTTTACCGGAGGTTTTTCGTTAGTTTGTCTGTCACCAAGATAACTTGAAAAATTATAGATGGATCTTTATGGAATTTACAGGAATTTAATGGTATGTTAGGAGAAACAGGTGATTAATTTTTGGTGAAGATCTGTTCAACTGTTTTTTGTTTGATTGATTCTTTTTTCTTGGTGATATAACTCAAAAGTTATGGACGGATCTTCATGAAATTTACACAAATTATTAAGAATTTTGCAAAGAGTAAATGACCAAATTTTTGCGGTGATTGGTTAGTCTGTTTGTCTCTATGTTCCTTATTAGGTTTGTCAGTAACATAATCCAAGAAGTTGTGAACGGATCCTCGTGAAATTTTCAGTAGGCTAATTGTTAGAAATGTTAGAAGGCACAAATGATTAAATTTTGCTGGTAATGGCCTCTTCCGTTTGTATGTTAGACTATATGTTTGTTAAAACATATATAATTCCAAAATTTACAGACGGAGCTTCAGGAAGATGATTGGAGCTATTAGGAATGTTAGAAGGCGCATATGTCCAACTTTTGATGATGATCAAATTGACATCTTGGTGTCAAGACCGATTAGAATTTTTCGTTAACATTGCGTTCCTTGGCGGAGGTACGGGCTGTCAAGGATGCTTCTCTAGTTACGATATGAATTCTACGTGGCGGGGTGTCATTAGTGACTTCATCCGTACTACATTGAGGCGTCTAATGCTACTTATATCATTAGGACTACTTAGGAGTGTCATTTCTACTGTTATCGCACATTCGCTAAGATAAGAGAGACATTGGGGATATCCAGCGAGCATCTCAGGCCCCGAATTGATCGTACGTTAGAGTTCCTTTCGTTTTCTGACAGAATTAAGCTAAAGATCAGGACAGATTCATTATGGTTCATGAGTGAGTTTATTAAAAATCTTCTAATCTAGTCGGTAAGATGACTGTCTAGAGGTCTGTTCGCTATATGATGATCTTGGGATGAGGACTTTGGTTAGAAGGCACCGAAACATCCTCATTGCTCGTTCAAAAATCGATCGAGCAGATAGATGCCTGATGCTCAACAACCATTAGCAGAATCGTAGTGGAAATCGAAGGATTTTGTGACCGAGAAGTTCATCGTAGACGAGGCAACCAATCGTTGAAACTCTAGCGAATGGCGTGCAATTCTTCTTGAGTACCTGCCATAATGAAAGGTGAAATTTCTGTTCTTTCGTCGTGGCGTCCAGAGCCGTTGCAAGTGACAGGCGAGTGATGTCTCCTCATTTCGTCAAAGTGGGACTGGAAATCAAGTGCTGTAGAATATCAGAGAATCTTGAATGATGTGTTGATGCCCTGGATCAGGACGGACCGCCATTCAAGAATGGTTTAGCCGTTCAGGACTCTACGCCAACCCATGGATTGTAAGCTGTGCAAGGAAGACAGAAAAATTTTCCATCCATTCTACCAAAAGATCTGTGGACTTGCAGCTAATCAAACTGAAATCCATGTGATGATTGGCAGTGGTTCTTGGTTAGGAGAGTATTTAGTGCAAATCCTTGTACCAGCAGAGCAGGTCAATCTATAGAATCAGGTGAAGCCAAAGGGTTTGTGCCTCGCTTCATAAATGAATGAGGTTCATTATTGATGCTAATGGAGGTTATATTGAATGAATAAGCAGTGCCCGCCATTAAATGTTTCAGTTTCTTCATTTTCTCTATTTTTCTCATTTCACTAAAATTCAAAATCTAGTCTTACGTTATTTGTGTGATGCAGTATATTGTATCCTATCGTTAACTATACTTTTCTCTAATGCAGCTCTATTTTCAGTGGAAACTTGAAGTGCAGTCTGAGCAAGGTAACAATATTATACAGTGCTGTACTTGAGATATTACGAGGCTCTAAAAATACAATTAGAGAGTATTGTCGATTACGTTTCAAGTATCCCTTGAGAATGATGGCATGATTGTTTACAAATGAAAATAAGCAGCTTTGTTGGTCGTATGTAAAGCATGAATCATCCTCGCTAAACATTGGAAAGCTTGTGCATTGTGGACAGTTCACACTGTCTCTCCAGAAGAGACCGTTCATAGCAAAAACTGAAACTTGGAGTAATCCTAAAGCTGCAGAAACAATGAAGCAGTGGCTCAGTTAGCAGAACCCGTCATCGCGTAGGCCGCACTTGGGCTCTCGGAGGAAAATATCCGTAATGAAACGTAAGCAGGTGGCTGCACTTCAGAAATTCGCCGAGAAATTTGGAGGGAATCAACTTGCGTTCTGAAATACCGCTAATAGTTTGCCAAAGCCAAAATGAATCCCCGTTGGTCGCAACACGACAGTACAATCTCAAAGTTAAACTGCTTGTAGATTCTTATCAGAACTATCCTAATCTGTTGATGTGACGTTTATAATATACAGACACTGTAGGGTGCCTGGCTGTAAGCAAAATGTCGAATGTGCAGGCTAGTTGACAGTCAAACAACACCAGATAATTAGATAAGCAAATCGAGTATCCAAGAAACGTTCTACACCAAATAACGGACGCAGGCAAGTGACCAAAACGCCACCAAAATTTGACTTAACGAATATTTGAAATTATAAAACTTCCGCTCATCGTAAAGTTTCATCAGCTACGACGAATTGAACTAAAGGAAAAATGAAGAGAATGGAAAATGAAAGACACGAACGGACGCTCAGTCGAAAGAAAAAAAAATCAAATAAACACTGAAGCGTCAACACGCTCTCCTGCAGAGTTGTGGAAGCTACAGAAACAAATTAAATTGAACAGTGTGCGAATCTCAAATTGAAGATAGAGTATCTAATTATAACGAGCTAGCGCTGTCTGCACTGGGCGCTTGTAATAATATCCTCGTTGAAGACACTAACTTTTACGAGCTGGACTTGAATGTGTGTGTTTCTTTTCCGCTTACTGTGTTTTAATGTAAAAGATAAAGAAATAGGAGGCAAGCACACTCGAAAACGTGTATGTATTACAGGGAGTTCAAAAATTTGTCGTTACCAGTTTTTTTTTTTTTTTGCTACAATTATTTAATAGAGCGAAATATACAAATCAAACCAAAATAAACATGTTTCCTATTATTGGTCTTTCTAAAATCTATAATCTATTCAATATGCCTTCCGTCGGGATCGATACCCTGCTGCTAAACGCTTGGATCGAGAACGCTTTGCAAGAGTTACGAATAATAGCTTAGGGAATTTTTGCCCTTTCCTTCAAGAGTGTTGCCTTCAAGGCCTCCACATTTTTGTGATACGTAGCTGAGACCTTGCTCTCCAATATGGACCAAATGTTGAAGTCAAGGGGATTGAGGTTTGAATTGACGAAGAAATAGTAAGTAAAATATATGCATAAATAAAAAGTTTGTAACAATAATTATTGAACACTCCTTATACAGGGTAACAGTAGGCCGAGACGCGCAAATTAAACACTTTATCTAGAATACTAAAAATTTGAATATGTAGTTTTCAAGATACTGAAGTTCAATGTTCAATGAATCGGTATTATTTTCTTTTGTGGTCAATGTCATGAGCAAAAATGATACGAACGTTAGCAAAATAGATATCTTATCGGTTAAACCTCTCCATAACTGTTTGCAGTGACTGCTCCCTGCTTCAATGCAGGTCTCATGCCTCTGCCCTATGGATTGCTGGACAGGACACGTTACGAAATTCTTGGTTCTGCTCCACTATTACCTGCTGAGACCGCTATCCTTATTGCGACCGTATTCATTTCAAACTTCATCGGTGTTTTATAAATCATTGAAATTTTTGTAGCCCAAATGGTAAATATCTAGAGATTTCATGTCTAGAGAATTGGGACACTATGCCACTGGTCCATAAGGCGTTGTTCAGATATAATGGAAGGTACTCTTGCCATAAAACTTTGTAATTCCGTCGCACTTGAACAATATTCGACGGCAAATACCTAACGTTTTAATTTTTGAGACACTAAAATCGTGCCAATTGTCTAAGTTTGTACCTCTTGGTTTTAACACCTTATGTATGTGTATACAGTATATATAGAAAGAAACACACGATGTGCATCGTTATATGCTCTAGATGCTTACATTTGCGATATCATCAAAGTTGGTCTATTTGTTACATCGCGGCGTGAGTACTTCCAGGCAGGAGAGGTCTCGTTTCCAAGATGCGGCTGGCTTGTCACAGCCATGCAGCCGTGCCACCTTAATTCACGATCCTGCCCGAGAATCCTTGGACTTACGAAAGGCTCTCAACTCTTTGTCTTCGGAATTTATCTAGCGAAGTTTCTGCCCAAGCGCCGGCCTTGGATGGAGCGCCTGGCCAGTGCTTTCCGTGCAATTTATGCGTAATTTGTTGCCGTTTGCTGATTTTCTCAGGTATTATACACTAGCGGGCAAAATAAGAGAACGATTTTCATTTTTTGAAAATAAAGGTTAGCCATGTAGAGTAGGTTAATGAATCTTTTGATGGGGCCCTAAGGAATGTATTTAACATATTTCTACAAAATATCAGGACAAACATAACTATATTTAATACATTAGAGC
>LQNS02278171.1:7690037-7707331 GCA_001587735.2 Parhyale hawaiensis
AACTTTCACGTGAGGTGCCATGTTTCTAGAATGGTGTAATCGTAAGAGTGGCAGTTCTAGAAGTCATGTACACGAAATTGAATGTTGCCAGATGACCGGGGGTAAATGTGAGAATATTTTAGAGACGATCGTTCTCTTATTTTGCACTGTTCAATTTTTATTATTGTTTGTTAGATTGCTCTAATGTATTAAATATCGTTATGTTTGTCCTGATATTTTGTAGAAATATGCGAAATACATTCCTTAAGGCCCCATCAAAAGATTCATTAACCTACTCTACATGGTTAAACTTTATTTTCAAGTAATGAAAATCGTTCTCTTATTTTGCTCGCGAGGGTATTTGCATTTTCTCCCTGTAGTGTGACGTGTTTGTCGCATTGAAACCTGGTGTTCTCAAAATTAGTAGGCATCACAGTTCGAATTTTCCACGTTCTATGCTGCCACTTGTTGCATGCGCGCCCTTCTGCTGTGACCTTTTGAAGTTGTGAGATTTTTTTAGTTTCTGGTCATACATAAACTGTTCGTGTTCCAGATGTCCTGGCATCGGTCATATTTTGCGATACAAACGTAGTGAATACGGTTCGTGTAGTTCTTCATAGCCGAGCAGCTAAAGCTTCAGCTTAATTGGAGCACGATCATTCTCTGAATTCGAGTCCACAGAGTGCCAACCCGGATTTTTCATCAGAGTAGTCGGTCTACGCGAGTTGAGGAAAGTGCCCAAATTGGCTTGTAGTGCCGGTTACTTGGCCCATTCTATCCACGACCGACTCGCTTAATTTTCTTCTTCAAGCGAAATCAATTTCCCGTTAATGGGCGTAGTTAATGAAGTAGTATTATAATAATTAAATTACTGATTTTACAATATTGTCATAATGTCACTGCCTATTTTTTGTACTCTGTCTCGCTGCGCTCAATTTCATTAAATTACCGTTTAACTAACCTGCGACCTTGCACGGACTCACAGGCGCGTGTCGTGCACCCCCTGGTGCGTCGTTCGCTTTACGCCCAAGAACGGGTAGTTGACGTTGTAAAACGGAACCTATGCGTGGCGAAAAATTTGCCCGCAGTGCTAGGACGTTATCTTAGTTTCTTTACCTGCTCATCCGCCGTTTTTGTTCCTTTGGCTTGCGTTCGCCTCGTCTTAGTTTGCTTGGCTAATTCACTCGTCATCTTACTCTCCCTGACATACAGTATACGCTATCTTATTATTCCCCTTATGCTTTAGTAAAACGTTCTGGTCCAATTAGAACCGCATCATTATTGAGTTTAGATAGGCCTTTGCATAAACGGATTTTTCTTCTATGTGGTTCCCTGGTTTCTGGAACACCCTGCATATGTATGTCCTCCATTAACACCAGCGTACAATAACCGCCCGGCAATTTCTTCCCACGACATGGCGTCATTCGTCACGCCTCTATAGCTTTATTGTGTTCCCTACTTCCTTTTGTACCTACTGATATACACGCTAGAATGATAAATGACATTGGTGTGCTGTTGCTATAACTTTGGATAATTCTGGTGTTAGAAAAACTTACGTTTTTGTTACTTTGAAGGTCATCTTCGTGCTGTTGTGATTTTAGTGAACCATCACTTCCTGTTACTGTATTATGCAAGGTAATGCATATGATATAAGCGCCCTAGTGTTCTGGCTTGCTCATTCGGTGCTAGAGTACTTGTTATTTGCATACGTTTGTATATCAGCTTTTTTTTTGTACAAAGCTATTGCCCTAGGGGGCAAAATGAATGTAAGTGAGGATTATGTAGAGTTCGATACACTTTCAGGTTTTTTGGATGTTGAAACTGAGAAAGTTAAGTGAAATGCCTTCTCACTCTTGCTTGAGCGGTGTACTCACCGTATGATTGCACTACTCACCGTATGATACTTCTATCATATTGCGTTATTAACTAAAGTACTTGAGACTTGGGTGCGTTTAATCTTAACCATTGTAGCAACGTGCATCTGTGATATTGACAGTCAATAGGTAAGTTCAAATTTGGACTTACGCAAGGCTCGCTAGTGACTTGTGCATGTGTGGTGCCGTTATGGGGATACTTTCTGCTTGTGGCCACTCCGAGCATCTTATTTTTAGCATACCTTGAAATGATGATACAAAGCAGGCATATTTATCAACCATCGTGCATAAATGTTGCCCTACGAGTAGATTGGTATGCTTTTGTATAATTTACATTTACTTCGTAACTGCTGATGGTATCAGCTAGTTGTCTTTTGTTTTTATGATACTCTAAACATTTTTCAGTACCGCAAAATACCCGCTAGGTACAAGGCAAGATATTTTCTATCTATTAAAACCAAATGCTTCAACCAAATATATTTGGTTGGGAGGGCAAAAGAAGATAATTTTTCGTATCAAAAAATAATGCAAAATTATAGATCTTTTAGCCAGCATATCAAATTGTTTCTGGTCGATTCGTGTGCTACGATACAATGTATCGAGGTTTCTCTGCGTGTCTATTTTGCTCCGTTAACTTCCTCATATAAAAAAATCAGTTGATGCATTGCAAAAAATTGTAAAGTTTTTTTACGTGATTTCTGAAACTTCACATTGACAGGAGTTAGCATCATGCAGTGAATTACAGAGAAGTCTCTATTATTTATAACACCTACGCTTCGTATGGCTATATTGCATGTTCGACGCACGGCCTGACGCCATTTTCGTTTTGTTTCTCGTTCTTGTTTTTATTAAAAGCAGATATTGACTGCAGAGAGTAAACATTTTAGCCCTTAGTTACTGCCTGCTGTACAGATCGAGGAGCAGAAATTGCTGCTGTGTATTGCGATGTTTTGTCAGAGTTATGTATCCAAGGGGTGTCAGTTGTTGTAGAAGAGGTTGTGCTATGCTGCGGGCTGTCTGTATCCGCAAGGTATCTTGTTTGTTTTTTCAGTGCCCTTACCAAATGAAAATTTGGCAGAATCGTCTCCCCGGCATTTAGTAGTTACGGTACAGATTATTTTCCCATGGTATATGTCTCGTGTAAGTCACGAATATTCATACTACTTCATTGTGTTAATTAAATGCTTCGTTGGTATATGTAGTTTATTAATTTATGTTGCGTGGAAAATTCGTACCGATTTTTAGTAATTCATCTTTCGACTTAAGTTAGTCCTTGATTGAGTCCGAAAAATAGGATTTGACACCTCCATTTACAACTCAGCTCAGTTATTTAAGCTATTTTTTCGTGGAAGAAAGTTTAAGGTCCTATGACCTATGTTAATTCTGTGACAATTTCAAATGAAAGATAAAAACTTTATTTTCGGCGCTTGAAGCTTTACTGTTTCCAAAAAGAAAAAATAAAATCTCGCACAAGCAACCAAAGGAATATGCGCAGATTGCAGTGAGGATTTTATATCTGAAAGAACTGTACGGAAGTGGTTCACGAGGTGCCGAACTGGAGATTGTAACACTATAATTTAAAAACAATTAGGCAGACTATCCTCTGCAGATGATGACCAAATCAAGCCATTACTTGAGAATATCCCACATTGCACAAGCGGATCATTGGCTGCAACCTAACAAAATCTGCCGCTCGACAGCACCTGGTAAAGCTTGAGTTCGCTAATCACGACGATGTGAGTGCCTCGTACATGACTTGAGTGAGAAGAACCTTGTGGATCGCATTTTCCGGTGTGATTTGCTTTATGAACGGAAAAAACGCGCCTTTTTAAAGCAAATTGTAACAGAAGATGAGAAATGGATTGTTTACCGTACATTTCAAAGAACACGATCTTGAAGTAAGTGACAGAGCCTACCTTAGATTCCGCAATAGCGGGTCTTCACCCTCAGAAAGTTTTGCTTTGTGTCTAGTCAGATTGGAAACGAATTATGTACTATGAGCTTATCCCAAGTAAACAGACAATTAATTCTGGGAAATATTGCTCACAACTGGACGAGTCATAAGCGGCATTTCAAGAAAAACGTCCAGAATTGGCCATCGAGAATGGTGTTGTTTTCATCAGGATAATGGTAGAGCAAACGTTTCTTTGGACAACAGACAAGAATTACTGCAGCTTGGCTGGGCTGTGTTACCCCTCCCACCATATTCAATAGATATTGCTCCTGCGGATTTCCACTTACTAAGACTACTACTCTTAATTATTGATCAAATTTCAATTCCATGGATGATTTAAATAGATACGTTGATGAATTCATTGCCATGAAACCCCCACAATTTTGGGAAGAGGGTATTTTCAAGTTAAGGAAAGGTGGAATAAACGCAGTGTACAAGAAAATAGTTCATATGTCATTGATTTAAAATGTAATGGCTTAAATATGTTGGCCTTTTTCTCTCCTTTGAAGATCGGCACGGACTTTCCGGTCCACCCAATACTTTGGTCTAAAAACAATTTTGCTTGAAACGCCAGCCCATTGTTTGGTGTGAAATTTTCACAATTATTCATATGCAATGCACGGTTGTTGGAGCTTCCTTCGCGAACGTGATATACGGTATGTTTATTACTTTTCCATCCGTAATAATTCTTATACTATAACCTGCTTGATTGGTTAGAGATACGTTACACGCCCATTTCTGCAATGGTTAGGCAGTGCATGTATGTTTACTTCATGTAAATTTAGTTATCGTATTACTGCTGTGGCTGGTAGTTAAGGGGACCTACCCAGTTATCAATCGACAGAATTTTTCGTTATCTTCGTATAACTGTGTACCTGAGAATTCTGTAATGGACCTGGTTGTAACGTTTTACATATTAGCTTTATACCTTTGGAAATATCTATTAAGGCATATTCTTTAGTACCATTTCTACAAAAACATATTTACGCGACCAATAAAAGTTAAGCATTGTTTTGCCACGATGTATAGCGCTCCAATAGCAATGCAAGTAGAATTGGGCTCATAAGTAGAATTAACATTTTTTTGTTTCACGTCATCGACCAAGATAACTCTACATCAATGTTGACTACTGATACGTGCATGTTTGTCATTCAAAATCATACTCTTACTTTGCCCGTTGTTCTTTTCTATTACGTTTTCTTAGTAAAGGAGCGCAACTCTTTATAATTTGGTAATCGGCTTGTGCGTTAGTGTATTTGACTATATGCTTGTCTTTGTGTTTCAGAATATAACTCAAAAAAAAAATAACCAGCGAATCTTTAGGAAAATTAGAAGAACTGTTGTTAATATTAAGAGACGCAAATGGCCAAATTTTGGCGATGATAAAAAATGAAATCCTGGTTTCAAGACCAATTTTAATTTTTCGTTAGCATTGCCTTACTTGATGGAGATATACGCTCCCAGAGTGTTTCTCTGGTTGTTACTGCCTTCCTATGTATGCTGACAGAGTTTTGGCTACACTTTCGCTTCAGTTAAAGATATCTCTTTTGGTGTGTTCTCCCTGTGGCGTGCATCGCGAAGATGGTTATAGGCATTGGTTCGCCACCAATTGATCCTTTTTCCTAAATTTCTGTTTGGCGCAGGATGTCTCGACGGCTTCTGTTCAAAGATTGTCTTTCTGCCTGCTCACACCAAAACCTTTGTTTCAGGGCATAAATTTGTTGACTTGTACACCCTGTGACGATCACTGTAAGTTCGCTTGTATTACCATTTAGGCCTCCCCAAACTTTCGTTTCAGCACACGGTATTTTCAGTGCGTTGTTTTCTCCATTGCATGCATTGCAAAGGCTGTTTGCCTTTGCTCACCACCGTCTGTCGCTGCTGCAGCAGCGGATGCTATAGCGGTGACAACTCTGCGGTCGAGTGCAGCTTGTGGACTACCAGCTAACGATCTCGGTGTTACAGAGCACCGTTACCAGCAGTTAGCTCTAATGGCAGTCCCCACTTACTGCCGTGGCTTCTCTCAGTCCGTGTTGGTTCACTTCTTGTGCTGCCGCTACGGCACCTCACGCTCTACCTGCTAATGGTACAGCAATACAGTCTGGTGTGTACTGACCGCACCGTCTATACGTAGCTGAAAGTAAATAACTTTTGTGTCTCTCCATGGATACTTTTTCTGCTGTAGGTTAGAAAATGTTAGTTTTTCGCCGCGTGAGACCGTTGGATATGGGCGTAGGTTTCTCACGTATTGTTTCTTTATGCATAGAACTTGTGACGTGCTCATGGGAATTTTTTTTGTAAATTTTTTTCATTGATGGTTTTCTGTTCCGAAGCTGTTTTTACTGGGAAACGTTTCGGCAGAGGCGTCAAAAATAAAACAGGTTAGCTGATGATGTAAAATTGTCCCTAGGGTCTGTGTATATAGATATAGGGAAACCGTATAAATAAAAGTTATGAAGCAGGCGTTTTTGGCGATCTCTTTTCAATCTTGATCATACAAGGACCTACGTACTTATTAAGCAACACTGCAGACAGGGTTATTTTTACCAGAAACTGACGTGTCTTTCAGTACTTCTGGATAAGCCACTGAAGCAGCACGCTAGGCAGCGTTTAATACATTTTTAATTTATACACTTATTACTAGAACAATAGTCTTCTGTTCACTCCTCTATCAGCCGTTTATTTCCCGAGCTTCGTACCGCAAAATCTTATTTGCTGTTATAAGGAAACTGTGAAACACATCTTGCTTTCCCCTCTTCTGCGTTGTAATTGGGTTGCGAGTCTGTATATTGTTTTTAACCATTTCATCCTTCTTGTCGATGACGTGGAATCAACAATGTTAGATACACCTGACGCAATGACCCTCTCTCTGTTTTTCTAAGCTATGTCGGAAATAGTCTCAGTGTTGTTTTGGCTATCATGAAAATCACTGTAATAAGAAAATGAACATAAGATAGGAACGGTAATAGCGTGTTCAGTTGCGCAGGAAGCCACTTGGCAATCGCTGGCAGAGGGACCTCGAGAGTGTTATATGACAGCTGATGCCCGAAATTATCAACCCTTTCTTTCAGACCGTCAGTTCTATGTTACACTTCATACAGTGTTATTCCTGTGGAAGAGGTATATTAATTCGCAAAAGAAAGGCTCATTTATTAAATTAATTAATTTAATTTAGGAAAATTTTTCGCAACTTGTAGCGGAACAAGAAAGCGCCACCGTCGGACACGAAGTTTTTATCGTTCATCAGACTGAATTTTTGAAACTGTTTTGCGCTTCTTTATGCGGCAGAAAATGTGTGCGCAGGAAATTTGAGCGTGACCAATTCCTCATAAATGATAGACGAGGCCGGCTTCGATTAACATGGGATTTTTCTTTGTAAGTTTGAATACGAAGAAAGTAATGAAGTTTAGCGAAGGGCACAATTAAGGGCCCTAGAACAATATGGGCGTAAGCGACACTTTATAGAATATACAGGAGAGCTACTTAAAGACAATGAACTGGTGTAATAAAGTACAAAATAATCGACTTTACATACGATTCTCGACCATTTCTATACTCGGATTTACGCCTTTCTGACTATCCGATGGTGCAAAGAAACTACTTTTGAATCACCTGTCGCTTACGCCCCTATTGTTCTAGGGCCCTCAATTGTGACTTCCGTTTTCCGCCACCTCATTTTCCTTCGTGATGATCTTTCTGACCACGTGGCTAGCCAAGTAAAAGCAAGTGTGGGTTGAAAAATGCACGCCCGGGCTGCCGCGAACTGACCTTCGTATGGCCCAAACCTCGACCTAATTGTAGCAACACTGAATCTTGGTGACAGTGCAAACCACGAGTCTGCCGACCCTCTGAAGATGAGTTTTGTTCTCCCTGAATCTGGACAACAAGGTTGATCCATAGGAATCTGAGTTTCATGATATAAACAGCACTAACGTAACGATCCATAGTACTTTACTTGAAACAATCATCAGCGTTTAAGAAAAAAAATACAGTAGATATGTCTGCGAAAAGATAGTGATACTTATCTAGGTTTTCTCCAAGAAAAAAAATTACTATGAAATTAAAGAAAGCCTTACAGCCGATTCACAGACGTTCAACTCCGGACGAAGTTTAAAAATGTACAATGATTCCAGAATGCGGATCTTACCAGCGGATCGAGTTGAGTCTACATTGTAAAAAAAAAACGCTAGTTTCAGACACATGTTCACTGTTAATGCACTTCTTCAAGTGATTTCAAGTAAGCTTCTTCGCAAGAATTTAGGCTGCGTCGGAAAATAATGGTAGCTCCACCAGTATTGACTTTCATGCTCGTTAGTCTTGTGCAAACTGGGATAGCCTTACCTGTACCTGCTCTATTTTTATTCAATTTTACACAGGTTTCTGTTAGGTTAGTCGCTGTCGGTGTTTTGCCATTGTATTCTTAAATGGGATCAAAACGAAATGGTTCCTGAAATAGTGTGTCCATTTAAATTTAAGGTGTGTATTTTTCAGTGCCAACGCACCTAATTGTTTACTGATAGATCTTGATAATTTCTGGCCGGTGACTTTTTTTATGGTGTTGCATATATTCAAGAATGTGTTCCGCGTTTTTGTTGATGCGTTACCCATTTTACTGTTGCTTCCGCGAGCTCATAGTGTTTACTACCTGTAGCTGGACTTGCATCATAACGTACAACCTTGCATGCTAATATGCATCGTTGCCGTTTTTCAAACTGAATTGACAACTAAATTCATGTGAGGTATAGAGGCGAAGTCTGAGAACATTGATAACAGTCATGCATGACGAAATGGTTCAGATGTACTGGAAATGCTGAATGTAGTTAGCAATGAACTTGTAATATTACTTGTTTCCTCATATAGTAGGTACCACACTGTACAGGAAGGCCGTCGTTCATATAAAAATTATTAAAGAGCCCACGTATAGAGCGTTGCAGAATTACATCATGCTGTAGTTTATTGTCGTTATCATCCAGTTATTATTGTTTTAGCTGAGCTCGTGAGCTTGGATTCCTTGTGGGCTTGTGCACACTAAAGGAACAACTAATTTCTAAAATACTAAAGATGCACACAATTTACCATTCTGAATCTTAATCCAGTTTTTGCGTTATTCGCGATCGAGTGCATTCGAGTCTCCTTAGTCGAAGTGACATTAATTTTAATAAGTTTAATCCGCATTAAGAGGTTGCCGGTCAGTGGATAGTCATGGCGCTTTAGAAAAGTTCAGATGCGACCTGCTCACCGAATGAATTAAAATTTCCACCGTTTAAATGCTGATTTTTAGGATACACCTTAAGCTTCCAGTGATCAAGGAAATTGAATCTCAAATTGGATTGCGGATCAGATGATTAACCGAAGATACATTCGATGTGAGTACGAGCACTCAAAAAATTATTGCCATTGTTATTGCATTCACTGGGCGCGGTGTAATTGTGATGCTGACTCTTCTTCTTGCATATTTGATGGTCATCACCGAGTCCTCGACGGGCAGACCAGCAGACAGCGGTCTTATTGTAGCCAAATTTTGTTTTGGGCTCAGATGGAAGAGAATACCTTATATTCCCTCACAAAAGCTTTTGTTTTCCATTCATTTTTCTGAAGCGCAGACGCGAGTGTATCCCTGGCAACAGTAGAAATAATTGCAACCATCTTGCCTGTCTTCGTTCTGGTAAAATATGGACCATTTCAAGGTTTTTACAGCGTGTGCAGCGGTAAAAGTGCTCACGGTTTTTTCCCTCATTAGTCCAGGCAACCCAAACCATCTGCGTCCCCGCTTACTAATGAAGGCACAAAGCACAAGACTTTAATGATCACTAAACTCTGCTCTAACGCTTCAATGAGATCCATAATGTTGTGAGAACGTTGACGTTAACCTCTCATTTGCTATGTCAACACTGCTTTTGTTTGCAATTGTTCCTGCACCCTTTATGTTTTTTTCGTTCTTATTTGCAGGTATATGTAAATTTGTATAGAATACAAGTTAATTGCGTATATGTCCTAAAATATATTCCTGTGAATGCAGTTTTTCTTAACCATTAAATTTAGCTTAGGGTGGGTAAATGCCAAGAAGACGTGTTTCTGTGATTTTAGTGTTTTCATAACCACTTTATGTAAGTATGTAACGAGAATATCGTGGGGAATTTCCTAAAAACCATGCATATATTTTTTTTCTAACCTGCCTATGAAGTTGTGCATAGCTTACCTGCGGTGAATTGCCTTAGATCTGGTCTCTTCTAACATATCTTGTATTTCTTGATGACCGTTTCTATGAATTTATCTGACGATATGCCTAATATTTTTGCTGTATTTTATATCAAAAGTCCTATCTTGTTCTTATAACTGATCTCTTTCATAGTACTCTCTAATGCTGTATCTTGTCGTATACAGGGTGTTGGAAAATTCAGTGCAAAAATTTTATTCACCAGTAAAGTCATCACAGCCGTACACTGTGGTGTAACGTTTTCTGGCAGAATTAAGTTTAAAAAAAAAATTACAATGTTTTTAATTTTCATTTGGAAAAACAATTTTCGCTGTAAAAACTTCAATTTTCAACCGATTTTGATGAAAATTGGTAGCAAAGTAAATCTTTCAATGCACTATGCACACATTTTGTCAAAACTTGAAAAAGTGTGAAATAACTAGGAAAATGACGTTCAAACTCGAAATAGGCTACACAAATTAATCGTCACACTCGTGAAAAACAAGAAACCTACAATGAAAGCCTATTTCAAGACTTTTCAGATGATGTAATAATGCATGACAAAAAATAATCAAAATAAGTGCATCTGCCAGGAGGAAAACTGATCTACTGTAAGTTCACCAGTATTGACGCGCACCCGCATGTTGCCTATCACTGCACAAGATAGGTATGGCTAGACGAACGTCAGTGCTGCGGTAAGTGGGTTTTGCTAGGTTTGAATAGGTTTTTGGGTAAAGCAAAAGTTGTTCTATTTAGAGTTATGAAGCATGGTGAAATTTACATATATTATGTTTGTAGATCAAAATCAAATGATTAGAAAACCACAGCTTAAATGTTGTCTAGGTACGTGTTCTTTTATTTCGTCACTTGATCGAGTAATCACGGCCTTAAAACCCTAATAAGGTTCATTGCATTTGCTACCGTGTCGCCAAGATTCAAAAGAAATTAGTGTTTCTAAGTAAATGAAGATTAGACAGAAAGTTTCTAGCGAGAAATTGTGTCAGTAATTTCACACGACCAATTTTAAACTTTTAAAGCTTTCAGACCGCAGCAAATTATTAGTTTCGAAGATAGTTCTTTCTGCTAGATGATTGATTGCTTAATGTTTCGGCTTCATTGCGTTAAGAGTAACACCAATTTACTGTGAGTAACACTGCCAACTGCCCAGTTATGCAACGTAAAACACACTTACCGCAGCACTGACATTCATCTAGCCATGCCTATCTGGTGCAGTGACAGGGCAACATGCGGGTGAGCGTCAATACTAGTGAGCTTATATCAGTTTTCTCCTGGCAAATGCTCTTAATCTGATTATTTTTTTTTTGTCATGTATTACATCATCTGAAAAGTCTTAAAATAGGCTTTCATCGTAGGTTTCTCGTTTTTCACCAGTGTGACTATTAATTTGTATGCCTATTTTGAATTTAAACGTAATTTTCTTAGTTATTTCAGACTTTTTTCAAATTTGACTACATGCTCGCATAGAGCATTGAAAGATTTACTTTGCTGCCAATTTGCATCAAAATCGGTTGAAAATGGAACTTTTTACCGCGAAAATTGTTTTTCGGAAAATACATTAAAAACGCTGTAACTCTTTTAAAAAACTAAATTTTGCCAAAAACAAATTGCACCACAGGGTACGGCTATGATGACTTTCCTTATGGTTAAAAATATTTTCCCTTAATTTTTCAACACCCTGTACTGTATAGTCCTATCAGGGGACATAGGTTCGCCCTGGGTAGTTTCTTTCGCCCATCCTATGTCATGGAGAACAACGACCCCATGCCAGATGACCCTGTTGGTTACCTTAGCCACAACCAGGCCGATCGGAACGTCTTTCCTCCGTGCACACTTTGCTTACTTCTGTTTTCCTACTTTAACTGATGATTATAATTTTATTCTTCATCTTCTTTCCCGACTTGTATTTTCCATGCGAGTTGGTCCTGTGTGGAAGCACCTTCGTGCATTGGTCCCATGTTCCTGCCATCGGCTGTATTTCCCTTGTTTCTTCCTCTGTTAAGTCGTCTTTGTTGTGGAGAGGAAGGCTTAAGCTATTAATGTAATAACCAGCAGGACCCGTGGAAATTCCACGGTTAATTAATGTTTTCGCCTACTTTAGTTTAACCTGAGCTAGCGCTTCTAACTTAACCCACTCCGTCTGAACTAACGTCCGCCGCTTTACCTGTATATCGTTACGCAGTCCATCTACCTTACACCTCGTCTAACCTTTCCTATGTAGCTTTTTGATTTCACCTGTTAATCACGCAGTTTTTCTGTACAGATGGACGTTCGGACGGAGCCTCAAGCAGTATTGCAATGCAGATTGCCTCCGTCAAGTAATTATTGTTCTTGTCGTGTTTGTCTTTTTGTCAATATGTCTGTCACCAAGATATCTCAAAAAGCTTTGGACAGATCTTGAAATTTACAGGGATTGTTAGGTATATTAGCAGTACAGATGTTTAACTTTTTGTGAAGATCTGTTCAACCGTTTGTTTGTCTGCCTATTGTCTTTTAGTGCTATAATTCAAAAAATTATGGACGAACGAAGAGTAATTGATCCATTTGTTGTGATGATCTGTTTGTTTGTCGCTGTGTTTGATTTTTTGCTTGTTAGCAAAATAACTCATAAATTATGAACGAATCTTTATGAAATTAACAGGAATTGTTAGTAATGTTGAAACACATAAATGATTAAATATTGGTGATGATCGTTTAGTCTGTTCATGTGTTTGACTAATGTTTGTCAGCATGTTTGTGAATAGCATAACTCAAAAACTACAACAAAAAGTTATTAACGGATCTTCAACAATATTGCATAAACTATTATTACTGTCAAAACGCACAAACGATTAGGTTTTGATGATACAAAAGAAGTCACAGTTGCAGAATCAATTTGAATATTTCGTTCCCATTACATTGTTTGGCGGAGGTATGCGCTCTGAGAGTGCTCTAGTTTCGTTTTGTATTCTTTTTTTAGCGTTTGTTTAATTCTCTGAAAAAAACACTTATCCGTCACTAGCACTGCAGCATAGTGCACAGTGCATGAATTCCCTACTGCTCCTGCAAACCTGTAGTACACACTGAAAGCGTAGCCACAAACTGAAAGCTTGTTCATTTCAAAAGAACGGGGAAGTATTTCATTTTTGAGTATGATGTAGATTGTTTTTTGCACAAATTTTCCACTTTCCGATGTGATTTATCGTAGTGAAGGTTGATGCAGTGTTATCTTATTTTATTGAAGTAAGCGATATTTCATCCCATCGCCAGCTGTTTTTCAGTTGTTGCAGGGAATTTTATAAGCTCCTCGGTCAAGCTCTTTCATCTTTAATCATAAATCTTTTAGTCACTGCTCCGATTCTTAATTTATTCATTGCCGGGCATGGAATTATCTCCCTGAGAATGTTTTCATCTCTGCTGACCCTAATGAACACCAGGCTTTGTGACGAGAGTCCGCAGCTGGAGCGGTAACACTCGTGTTGTTAACTGGAGTGCCACGTGTAGCTTATGAATGACCGTAAGTTGTACTCTTTTCCTATTCATAATATTCAGTTGACAGCGATTACCGATGAATATTTAGCGTCTGTTTTCTGATGTAGCGTTCATTGATGATTGATGTGAGGTTTTTAGTCACAAAAATAACATTATTTAGCAAAGCGAAGCATAATTGGACTAATTATTTTTTATATCCACATATGATTTATTCATCCGATATATTCCGAGTTGAAGTACGACTGGAAAAGTTTTTCAAAAGATACTCCAGTCATGGCTCGTTAGAGCTAAAGCGTTCGTCTGTGAAAGCGTCCTGTAGCGATTGAAGAATGCAGTGACTAATTAGTGCGACGTCAATTGAATATGGAGGATATGAGATGCATCAGCCGATTTCAACGTTACTTTTTCATGTGTTATTCTAATACTGTGTAAGATACTTTTTATGATGAAGCTTTCTGGCTAAGGAGAAACTCGATACTGCGATTACTTGTTGCTTTACTTGCCGTTATTCCATGCATATATTGAATTAGTTGATTTCAATCAGGGCACAGACTTATTTCAGGAAACATCAGGCTTGGTGCTTTCTTTTAAGTATTCCTCAATTTTGTGGGCATTGGTTGCTAGTGCAGAATTGTGTTGCCATGGAAGTAGATTTTTCTTCGTGGCGATTGCAAGACGCCCACTTTGGATAGATCCATAAAGTTCTCGAGTCTCCAATAGCCCAGCGTAGCGTCACTTGGGCATTCGAGAGACGTCCATTGATTTTTTCTTCCCACTACGCTTTCCTTCTTCAACCTCCTACTGATTATCGTTTTTGTTGCATTTCCCTTGTTGTTCGGTTTTTCTTCATATCCATGGACCCTCAACGAAGCTTGAATTTTTTTAGGAAATTCAAATGACAAAAAGTTCTCAAAACTATAACACAGCGACAGAACCTTTTAACATAGGCTTTCTCTGTACTAATACATTTATCTTGGCGACATCTGGTGACCATAAATTAAAAAGGGTCCATGTTTAAGTTGTTTTAGTTCCATCAAATGTTTTATAGCGGATGGACATCGCCCGAAGATATTTTCGCCCGCAGTTTTGGCATTATTTATATATAAATACTGATATCAATCGTTGTCATTGGAGGTTTCTGTCTGAATAACAATTCCCATTAAAATTTCTGGAGTCACATTCCTTGAGTTACCTTGAGAGTCTTCGGAAGAAGTCCAGGTGACGTTGTTCACGTCACCCCACGTGTGTGGAGTCACTCTGCTGGGTGTCTTCTGTGGTGCCGCAGTTTGCGACCNACAGTTTTGATATCAGTGGCGTTTCGAATATGCCGAGGCATTTTGTTAAACAATCTTGCTCCCCGTACAGCGAAGCTATTAGAATATTTTGTGGCCACAGCTTTTCCACCAGCTCTGCTTGGGATACGGATATCACAGGTCCTTCCAGTCCTTTCCGAGTGTCTGTCGACAATCCGCTCATTCACATTCACAGTGATACGTTCCACATAAAAAACTTTCTAAAATAAATATCAGCTCAGACTCCAATATGATGATACAGCAAAATTGCTGTAGGACATGACACCTGAGCATTTCATTTCCACTTCTAAAAGCATGCCTGAAGCGCTCAGAAAATCGTTGAGAATGAAGGCGCATATTTAAAATATGTCTACGGTTTCAGCGTTTCTTCAATGAAGTAATTTACTTGCAGTTTTACTTTTTGCCAATAAAAAAGAAGTCCTAAGTGTTTTTCCGGCACTCTACCTCAAACCTCGTCTTTCTCCCTCTTTTTTTTTTTTTTTTTTATTGCATCAAACGCTTGATGTAGAGTAGTGGCAACGATAATTGTATTTCGAGCTGCTGTATTGCTACTGAACTGGTTTATTTGTTGTACTGTAAATGGCGAAGTTGCAGGTTTTATTAGCCATTGTTATGAAGTTGAACTTTTTTCATAACGAAAACAGTTACTCATGGTTTAAATTCTGCTTCATATCAACGACTCATATGTGAGTACGGGGATGGAGCCTCTGTGCCAGACAAGTGTGTTCTGGTGGCTTTTGGCCTCCTGAGTCAGCACTGCTGGTGTTCTGACGCCTTTACGGGGGTACCTACTGACCCTAATCGGAAATGGGAATGGTCGGGGAGTCGCAGTTGTCGCGCGAGTCTTCCTTCTCTGACACCACTGTTTTGACTATCTATGGTCACTTGCAGCCGTGCTCTCGTCTGGGGCCAACAGGCTTATATTGTATCTGCCGCACGAATCAGTGTATGTAAATCTCCCATTTGGGGTATGCGGTTACATTGACCTCTTTACCTTTACCTTTACCTGTGCAGTATAGCATAAGGGTTTGTGTAGAAGATGTCTGTTTTTTTTCTTCATGCTAAGCATTTACCAAAATCCGGTCGATCCCATATACTAAATATCTGCCGTTGTTCGAATCATTCCGCCAAGATCCAGGCTGAGCGTATTCCATCCAAATACTCATCTATCACAGTTGCTGATAATAAGCAAATACTATCAGCAACTGATAGTTGCCTTCAATTACAAGGCCTTGTCAATAAAAAATAATAATTTAACTAATCTGTGGTGACTAAGTACAAGTACATAAATACCGTCAACTTTCTGCCTGTTATATAACGGCTATTCTGTTTTCGTAATCGCCCAAGTAGGAAGCAGATTTTTCCTATATATAATGCATCTCTTTTAAATGCTAGTAACTGCTGGGCCTGACTATGAGCCATGGTGTTCACCTCAAAGCGTCAGCAACTGCGAGAAACATAATTTTGTGCACTTTTAGCCGTGACTGACCACAAAGCAACCAACTGTCTTTCCATCTTGGCACTGATTGCAAGGGTTGATTTGTTCGCGTAATTACCTGTGAATGAGAATCATTGTGGCAGCCTCCGTCGGCTGGCCTGCTGGCGGGGGGACGATATACGGCCCCCGACAGCCCGTATTGGCAGGACTGCTGCTCCCGCTCAAATTTTGTGCCGGGCGAATGTGCGCCGCCGACCACGGCCCGACTTGCTGCTGCGTCTCCTTTAAGAGAACAGCTGCATTCACGCCTTCTTTCTGGCGACTTCTTCTCGTCATGCAGTGAAGCGAACATCTTTTGGTAGAGTTTTGTCTTGTACAGTAACACGAATGTCATTTGCTAGTTTTATCTAGTGCAGTGACACGAACGTCATTTGGTAGAGTTTTACCTTGTGCAGTGAAACGAACGTCATTTGGCAGAGTTTTATCTAGTGCAGTGACACGAACGTCATTTGGTAGAGTTTTATCTAGTGCAGTGACACGACGGTGATTTGGTAGAGTTTTATCTTGTGCAGTGAAACGGACATCATTTCTTAGAGTTTTATCTTGTGTAGTGAAACGGACGTCATTTGGTAGAGTTTTATCTTGTGTAATGAAACGGACGTCGTTTGGTAGAGTTTTATCTGTGTAGTGAAACGAACGTCATTTGGTAGAGTTTTATCTTGGGCAGTGAAACCGACGTCATTTGGTAGAGTTTTATCTAGTGCAGTGACACGGACGTCACGTCATTTGGTAGAGTTTTATCTTGTGCAGTGAAACGAACGTCTTTTGGTAAAGTTTTATCTTGTGCAGTGAAACGGACGTCATTTTTTAGAGTTTTATCTTGTGCAGTGAAACGAACGTCTTTTGGTAAAGTTTTATCTTGTGCAGTGAAACGGACGTCATTTGGTAGAGTTTTATCTTGTGCAATGAAACGAACGTCTTTTGGTAAAGTTTTATCTTGTGCAGTGAAACGGACGTCATTTGGTAGAGTTTTATCTTGTGCAGTGAAACG
>LQNS02278171.1:7708040-7718178 GCA_001587735.2 Parhyale hawaiensis
CTTGTGCAGTGAAACGAACGTCTTTTGGTAAAGTTTTATCTTGTGCAGTGAAACGGACGTCATTTGGAAGAGTTTTATCTTGTGCAGTGAAACGGACGTCATTTGGTAGAGTTTTATCTTGTGCAGTCATTTGGTAGAGTCTTGTCGCTTGTAGTGAAGTGAAAATTTCTTGGTAGACCTTTGTGTCGTGCAGTTCGATGAAGTTTTGTGTAGAACTTTACGCCGTACAGTTCAGTGAAGTTCGGTAGTCAGAATCTTACACTGCATCGCGCCACGAACTGAAGCCCTATTGGCGCAGCGTTGCATGTATCGCGATGAGCGAATGAAGAGTTTTTGACCGAAGTTTTATCTCGCGCAGTGAAATGAATAACTTTTGACAGAGTTTTATCTCGCGCTGCAAAGTGAAGATCTGTTCGCGTCTTCGTTTCGTGCAGTGAAGAGAAAAATCTTTTAACAAGAGTTTAATCTCTTATATGCAGTAACAATCTTTTGACAGAGTTTTTTCTCTTGCAGCTTAATGAAGATCTTCTGACCAGAGTTGTATCTCGTACAGCGAATGGTTTTTTTTTTTTTTTGCAAAGTTTCATTGGTGCAGTAGTGTGCAAATCTTTTGATGATCAAATTTCAAGCCGTATACTTGCGATATTTTATACTAGGTATTGTTTTCTTCTGCTGCAGTACAGTAAATGTATTTCAGAAAAGCATAATTTCATTCAGTGCTTATATATCTGCATCCATAATCCTCTGGATCGACATTTTAGTTCAGGTTCTTATTGTACAGTTTAATTCAATTCTCTTGCGGGGTGAAGTGAAGGTCATTGTTTGGTTATGTTTTACTCTTATTTTACTCATAGCCTCAACAAATACTTCGTGCTTCCTTCAACGCAATGAAGTGAACATACTTCCGGTACTGTTAATACATAGGCCTACTAAAGTTGCGGAAGACACACGTATCTGACTTTTGTTATGTTGTGTTTGTAGCAATAAGTTCGTCAAAAAGTCTGGTTACCTGCAGTGTACTTCTTCTTCTTAAACAGCCACTTGGCGCTAGCTTAGTTTAAGCTTCTTTGGCCTTCCATAAGTCGACTTGAATTCTGTATCTGAGTCACTTGGTGCGTTTTGTCCTTGTGAGGCACGGCGACATAAATGGTGTGGGCTTGAATAGAGCGTCGCCGAGAAGCTTACACGGTTACTGACTTGCGAAGCTTCATTGAGTGCTTGTACCATCCTTTCCAAGCTTCCATGAGTGCCTCTGCCACTTTTTGCGTGACACTGAATATCTCGCCCGGACGAGGTCTGTCTAAAATGAACTACTCGATTCTACGAGTTACATATTTTGCTGCAATGTCGACTTCGCTTCCACATAACAGAGACCCAGGAAAAATTGAGCTTTTTGCAAGCCATCACTGAATACAAATAATAATATCGCAAGTTTTCTTCCTAGGCGTCACAAATGTATATTTCACATTGGTATTGTCTTTGATTTTTTGAATTATGTGCACTATTTATATGAAGGATGTATCCTGCATCATGGAAAACCTGAGTATGAAAATTTTGTAGGACGATTCTGAAGCTTTTCCCCGCAGTCATGGGGCGGTGCTTATCATGAAAACGTGACCAACGGTCTGTCAGACCGACAACTCTATCAGCCTCTTCATAATCACTACCGTCATTATGTGGTGCTCATCGTCAAAAGGCTCTTAATGGTGAGGCAGGCAGGCAGCTCTTTCAATGTGGCATAAAGTTTGCTACGTCGAAGGGTGTAAACGTGTGACTTTAGAAATGCATTTTGTGTACTGCATGTTCTGCAACACTCGTGGATCCAGTGAGCACTAGCTGTAGTTGTTTGGGCTGCAAATTTGCCTCTTGTTATACAGTATTTTATAATCTTAGTCTATCTTGGTCTGCGTGTATCGGCCTTCTATGGTCATAAAGTCGTAGTTTACTAAAGTAAAATATTACTCCACACTTTTCTAAAAATAGTTTTCTTTGCTGACGCAATAGTAGTTCACAAAGTAAGATCTCACTCCGCAGTTTCCTTACAAAGGTGCTGGAGCTCCCGTGCAAACGGTAATATTACTAACAGCTTTGTGCAACGAGCATACACTGCGCCGCGCACCGGGCGTGCAGTATCTCCATGTAATCAGTTTGTCCGTGTAATGAAGGGGAAACAGAGGCAAGGCTCCTCGCAATATTGCCAATTTACCTGTTTGTTCTGCGTAGCCTTGTATGCTAATGTTGCATCTATCGCAAGCCGGAGTGTTGCTCTGGTGCCCAGCTGTGCCCGTAGTGCATTTACAAAATAGCTAATTGTTGAAACTTTGTAATTGAATGACATTGTGTTGGTTTATTACTTTTTTGCCGTCAAGCTTTTTTTAACTCATGCGTGTTGCATTAATTTTTGTGAAAATATTAAAAACTAAGATATGTAAGCACTGAATGCGCTACCCATACAACTCAACCCTATTGCTAATCGGTGCCGTTTTAGAGCTGTAGCAGTGCCGCGCTATGTGTAAGTAAGCCGTTTTATGGTCGAAAAAATAAACGTTTTTGATCGGCCATGTCTGATTTTTGAACTGCTCGGCAACTATGATGACGTAAGAAGGTACAACACGACTCATCCACCAGCCACAACCATGTCACACAAACCATGTATCTGCTTGTTGTATTGCCTCTTGCGGCGACTGATTGACTTTTTGGATCTTGTGCTACTATTTACTGCCACGTACGTGTTACCAACTTACCGATTTGAAAATTGCGCCGCTATCAGTGAACCTTTGTGACCCATCGAGGGCGGCCCGCGTAACATTTTTTATTCCCTTGGCATTCCTGGAACTTCGTCAGTCAACGTTCTCTGGATATTAGAACGTGATATCTAAAGAACATTGTCTTTTGCACTATTTTGGGAATATCCCATAGGAATATTATCGGAAAATCCCTTAAAATATTTTCGGAAAATCCTTTGGGAATATGGTTGAGATATACACTCGGAATATTTTGAGAATCTTCTGTGGGAGTGCTTAATACCATTCAATACTGTTTAAGGAATATTTATAGAATATTAACCAGGCAGGATTCGCTGCCGACAACGTAAAGGGAACATTGCAGTTACATTTTCATTGAGGGATACATTTGCAAGGAATATGAAAACAATATTATTTAGATATTCTTATCGAAGGTATGCATCCGCAGGGAGTATCGAGGGTACCCTCTTAAGGCATCATTTGAGAAGGAATATATCATCAGGGAGCGCCGGAAAAAATATGCAGTATTATCATTTAAGAAGAATTAAGGTATCCATTCAAAGGGATTGGCTGACTCCTCGATGTTGTCTTCATCTATAAGTTCTGTATCATAACTCATGTGTAAAATCTGCCGACATATACCCTTGATTACCTTGTTTTACTTAAACAATTTCTGTGTGTGTGTACTCCATAGGCGTTTCATGTAGGTTCACTGTATCGAGTAACATAGTGTATTGAGGGATTGACCAATGCATTGCATCAGTCAGTTAACTGCAGTATCAATGTAATGAATGAGCATAGTTGCATGACAATTCACTCAATCGCGCGATATGCAGTTTGGTGTTCGGAATTAAAGTACTGAAATTTTCCAATTAACTAATTTCCTAATAAAATTATGAATATAGTAAGGGCAGGTATTTTGATTCTTTTTTAGCTATTATCACCATCTGACAATGCCAGTGATCGGTGTTCTTACAGCATTCTTGTCATCGCTGTGCGGAATCGTCAAGGAGAGATCTGTAAAATTAGCCTTCAGACATCGTGGATTTCTCTCCGCAGTTACGCAAGAAATTACTGGCGTCGCTGTTCCTAATTAACCAAGCGGTAATTTCTCCACTAGAACCACCATAAATTTCGTACACACCGAGCCGCTAATATCTAATTAATTGCAGTACGCAAATAAGCGCCTCTATTGACGCGTTCTTTTAGCGCACCGTGTGAAGTTTCTTCTCGCTCTTCGCCGTCGGAATCGCTGGGTCCACCGCGCTATCACAGCAATTAGACACGGATGACATAATGCCTTGTTTTGGTCCGTGGTTGTAACACTGGCGAGTGGATGTGTGGGTGCATAACACAAGCGGCTGTGTGTGGAAACGTATACGCATTCCAAACATGACTCTGGACTTTCTCTTCTTGTTCTCTTGTGAATGATTTGCTCGAGTGTACCGCGGTACCTACGCACGCAGCGAAGCGTCCCGACAATTGGAGGAAATGAGTGCTTAGTTACGATTGATCCCAAATTCTGCCTTCTGCATGCTTTCTCTGTGCTGCTTGAATATGTAGGCACATTCACTACGATTGCCTGCGATGAGTAGACCTATACTGCTCTTCTATATGCATGCGCTCTGTTTGACTTAGAATTGTGGAATTTCTCTTCCTGGTTCGCTTCGTGTAATTGATTCCTTCCTGTGCCTGCTCTGATGTTGCCGTTAACTTTCACTGTTGCTGCACTGCCTTGTGGAATTTGTTGTTGCAAACGATGTGCAGTTAACTTATATGTAGGCATTTGCACTTAAGCTCTTCACTGCCAAGCATGATATTTCTAGTAGAAAAGAATTATATTAATTTACCTGGTCATAAGCGTTGAAATTTGCTTTCTTTTTTGCTTTTAGGAGATAAGTTTTTTCTGCATATCTTTATTCAATGGGCATCATAAACTTGACAGTGTTAAGCTATGTATCATTAAACGTACTACTATTGTCGAATATTGATGTAATTATGTAATCTAGTGCACCGTTATTATCAGTGTACGTGTGTCCACTGCACTGCAAGTTTGCTTCAATTTGAATCACTGAATGACACTCTTGTCTCCTTGGGGTGACCATGTCCGTTGCAATTTTTATGTCTGATCTGCTGAACTTCATCCATCCATTGCTTGTGTGATGAGCACATTCTTTTAGACAATCAGCTGGTAAAACGCTTTTGCTTGTTTTCTTTTATCCTATGAAAATTCGTGAATTTTCAGTGCTGGGCTTGATGGGCAGACACCAGTTAGATTCATAGACCGGTTATCTATATGTGCAATCGTGTAGACTTCATTGCTTCGTCTGCTACAGTTCTCTATTGATTCAGTTCCTGTAGATTCAGCTATCGCTGCTGAAGAAAGTTATATAAGAACACAATGGACACAACCAACCTTCTCCATCATGTCGAGCATTGCCAGTGTAACCCTACACCACCATCACCTGCGACTACAATTGCTCACATCTCAGTCACTTCCGAATTTGCAACTTACTGAGCTGCGCCAAGACTCCAAAAGTGCTACTTATCAGGCATTGGCGATTGAGATACAGCTGCCGGAGGCCGTATCGGAAACCCATCTTGTCAGCGAAAAATAAGCAGACGTGTCGCTGCTGGAACATCGGAATTGGACCGACATAAACTCGGCCTCTGATTGGGCCAATTCTATGTTACTGCAGGAAAGGTACTGAGTCTGCGCTATCACTTGAACTCGTGTTTATATCAGGGCCGACACTTCAACTTATTGACAGTAGCGCTCATGTATTTTTCAGATTCTCTCGGGGCGTTCTTAACTTTGCAAAATTCTTTATTGTTGGAAGCTGCCTAACAAATTTACTGTGTTTGCCCAATCGAAATCTATCGCTGCCGACTTACTTTTACTGGATCAGATCGAGCGATTGAACATTTATGGTAGGATATGGAGGTGACATATTACCTTGTCTGTATGTACCTACTGACAATCGTTTATTGTCGTCATAATGCGCATTTTTCTACCTATACTGACAAAAAAACTACCATGCGCCATCATATGCACAGAGGAAGTGCTGTTCTAAAATCACCACGTCATGCTGTTCATCGACGGAAATTTCCTGGCGTCATGCAACGCGGCTACTGCTTGCAAGTGTTCCCTTTGTTCACGGGCAGATGTGCTGGTTTTGGCTTAATACGATTCTCAATGTACGCACTTGTCCTTCGATTGACCGTTCTCGGACTAGGTGCGTGCAACTGGCTGTACACTTTGTTAATAGATATCTGTTATATAATTAATTAACTGAAGCTGCAAGATTTCTCTACGTATATGCAATATTTCCTTGCTATTATTGTTCTTAAGGTAGAGGTTTTGGGTTGACTTGAGTTGGCTCTTTGATGTAACAGTTCCAAATTACATCTCTGTGGGTAATTTGTATTTTTAAAACTGTGGTGTTCAGGTTCATTATTTCTGTCCCGGGTAAGGCAAAGGCAGTCTGTACTATATCATTTTTTTTTGCTTTTTATTACATTTATGTTTGCATTCATTGCATTGGAACGCTGAAGAAGAAATTACATTTCGAGTGCATACAAAATTAAACGGCATCCAAGAGCAGCAACTGCTCAATTGTAAATAGGTGCCATTGACTTATATCGAGTTTATGACTACTTATGTTTTGTCAGTGCGCTCGTTTAAAAGTTCGAGGGCAAGTAGTAAGAGACATATCGTTTCTTTTTATTTTTCAGCTGTAGTTTCTATTTTATGCTCTATTTTCTCGGTTGTCTTTTTGCGCGGCTCGGCAGATTGGTAGAAAATCTTTTCCAACTTCAAACTCTAAAGGTTGCATCTAAGAAATCCTTGCAGCTCAGGCTTAATGATAAGTCGGATCAAGGGTGGTGCCGCTCGCTCTTTTTCTGTTCGTCCCCTGCACTGTTTAAATCCTTGCCTTTTTTTCTCACTCGCTTGAAAGCTGCTCTTCATTACTGTTTATTTTTCAATTACTGTACTTTTCAAACTGCGGGCAACTTAAGTTCACGAAAGCTCGTCATATCTTCAGTTGTTTGTGCTCGTAAGTCGCTATTTACATATTTTGGTATTTTATTCCTTTGTGTCTCCATAGTAATGCCCAGTAGTGTGCACTTTTTCATAACGTAATTAGTTTCCAGTGAGATTGCTTGTGTTTTCGTACCACTGCCGTCACCACTGTCATTACTTGGCTTGGCGTCAGCCATGATGGATGGACTCATTTTTTCTCGAAACACGCAGAAATGCAAATTGATCTCGAGAGCCAATCTCCCCTCCTATTATGTGAACGCTTGCGATCTTCTTGGTTATATCTGTCTACCCATTCCGCATAAAGTATGTAATTTTGTACTGTTGACTCAATTTGATCCTGAACTTCATTGTAAAAAATATTCAAATGTCACCATCCGTGACCTAAAATAAAGTGTTTAGCATGGAGTAGACGTAAATATACTTAAGCCTTGCAACAGACAATATTTTGTGCCTGTAACGCGTCAAACTTAATCTCACATAAAATTCAATTAGATTATTTTTTACTTGCAGTCCCCATATACAGCATAAAATATTGTTAACGGGTCAAAGTCGGTAGAAATTTACGCTTCTGTTATTATTAGCGTTACTATTATCGTTATTACTGTATTATCTCTACTACTCATTCATGAGTTAAAGTCCTTTGGACACCAAAACGCTGCTATGAAGAACCCTTCAGAAAGTCAGGCACAGCTGACTTGAACGCTTGTATATAAATCCACTCGGCCGAACACGGAGCTTGGCTTCGTATTCCATGCCATTAATACAACGCCGACTGAACTGACGCCTTGGCACCTAATAGCCGTCAACGGAGAAGGATAGACTACCTGACGTACGATTATAAAACGTGAGATCTTACTGGAATCGTGAGAATTAAGGAAAGTAACTCTCTAAGGTATCTCGTGTCTGCGCTTTAAGGAGTAAAAATCTACACTATGACTGTTACTTTGCATAGCTTTTACTGCACAAATAGTCTTTAACAAGACTTCAACGTACGTGACATAGTTGGCACAGTGTGAAACTCTAAACCAATCACTTTTTCTGTTTATTGTGATAAGTATAGGACAGATTGTTCTGCTTGTCTTATAATTTTAATTAAAGCCTTAGGCAAAACAACTAAGGCTAAGGCTGACGAGTGCTTGTTCACTTCAAAATATTCTTTCTACATAGAGCTAGGGTAATGGTGCAGGAAGTAACTTACGCAAGGTATCTTCCATTTTCCCGATCTGACCGAGATGATCTAATCTGACTAACTTTGTAACTTGTCAGGAATTTCAGCCTTTTGCTTTTTATTCACGTCTTTGGATCGTATTTTTTTAGACATTAACAGCGAACCGATTACGCTCGTGATCATTGAAAACTCGATCGTTAATAAGTAGGAATGACGTTTGGGCTGTTTTAAACGTGTTCAGTTTATGATTAACGGCCGAGAGTCATTCCTAAGTTAGGAAGGATAATTTTAAATTTGAAAGGCGCTGAAGGTAACCGTAAAGGATTATGTTACAACGCTTGCAGTGAGTGAATTTTACTCTTCGTGAGCGAACAGAATTGGGCAAAACTCATTAGAACCTGCTAGTTGTTTTTATGCTGCATGGAAATTTTTTTCGATACCATTATTTTCACAAATTTCAGCTGAAAAACTATGTCGCTATTTGAAGAAGATAAAACTATAGGCTAATGTTTAGAGCTTCCACGATATTTTACGTAGTGAAGTGCATAAAGGATCTCCTCTCCGCGGCAGCTAGCATAGATCAAGATCTTGTTAACCAAATCATAATTTTCACACAGCGAAAATTGTCACCTTACATTGTCTGAGCTGAAACATTCTATCCTCTATAAAAACCTGCGACGGACTGAAATATTTATTTACCTGAACATATTTTCAAATTTTAGGATAAAAATGTACAAACTATTTTTCTGTGCAATGTATTGAAAGTTTAACTCGTTGCTGTACTTTATACACCCATCTTGAAATTCTACCATGTCGGTAAGTCCATTATGTTTTGTAGTGCCGACAGAATTTTCTAGCTTCTAGAAAGCTTCCTTAGACTTCAACGCAATTCCTGGAAGAGCTGAAAGACGACGTGCTTTCTATTATTTTCTATAGAAGTGCGTTGTCAGAACACATTTATAATTTATACGGCATCACAATACGAGTGCATTGCTTACATGCGTGTATATCTCTTTCAGTCATTTATTCCCCATGAATATCGGCTTTCAAAAATGCTTAAGACACCCCATCTCTTCTGTAAATGTACATTTGAACTACGGGCTTGTAATTTCTTAACTCCGTGCGGTTGGATCAAAGTTTTATTTACGAGTAGTTAATCGCAAATGTACGTGGATGGGTCAAAAAATGATGCCATTTTCTCTAGGTACATGCATCATACATGCTAATGAAGCTCGTCTCCTTTGGACCACATCCCTACTTCGTAACACAGTCACCGATTTTCTCAAACCAATCAATTTTCTACCTGCGAATGGGAGAATGAATCCCTTTCCCTTAAAATTCTGTAAGCCGTTTTCTGAGTCACGTCTTCAGTGCGGTGTTCGCTTCCTCATCAGTGAAGTCAGCGTCTGCCTCTCCAGCCCTCTTTCAAATTAGTTCCAAGTTTGGTGTTGCTTATTACTAATGAAAATCATACCTACATCTCATCATTCTATATTTGAGTTAAATTATTGTTATTTTTATTGAATATCGCTATGTGCAGTTAATTAGCTTCCATCTGTCTCAGTTTTATCGCTCCGACTTGAAGTGGTGGCAATAATGATAGCACAATTCAGAATTTTTCCATAACTTAAAAAATACTACGCCGTATCATGTGAATTTTTGACATAAAAACCTTATTTCAACTAGTTACCTATTTCTTATCATAATTTCCCCATAAGCTACTTGATTAAACTTTTATGAAGAAAAGTTTAAATTTGTGTCGGAATTTGGGTGGAAATAAAAATAGCACAACTTGAAAAAAATTACATTTCCGCGTTACTACATCCAGATTAGAACAGAAGAATATCAAAACAATCCGGCGTCGCCATATTGGACAGTTGCTCCCCACCTTGTAACCTCTATGTTTGGAAATTAACCCATTTCTTAGCATGGGAAGCGAGTGTGGGTTATCTGAAAAGGAAGAGGGTCAAATAAGCGCATTAAATCAAGAAGGATGCACTATAACTGAGATTTCTAGGAAGGTTAGTAGATCTAGAAAGGTGGTAACTAACTTTTCGAAGAACCCAGAAGAATACGGAAAAAAGAAGTCTCCTGGCCGCCCTTCAAAATTGAGCCCTACAGCCCGCTGCCGACTTCTCCGTGAGGCGTCTCGGACAGGAGAGGGGTCAAAAAGCCTGCAAA
>LQNS02278171.1:7718403-7749273 GCA_001587735.2 Parhyale hawaiensis
CCCTTATGATCTGGGGAGCATTCTCCATCAAGGGCAAGGCGAATTTGGTGATGATGGAAGGTAGACAGAATGCTCAGAAGTACACAGAGGTCTTAGAAACTAATCTTTTCCCATTTCAAACTGATTAACATCAGCAAGAAGCGGTGTTCCAGCAAGATAATGCCGCCATTCACACAGCGAGGTTGAACACAAATTGGCTTAATGCCCATAATATCGCCACTTTGGCTTGGCTTGCTAAGTCACCCGATCTAAACCCAATTGAGAATCTTTGGGGGATACTCTCACGGCATTTTTACACCAATTGGAAACAATTTCAGGATAAAGAAAGCTTGTGGCAGACCATATATGAATGCTGGGAGGCTATCTCTGAAGAAATGCTCGCTAATTTAATTAATTCTATAAATAACCGATGTGTACAGGTCTTGCAATCAAAAGGCAACGCTTGTAAATATCAAGAATTATGTTTTTTTTTTGCTTTCATTATCTTCTAAAATACAATTTGTTCCATGCGTGCTATCTTTATTTCCACCCGATTTGCACCCACAAACTATTATTTTTGTGGTAAAATTTTGAAAAGACAACGAATACAATAACGATTATAAGGAATCGATAACTAGTTAAATTAACTTATTCAGTTAAAATTTCAACTATATTGATGCAGTATTTTAAACATTACAAAATTTCAAAATTTGCTACCATTATTGCCACCACTTTATTTACTAGTTTACTGTCTGGCAATGCATGTGCCTTCGTCCTTTCGATGGTAATGTTGTCTCGTATTTAATGCACTGGCTAGTTCTGCTGCACTATCTAAACTGCCGTTCTCTGCTAGCAGCTATAGCTCCAATTATTTGCCGTTCTTTTCTTTTTCATTATATTATCTTTCATTACATATACTTTTTTTCTGTCATACATGGTGGTAGTTTTCCATAAATTTAGCCTAATTTTTCCGCATTATCTCTACTGAAATACCGTACTCCTTCGTTCGCTAATACTGGTTTTGTCAGAGAAAATACTCTGTCGGTCCCTCATGCGCTACGTATATGGATTGGTACTCCCACCTGCTCTTTTTCCTTCAATTCATACTTTATCGTTTTTTTCGAGAGTAATTAAAAATTGCGCGCCTTTGATGCTCGTCGCTGCAGTTCTGAGCTCAATTCTTGGGCGTCAGAAGGGCGTCTGTGGCCGGCCGCAATTAGTGCGTCTACATGCACAGTTTCTGTACTTGTGCTTTTCCTCTATAGAGTGAAGTAAAGCTGTCGCTTCTGCAGCAGTGTTTGTTCTTTCGTTGCATTGACCAAACGCGGTGTTCCCGTTTTTAGGAAAACTGTATTTCCTCGTGACTTCTCCTTGTGAAGTAAACAACTTTTTTTCCGTTACAATTAAGGCACAGTTTTTGTTGTGTTGCGCTGGCCAGTCCGTTGTTCCCTTGGGTCAGATTTCCTTGGAAAAGGTTATCGTTCGTGACTTTTGCTTGAAACGCAAGCTGAGTTTTTATTTCGAAAAAACCGTGTACAGTGAAACTATGTATCATTATTTCGGCAAAATCAGTTATTGCTTTTAGAATTTGCGATAAAAAATTAGGAACTTTTTGTTATTCCTTTGCATCATTTTCTGCTGTTCCATTGCGTTTTTTTTTTTTTATTCCTGCGATCAGTTCTTCTTTATTACCTTCTCTGTGTGCCCCAGCTATTATTGCAAAACAGTTGTTTGTTATATGTTCCTTTACAATTTTTTCCCGTATATTTCGCTAGACAGGGTCGCACGTTTTCTAATTTTAAAAGTTCTGATTTTTGTTACACGGACCAGAGATTTCCAAATATCAATGCTGCAGTAAAGATTTCTCAAACTATATTTTTTCTGAAAATTAAAGTGAATTAGTTCCAGCGATGTAATAATTTGTGATGCTGATCATTTAATTCCCCGCACGCTGTAATGCATTATGTATAGTAATTCTTACAACGATTGCATTTCTTCTTCTGACATGACTGGAAGTTACGAAGTCATACGGTTCATATTTTACGTAATAAACAAGAGCATCACTTTTATATAATATACACACCCGTAATAATACTGAGTTACGTGTCTCTTATTTTACTCGACCGTGAATCGTCACACACTGCACCTGCATGACTTAGTTGATGTCATGCTCAATGCAACTATTTGTTGGCAAAGGACAAAATTGCGCTAATTACAGCGCTGTCGCGTAGTTTTCTTTCTGTCACGGGTTTAATATCTCGTTCAACAGCTGCATCTGTCGATGGGAATATTCTACAGTTTATGCAAAGATTATTTTGCCTTTGTGTCTTTAGAGAACGATGGATGTTTGCTCAGTTTCCTTTAGCTTTTTTTTATTTATTTATCTATAGTTACGTCATGGAAATCTGTATTTCGGTAATTCTGGGTGATGCAAACTGTAGTATCTATAGAGTGAAATATACGCACACACACAACGTCGAGTGAGAGACTCGAACTGGAGACCTACCGATCCTCACCCCGCCACTTTACCACTATAGCCACCACAGTATAAAAGCAACACAAGCACACACGTTGCTTGTGATGGCCCTTGCGTCATTCCGAAGATATTAGAAGAGAACTCATCCGTCTACCCTGAAGAGTTTATAACCTTAGAAATCATGCCGTTTTTTTTATCTCATCAACATCAGGCATTATCAATTCAGGGTCTTATGCAACCGATCTTGTGCTTTTAATAGAATAAATACAAAGAGCCTAGTTAGGGGCTCGAAATGGGACCTACAGATCTCTACGCCGCCACTCTACTCACTAGGCCACCACAGCATAAAAGCAACGCAAGCACTCAAGGTGTTTGTCCTGTCCACTGCATCATGGCGAAGATACTTATATATTTATATACGTAAGACAGTTTAGTTAAAGGGCTCAAATGCTTTTCACTATTGAGATTGTCATTATCAGTGTCAGACGAGGCCGATTGTGTCACTGTGCTTGGTGGTAAGAGTTTTTTATTCACTAGTGCCACAAATATTTAGTTTATTAAAACAGTTTAGATATACTAATGTAATCGTTCTTCAGCACAGCAATCACGAGACCTTCCTGCGTCTTCATGATTCTTTACTTAAGTTTGTTACAAGGTTTAGGCAATTTGGCAGGTGGCGTTTATCTTCTTTTTTTGTTATTTTCTTAGTCTAGTCTTTATCACCCGCGAACGAAGTGAGAGAGGTGATAATGTTTTCTTTGAAGATTTAAGTAGATATATAAATACATATATTTGTATGTCTGTCCACCCAAAAATTGGTCGAAGGATTTGAGCAATCTTCATAATTTTTTGTAGGGAGTTTGGTGGGTTGCCCTGGATGTGACCGATGTCAAAAAACCGGGCCTAGCTGGCCATAAGAAATAACTTCGTTGAATTTACCCCAACCGCGGATGATGGTCTTATGCCACAGAGGCGTTCTAGTTCATAAATGTGTCCGGCCTTCGTTAGTTGTTGCGCGTACCTAGTCGCACTTACTGTATCCATCATCGTAGGGCAGCCGTGCGCAATTAATCAAGAACTCTATTTCCGTCACTAATTACCACCGCCATGAGGTTATGTTTTCGTCGGGTTTGTCTATCTGTCTGAACGTTTGTCTGTCTCTTTGTCTGTCTTTCTGTCTATCTGTCTGTCACTAAGGTAACTCAAAAAGTTGTAGACGGATTTTGATGAAACTTACAGGGATTGTTAGGTACGTTAGGAGGACCAGATGATTGACTTTTGGTGAAGATCGGTCCATCCGTTTGTTTGTCTGCTTCAGTTTTCTCAATGCCATAACTCAAAAAGTTATGGACAGATATTTATGAAATTTACATGATTTGTTAGGTATATCATAAAGAAAAAATAACCAAATTTTTGTGGTGATTTGTTTGTTCGTTCGTATGTTTGTTGCTGAGCTTGATTTTACGTTTGTTAGCGCAATAACTCAAAAAGTTTTGAGTGAATATGTATGAAACTTACAGGAATTGTTAGTAATGTTAAAAGACATGAATGATTAAATTTTGATGCAGATCGGTTGATTCGTTCCTATGTTTGAGTTGTGTTTGTTATAATGTTTGTTGCGCAAAAAGTCTTTGAATGGATCTTTATGAAATTTACAGGAATTGTTAGTTATGTTAAAAGGCAAAAATAGTTAATTTTTTGCGCAGATCGGCTGACTCGTTTCTATGTTTGACTAATGTTTGTTAGCAGCATAACTCAAACAGTTATGAAAGGATCTTAAAAAAATTGCAAAAATTGTTAATACTATTAAAGGCACAAATTACTAGATTTAGGAGTTGATACAAAGAAATCATGATGGTTTCAGAGCCAATTTGAATTTTTCGTTACAGTTGCCTTACTTGGCGGAGGTATCCGCTCTCAGAGTACTCTAGTTCTATTAGTTTTCGTTTTATGCAGTGCTCTGTTTACTCCTATACGCTTCATCGTTAGACGGGCTCAGGACTGATTAAGGCAACATACTCACTGTAAAGGCTGGCTGCTAAGCAAGGCCATGTATATCTAACCGCGGGATGACAATGTGCTGTTCGCTGTCATAATGTGTATTTACGATAATTTCCACGGCAAGCAGCGAATTTGTCCGACTGTCACTGCTGTAGTTGATGTATAACACCTTCTTCACCATGGCGCGATGCTGCTCTTTGAATTCGCTGTCGCTTGCATGTTGCTGTGAAATTAAATTTGTCGAAAAGTTAAATTTAAGTTACTGTCCCCACCTTCGATGTAGCAACGTCGACTGTGAGTAGCGCATGCAATATTACGGGCGAGGGACCGCCTATGTTGAACCTGACATAACTATGTCAGCTTCTACTGAGGCTCCTGAAGATAAAAATAGAAAAAGAGTATCTGTAACGATGTTCTGGCTTATGTTCACCGCATTTTACTTTTATTAGTATATGAGCAATATTGCCCATTCCTTGCCGGATTTAAGTGTATTTTGTCTGTACCGTTTTTGTATAGATTGGCATCAAAATATTTGCTTTCCTTGTAATTCAATTACCGTTTAGCTACCTCGCGTTTATATCCAAGGTATTGTGGTTACGCGGTTTTGGTCGGGTTGGCTTCAATCAGTAATTCCTGCCCCAAATTACTCAGTATAGTAATCTGATCGTGTTATCGTTTTTTAGCTGTACTGGCGTTATTGCATCACAGTTTTCCTCTGAATATAACAGAATACGGAGTCAGCAGCTACCCTAACCATTACCGTGACTTCGTTGCTTTGATATTCATTTGGGAAATAGTAGTCTCAGAGGACCATAAATAATACAGCGCCGTGGCAGGTGCCAAACGACGGAAATTCATCGAGTGTTGGCACAGCTTCCTGCCTGTCTCCCTTAAAACTCGTGTCTAAGTTGCAGATTTGGTGCACTGGGGGGGAAAAGTTTGCAGAGCGCTGGAAGCTGAGTCAGCAGCCTTGCATGTAAGCCTATCGATCCTTACATGCCTTGTTACTGAACAGAGGGGATTGTGTAGGCTTTCTTGCTTCACCTCCTTGTTTTTTTCCTTCAAAATATATCCCTAATGGCGGTCAGCTTATTGCTAACGTTCCTCCTTCTGGATTAGTTAACTATATCTACATGAGAGTGACCTAAAAAATTTTCTTTGGGATCATTGCGGTGCTCAGTATGTGTATAGGTAGACTTGAAAATAATTAGCTTAGATATATTTTCATGGGAGCGTTGCGAAGCAACGTATATTTGGAGACGGCTGCCGAGCTCAGTTTTGTATTATGGACTTGTCAAAGTGCGTCATTGAGTGCGCGTGTGGCCTGTACGACGTCTGCTCAACTTACTGGCTGCATAATTTTTAATGGAAGGCCCGAAATGCAGGTAGTCGCAGGAAAACAACTGACTTCTTCGTCGGCTTTCATTGTTAACCAGTTTCTCTCTATTTCTCCCTACCACTTCCTCATGCTTCTTAATTTTTTGCTTTCCTTCTTCTTGCGTATGTTTATTGCATCAAAAAATAAAAAAATATTTGCATGAGCGAATGGGTTAACACACACGCAAGCACAAAATGTCTTTCGGGTCCTACAAAATTTCTAGACCATAATATATGAAAAATGTATGGTTAGCACGTCATCCTTTTCACACTCACTGTACCTATTGCCAAGCTGAGGACGTTGCTTTTGGTGCTATTCCTACGCAATTTGGTGTTTCGTTGAAGCGTCGCAGCCTTAAGGAGTCAACATGACTCCACCTAACTTCATAAGTGGCTTGAGCTGCTCCATACTGCAGCGCTTCTTTATTACGTGCTTAAAAACCTGACACCCGCAAGCGGCTCACTACGCCCCACGTTTTCGAACACCTGGACTGTCTGGAATTTCATTCCGTGAAGCTACGCAAATTTTTTTAACTTGTAACGTGGATATAATTTCGACTAGCAAGGTTTGCCTGGCGGCTTCGGTTTGCCGTGAGTAAATAGCGATGTTGACCAACCCTCCCCGCCCCTCCTGCTCTCCATGTTGAGGGCCCTACCAGTCTTCGGGCCATTTGTCCCGTGCCTGGGCCACCCTGCGTCTGAATAATTGTACCATTTCCTGGGCCACACTGTCTGAATTCTCTCGTACGTGGGCCACCCTATGTCTCAATAATTGTCCCAAGTCTTAGCCGCCTTGCTTCTGAAGAATTGTTTTGTTTCGTGAGGAACATTATGACTGAATTTGCCCGGGCGTTGACGAACTTCTTACTGAATTCTTCCGTGCGCGGGCCAACCTGCGTCTGAATTATCCAGTGTTAGAGCAACCCTGTGTTTCAATTCTCCCGTGAGTGGGCCAATATGTTGCTGAATTTTCCCGTGCTAGGGCCATCCTTTGTTTCAAGTCTCCCGTGCTGGAGCCATCTTTTGTCTGAATTCTCCCGTCCTGGGGCCATCCTTTGTCTGAATTCTCCCGTGCTAGGGCCATCCTTTGTCTGAATTCTCCCGTGCTGGGGCCATCCTTTGTCTGAATTCTACCGTGCTGGGACCATCCTTTGTCTGAACTCTCCCTCACCGGGGCCATTTTTTGTCTGAATTCTCCTGTGAGTTGACAACCCAGTGTCTGTATTGTTCAGTGACACGGGCCACCCTGTGTCTAAATTGGCTCACGACTTATGAGTTTACTAGATTCTTGCTTGTACAGTATATGTACTTTGATAATTCTTCCTTTCAAAGGCCTGCTAACTCAGACCATCTGTAGAATTGTTTAATTGTTAAATGCCCCTGAAAGTCATCCGAAATAGGTATGATTTAAAGTTTAAACATTTATATCTACCGACATTCTTGATCACGCTTGCAAGCTGTAATCTTCAGTGGTTTAAACTGTTCGACAGTCATTAGGTGAATGACTTAAACTGTTGAATTTCACCGATATTTTTAAAGAAGTTTACTGACCTTTTCGACCACGCTTGCAGACTACATTTTTGATCGGCTTCCTGTAGACAACCATTCAGTGAATGGTTTAAACATTTAAATTTTACCGACGTTTTCGATCACGTTTTCAGACTAAATTCTTGAATGGCTTCCACTCTCAGGCACCGTCGGATATTCAGCCATTATGGAAATGGTATGGCGCTCATCCCAGCGCAGACGCCTTTCTTGTAGTGGCACTTAACGTTCTCATTTTCGGTGTGTCGTTTGTTGTGTAGAGCGAAATGTGCGCTTGCTGAAGCACAGGCGCTCTGCGTACGCATAGCTTACGGCTATTGTTTGGGGCTCGCTTCGTCGTTTCCCATGTGCCGAACTCTATGGCTTTAATGTTACGATTTTTCCGGCTTTGCTTCTCTGAAGTCCCGCTGACCCTGGCGATCTAAATATTAAGCCGATTACCCGCAGCGGCACGTGTATTGTGGTATGAGAGTGCAATGTGTTAATTATTGGCACGTGTCCGGCTGGTAAAACTTTGTGATACAATGCTGGGTGTAAGTATTGTGGTATATTCACACGCTCCGTAAAATGAAGTGTGGCTTATTGGTAAAATTGTGCAACAATTTGCAGCACAGCTGTTGGGGCATCAGGATATATCTGTAGTCTAGAGTGTTACGTGCTGTGTTCATTAAAGTTTTGTATTGTGCAACTCGACGTACTGTGTGTTATGTGACATCATCGTATTATAGTGGGTGAACTTTCATATGCACTTAATTAGAGTGTATGGTGGGAAGTGATGTACAAAACTATTGGCAGGAAATACTGGAGAACGGTGAGTGTCGCTTCCGTTTGTGCATTATCTGCTCAATATAGATAGTCCTCGAAATAGCCCCACTCTAGTTTCCGTAATTTTTATCATCTAGATTCTGAATTGTTATTTCTCAGTAATCGATATATATTATATTTGTATACGTATGCACTCTTCAATCAAGAGTACATCTCTTGCGTACCTGGAGTAAAAATTTTCAACCATAATAATAAAGCTGCACACAAGGAAGTCTCTATCTAGAACTAGGTACCAATTGTAGACGACCCATGCCGTTTGATATTACCGTCAAAAATTGTATCTAGATTCTTTCGTTGTTGCTGCACACGGTCACGATACAGCTGTGGAGAAGACATTGCACTTGCCAACTCAAACTTCGATTTAAAAATCTGAAGAGAGGACCGCCGGCATTTGGACATTGCGGTGCCGTCTTCTTTTCCGTCCCGTCAAAAGTTAGGGACAGGAAATTAGCATTAATCTCTCGAATTGACAGGGAGATACGCTAATGCATCGTATCGGTGATATCGATAGCTAGTTTGTACATTAGTCTCTTTTGCTTGCAAGAACGGCAAACATGGTAGAAAGTACACAAACGGATAAAAAAAACTGTTTGTATTATGATACGACTCGCTGCTTGCATCACGTGTTAAGTAAGAATTTTTCCGCTTTCAATGTTAAGTAAAACGTTTATTAAAAGAAGACAGAGAAATTTTAAATAAAATAGTTTGTATTACAGTAGTGTCTTCTGTCCGTTAATACTTACTATTTGGACGATTTCATCCGCAATTTCATTATTTTACCATATTAATTGCTCAACGGTAATTGTTTGTCTAGATTTAGCCTTAACTCAAATGCTATTAGAAATGTTGAACTGCATATGTATACGGTATATATATACAATTATGTTTCAACATTCCATATTTATTTCATTCGCATCCTAGTCACAATAATTGACTGGTCGTATTTTCTGACATCATTTCCTAGGTGCATCCGGTACGTCTTTTCCTGATATTGCCATTTCCTCTCACTGTAGCCTGTCTCGACTCTATTCCAAATTGTCGCGAGCGTTTTACGGAAGCGCCGGCTACGCAGCAGAATATCTCTTATCCATTTCCTAGCTAGCATATTGCTTGCTGTGCCCCCCAAGCTTGGTGTGGCTATTGTGCTGAAAAATATTGCGCTGAGGCCAACGTGTGACTTCCCTGGTGGGATGACGTTGCTGCATCAGTCTTCCACCCTCATAGAATGGCTTGCGTATTTTTTGAAACCGCAAAAATTTGAGGATCAAACAAGGTTTTTTTTCAAAAACATATGCTGCTAGTGGATATATTCCTCCCGGATAGTAACTTTGGTTGGTAATTACATCTCTTCCAAAATCTGTGTGTTTGTGTGTTTACTCACAATCTTTTGTTGCGTGAAAAGCCATAGAAAGTTAAAATACTTTAAAATATTTTGTTCTTTTTTATCAACTTTTATATGCTTGCTGTCGTACAGGTATGTCAGTAAAATGCCTATATATATCCAATACTTGTTTTTTTCCTGCTTACGTAAACTGAAAAGGTCCAATTTTAGCTCTTTTCTAGCTATTGTTCCCTATGCGCTTTAACTTGCTTTTGTCGAACTTTGAGCACGGACCCCTGGACGCCTGCATGTAGCCAATACGTAATGACATATTTCGGCGGCTTAAGAGTGTACCAAGGTCAAATTGTGTGAGTGTGATATTTGCTCATAAGCATACTGATTGCCTGAAAGTTAGAACAAAAAATACGGTCGCAGTCTCCAAATCGGGATAGAAAAGTCTAATTCGGTGGTAAGCGTCAATCGTAATTGCCTTGGCTACAGACGGTCCAAAATGTATAGCCGATGCAACGCATTCTTACCAAAATATTAGGGGGCCAAACAATGAGTCGCCGTGCAATGTAACGTGTACTGATACTTGTAACCGCTTTTTGTACCTAATTTACCTCTACTGATCAGCTGTGTTCCTTACAACTGTACCATCTTCATGCGTGTACTTCATAAAGCTGATTAATTCAAAACTCTGACGCCTGATACTTTTTTCTATACTGGCTTTCGGTATCTTTCTACTAGATAGAACGTCATGTCTTGTTATGTGTCGCAATCCTAGTTGCTTCTTCGTATTGTTTATATTGGGGTGGATTGCACGATGAGGTACAAATTTTAAATGTCGTGTTTGGCTTGAAACATGTAGTATGAATTACATGTTTGAAGCTAGTTTTAAGTCACTGGTTCGATCGGGGAGCTTCGTATTCTATAAAATATCATCCTAAGACGAGCTCAATCAAAAATTGATTAACGATAACATTTGTAAAAACATTCAAAGATTGAGATTTTTGTTCCTTTTTGAATTATTTTGTTCCTAATTCAGCTCAAATGCGACTCAATAGGCCACTCTGGTCAAAAAGTTAGACTATGGATCAAAATAGTTTCATGTTCACTTTCCTGATAAACTAAGAAATTATTTTACCACTTCATCTGGATGATCTCTACAGGTCTGTATTTTTGAGTCTGTTTTTTACTGTATATATCATAATATTACTGCAAAAACAACATTTGCTTTGTGTTGCAGCGCACCTGTTTGCCATTAGGGTACAGCTTGAAGTGTCTGTATATTATTTTAGTGTTGCGCAGATGCCGACGGGCCGTACGTCGCTCTCTAAAATACACCAAATTGCCATTAGCGTTTGGTTTGAGCACCAATAAATATCACATTTCTGCAGCTTCTGCGTTTCCTGTCGCTTCCACTATTGCATGATTGCTGGAGCCTGAGTGTAATTGCTATAATACTCGCTCATTACTGCATCTCATTTCTCTTCAATTATGGTAATGAATACGTAATAAATAATCAGTCATTAACTGATGCGAAATTTAGCTATTGGATTTGAAGCGCCGCCGCATTGTCTGCCGTTCATTCTCGTGTTGTTAATATTATCAGTTAGCGCTTGCCTTATAATTGATTCGTTGCCTTTACGTATTATTGTAAGTAGCGTGCAGCTCTTTTATACTATATACCTCTTTAGGTGCAGCTTATAAATAGCTAGGTATGTAAGGGATTTACAGTTGTAATTTATAGCTTTATGAGTGGAGCATAGGCTACGTGTTCCTGAAAATGGTACGTATATTCGTTTGCTCAACGGGCAACGCGAAGCAAGCTGTACTTCTTTTTATGATTTTCCCTGTCGAATTTCGCCAGATTTATCCTCTGTTCGCAGGATACGCGTAAGACAGGAGGCATAAATTCATCACAGCATCGCTGTGCTATTTTTTCCCTTGCTGCGCAGGGGAAAATAATGCTGGGGAACAAGCAATTTGTTGCTGGAACTCTTCCAACTGTATGTTCATGAGTTCCACTTTGATGGTTTCAAATCTATAAGAGGAAGAGGGTTGTTGAAAGAAAACCTCGCCATTCACTAGATTTAGCATAATTTCATGAAGAGTGCAATCTTGCAAAAAGAAAAAATATATATTTAAGTTAGCCGAACTATGGGCAAGCGATTTATGGCCGCAGCCAGGTAGCTCAGATTGGTAAAAATTTCTGCAGCATTAATGTTCTTGGGTCAATATTTTTCACTCGAGCTATGCTTGCGAGCGTGTTATGCAGTTGGGTTGCTGGTCAGCGCTGCTCTCCAGGAACAGGCGTGTGCGTTTTTGAGGTTTTCAGCTCAATAAAATATGAATACTTTCCTACGAAGAGAAATGCGTGGTTTTACTAGTTTGTTTGCAAGCTGCACGTGAGCCGTATAGTTTTACTTGATCACGCGAGACCTTGTGCGGCCACTACAGTCGCGACTCTGGGAAGCTCGTGGAGAAGAGATATACTGTAACTACGTTTTTGTTTCTGCAGAACCCATTGCATGCCCCGCCAGAATTTGACACGGAACTGCAGAGAGAGTTCTTAGCGTTACCTGCAGCTTTTGGCAAGAAGGTCTTCGTCAATTCAGTCAGTGCTTTTTATACACGGATCTGTGTTGGCCTGGATTTCGTATCCAGAATCTGCAAGCGTTTATGTCAGTCGTGAATGGTTGTATGGGTGATTGTGCTGAGCCATATTTTGGGCGAATTGCAGTTGCTTAATACTCCATTTAATTCTACCCGTCTATCAACGCCCCGGCTCGTAGTCGTAATCATTGTAATGACAAAAATGACCCACGCTACATATTTGTGGACGTAATACACGTGCTATTCCAACGAAAACTGATATTTAATTCAGTCACTAATGGATTAAGACTTCGTTATAATGAACACGCTTCGTCTTCACCACCGCCGCTATCTGCGACGCTCCCGCAAGCAAGCAAGCAAGGAAGCAAGGCAAGCCTTCCTTCGTCTTCCCCCGCGACTCTATTACTAACAATCCTACCAATGGCGTTTTTTTACGACGGGTTTCTATCAAGTTTGTGATGCATGCGATTTGAATTTTGCATGCGTGGCTGCCTCTGTTCAGAGACGTCAGATATGCCCTTTGCTATCGTCTGCGTTGTACGATCTTTTGCAATATTGACGACCCGTTAAACCTCCGAGCTGCTGCACCGCCTCCCTTCTGCGTTGAGCTGTCAGAATTTATCTCGGAGGCGTCAAGCTGACTTTTCCAGTACGCTCTTCGCATTTTTTCTTGACTTCGATGCCAGCCGCGATAGATTTTTTTTGCTTGCTAGATATCATAACTGCTGAGGCGGCGTCAAGCTGACTGTTCCAGGGCACCATCCGACATTTTTTATACACTGCGCCGCCAGTCGCCATTTTTGGTTTTTAAAATTTCACGACCGCTGAAGAAACATCGAGCTGCGGCTGTCCTACCGCCACGTCCATGCAGCGCTGTCCTCTGTAAGCTATGCTGCCTATTCTTTACTTTCGCGTGTTTGGAATTTTCAGTTGTTATGGTCGACGTAGTCGTTGCAGTTCGCTTATCTTGACAGCCAGCACCCTTACGCATAGCTCATTCACTATGACGTATCTTTGGCCTTTGGTGACGCTGGCGATGAGCGTTTATGACTCTGCGCAGGCCTGTCTGCTGAATTACTACATGTGTCTGCGTTATATACAGTACAGTTTGTAGCTGCTTTGACGCTGCAACCACTCGTGGCCTGTACTTGACACGCCTGAAAAACTCCAAAGTTTACCCATGCATACGGTAGTTATCACCCGCGAGCGGAGCTAAGAGCTTTGATTATAGTTTCGTTGAAAATTTAAGTATATTCTAGACGACCCGTGACCCGTTGGGTCGTCATTGCGATCGTCTTCGCTTTCGCAGAAAAAGCAGGTGTTATTTAGCTGGGCGCAGACCACCCGCTATTCGGCCGTCCTCTTTTGCCCGTCAAGGAGCGGCCCGTTCGGTTCACTATCAACAGATTCTCTGCTTCTCTAACGAATATTCAACACCCAGGCAGTAAGCAGTCAAATTATTACACTTTACGTATTTCAGTTGTATTGCCCATGAAACCGTTGAATTGATCTTGCCGTTCTTGAGGCCCAGCTCAGTTTAACTTCCCTATCACAGATACCATCGAATTAAAGAGCTAATCCATGGAAAGAATGCAACTCCCCCCCAATACCTTGAATTTCTTCTCGTCTAAAATTGAAGAAGATGTGTCAAACAAGACACAAATAAATAAACAAGACGGGTTCACAGACTTTTAGTATAATATAGATATATATTCTATCCACTCGAAAAGAGAGAGAAGGAGTTGCGCAATGTTCATAATTTTTTGCAGGGAGTCAAATGGGTTGACCTAGATGTGAAAAATGCTAAAAATCTAGAGTAAGCTGGCCATAAAAAATAACGGCATTGAATTTCGTCCCCCCTTTTTTAGTATCTTTAAAATCGGTGCCACTTTGCTGAGTACATATATTACGTACACCCTGAAGCATCTTTGCCGGTCCAAGTCCCTTCGGTATTTACTCTGGATATTGTTAGAATCACTCCCACTTTCCCGATTTCCTTCAGCACTGCAGCATCTTTGGCGCCTGACTATGCTAGAGCTCGTGGCATCGTCCACATGCCTTTCCGTCTCTGAGGCCATAGACTGGCTGTTCCTAAGCCGTCGCCCCTAAGCCTGCCTTCGCATTCAAATGAGAAGCGTCAAGCGCTGCGCTGTTGATACGGCCACTCGGGCCATTCCGTTCCCTATTGGCCTTCCCATCGCCGCCACAGGCACTCTGTGTTGGCCTTTGGATTTTGCTTCATTGCCATGCATGCCAACGCTTTAGCGGCTCTATTAGCCTATATCGGCCCATTGCTTTGCATACCATCAACGCTCTTGCTTCATTTAGCCATCAGCTTGCCGCTAATTGTTTTATTTTACTCGACATCTTACTGCTCATGAATTGGGCCATTTGCTTAACTTGTGTTTAATGAGGTAAGGAGTCCATTTTAGCTAATTTTGTCTACAACCAGACGCGTGCCAAGTTACCTTCAGTTTTGAGTGGCACGGTCACTGCCTTTAGGTCGCGCTTTGTGTGAAATACTGACGAGCATATTCATTTTGATTTACTAGAGGCCCGCGCCGCCATTAATGACGCAGAAAATGGTTATTTCACCGAAATCCCCGTTTTTAATTCTCTCTCTGTATTTCTGCATCAGAAACATCTCTCCCTTTTCCTTCACTGACTTTCTATTCAGTTTGTTCATTATTAAGAGCTTATAAGAAAATTCGCAGTGAAAGTATCTACGCTCTCACTTAGAGGTACTTCAGACTTTGTCAAAGCATAGCATTAAAAAAAAATTGGTAAAGTAACAGGCTCTTCGACTTTCTAAAGATGCAGTTCCTGTGATCTGATCTTTCACAGCGGGAGGGCGAGAACAATAATCCAAGCAAGAAACCAACAAACGGTTTGTTATTATATATTGGGAAGGGTGTTATTTTACAAATGGACCACACTCGAATATAGTATTTTTACTGACATATTTGGGTAAAGAAGCATTCGAAGACTTTTTTCTTGAATAACGTTTTCGTCGGAAATGCTTACTTTTCGAAATATTTGACTTTGAAGTTCCCATTATTTTTCTGTGAGAGAAAATAACCCCACTCGCACAGTGTAATAGCAAATCTTTTTTATACTTTTTTTTGTTAGGTTAAGGCAGATTAGGTTCTTACGGGGTCGCTAGCTAGCCTAAAATATCGCCGGTCATTTTTCCTCGTGGAAAAATAATGGGAGCTTCAAAGTCAAATACCGCGAAAACTGAGCATTTCCGACGAAAACGTTATTCACGGAAAAAAGCCTTAGAATGCCTTCTTTTACCTAAATATGCCAACATAAAAACTAAATTCGAGTGTCATCCACATGTAATATTTCACCGTGGGAAGTTAGCTAAGTAAACAGACTACGTACGTAGTCCTCTGATACCAGCGTAGGGACAACATTATACCGATATATAGAGAATGCAGCTGCCTGCTATTCAGTCGCCAGTCAATTGGGCAAAGGCGCCAGCAGGTTCATGCCCTTCGCCGCAAGCGCGGATATTCACGCGAACACTCCAGCATTGAGTGGTCTAAGGTATAATTTGAGAAATTCTCAAATTGGCTTTCACTATTTGCTACTTCTCCAGTTATTCACACTGTATCATCAAAAATTCTATATTTATCCTAAACTGCTCACTATTCTCCTTGGAGTGCGTTCCAAACAATGCTGTTCGTGCGAAAAGAAAAACGAAATTCAAATTGTGATTTAGGGTGAAGGCAAAGTGAAACCTCGTAAATAGGATGTTCTTTATGTCCGAAAAATAGAAATGAAGACTTATGGTGATTATAGGTGCATCTCATATAAGGTGTACTTCTACAAAGTGCATGATATTCGTATAAAGTGGGAAACATTTTAAAACGAATTGTGTTGTAAGGCAGGTGAGACTTCTCTAAGTTGAGGATGTGGACCGAGGTACATGTATGTTTACCTTTTTGGGAAGTTTACTTAATACATGAAGGCTAGTGACCATCAATATTATTCGCTTTTATGCCCTAGTTCCCTAAAGGAAAAGCTGTTCTTGGTTTGTTCGTAAAGATTTACTCTGTAATTTTTATTGGGAAGTGCTACTTCGTTTTTTATTATTTTCTGACTCGCGTCTAGTGAAACGAACATTTATTTCACAAAACTATTATTTAATGGTATCATCGACTGAGAGATCAGTAAAAATGAATGCTATGTGGAAAAGCTGTCAGTATGTATCTAGGTGTACTCAATTCAGTATAGTCACATGTTACTGATATATCTGTCAGCAAAAAAATTAACTTATTAATACTGTGAATTGTTATACCCATGGCTGAACAACGTTACGTCGTTCAGCCATGATTATACGTATACTTCGCTGGCGCATCTTTAAATGATACAAGTATGCACTTATACCTTCGAATCAATATGAATTCAATATTTTTGAGGTTGTATACCAATACGCTTTTTTAACTCAACCAAAGTTTGAAAGAAAGTGACCAGCTTTCGCTACTAAGTTAACCTCTTATGAAGGAAATTTATACCTCGGTACACGCCCCGACCTATAATGTAATCAATGACTGCCTCTATGAATGCTGAGTTTTTTCATTACTGATTGGCTCAATTTTCTAGTCTCACAACAACTAAAGCTTTAGTAAGTACCTACACAGTAACAGTTGATAAGATGCACAAATATCACAACTTTATTGTGTATGACCACTTGATGCTAGCACATTGCAGATGTATATTGACGTTGTGTATCTCTATCCTTTATGTTCCGCCGGTAACTTTTATATTTTATTAGGCTTTTGTGTATTTCATTGAGAGCCAAGAAAAGGTCTAAGTTTTCGTAACGGTTCTATTTTTCTTACTCTATGCGTTTTAATATGACTTTCATTTAGCCTAATCGCTGCAACTTTTATGCTCAGTTAATTTTCAAAAATTTGAAAGGCATTTTGTATATAAATTGTAATTTTTGTAATCGAGATCAATCTCAGTTTGCAGCTATAAGGCATACGAATAAATTTTTTTAAAATCTTTATTTTTATTCACTGCTTATTCAACTTGAGCAAAAATAGTTATAACTGTAGTTTTTGATAATTTTCTATTTCTCTTTCCTCAGTTTCATGCCGTTTTCATTAAATTACGTACAGTTTTTGATGCTTGTATAATTTTTAAATACAGGCTTGATCTTGAAAAATATAAGTTTTGGTTCATAAAGTGAGCTGCGTAAATGTCTTTTATCTTTCACACTAAGCGAAGTAAGCACTAATATTCAACTTTTCACTTCTTTAGGGAACTGAGAACGTTTCTGAATCCAAGAGCATAAAATGAAATGAATAAATACTAAAAAAAGAAAATTGGAACCGTCGAAAATATGTGACTTCTGAAATGACGCAGATCGCTGTAGTCAGTATTTCTGCTTTACCTTCCCCTAGAACACCTTATGCTCGTACCTCACTTGTTTTGTTTCATTTGTTTCCTTTTTTTTGTCTACTCTCTTGCTCTTGCGTTTTTCTCTTAAGAATAGCTATCATTAAGCACCAAACGCTAGTACTTCACTAATGTTTTGTTATCATTACTGTTTGTACTGCCAGTATTGATATTGACCCTGTGAATACCAGGCTGTGTTAATTTGCTCCAATGGCTTTTTCCCCGTTGGTATACAATAGGACAACGAACACCTGTAGTAAAGTAACATGACCTGGTATAAACAGGGTAACTTATGTATCTCTCACTACATGTTTGCTCCTGCATTTATCGTGTGGCTACACTACTTTACGTATAAATTAAGAGCTTCTTCCCGTGCTAAGTCGATGCCCACTGAAGCATTCATTGTACTGACTGTGAAATTGTGTGCTCAGCTGTAGCGTGCTCACCAAACACACAACTAAACCACTCTTGAGAAACCAGAGTGCGTATCGCTATGTCCAATCACGCTTTTGCATTGCACTTGTTTAGTTTTGCTTGCTTCCTCCCACTGCAGGTTAGCTGCGGCCGTCACCCTCTCTCTCAGCCCCCGGACGCCCCACCGTTGGGATGCCCGTCCAGGTACTGTCCCCTGGTGGTGTGTCTCTCCACCGGCGTGACTCAGCTGATGAAAGCCTGCGGCGTCGGCCTGATTGGAGGAGTGTCGAGGATGGACTCGAGACAGATTACGGCTTCTTGCAATATCCGTCTTTGCAGCGCCCACCCAAACAGCAAACGTGGCGGCCTGCTCCTGGCCTCACGGTCCCTTACGCTCGGCCTCTTCGTATGGAGCGGCCCGCTTGGCACCAAGACGACCTGCTTCGGACATCCACGCCTCTGTCTCCCGGACATGGGGTCACGGCTGTGTCTCCTCTGCCAGGAGTTCCTGAACATAATACCACATCGCGTGGCATCACCAAACGACATTCCGTCTTATGGAAATTGAAGCCTGAACGATGGCGCCAGAGAGAACCTGGTGGTACGCTGCGCCGGTGCAGAAGCCNGTCTCCCGGACATGCGGTCACGGCTGTGTCTCCTCTGCCAGGAGTTCCTGAACATAATACCACATCGCGTGGCATCACCAAACGACATTCCGTCTTATGGAAATTGAAGCCTGAACGATGGCGCCAGAGAGAACCTGGTGGTACACTGCGCCGGTGCAGAAGCCGTGACGACGTTCTGCAGCCCTCTCCTCGTCACAATCCTCCCCCTTCCCACCTCGCTGCCTCTCATCCTGATCTCGTCACTTCTCATTTAGCTCTTCCTGCAGAAATGGGAGCTCCTCCTGCCATTTCTATCCTTCCGCCAAGTCGTCGATCATCGTCTCAGACGCTGCCGCGACGCGCGTCACATGGCAGCAAAGACACTTTGTTTGCCCGCGGCCGGCGGTGGTTTGCGTCGCATAGGCCTGACCACAAAGAGACCAAAGACACCAAAGAGAAAGAACTTCGGGTCATACCGGACTACCGCCTACTGGAACATCGAGCCGAACAGCGAGTTACTGAACAACGGTTAGTAGAACAGCGGATATTCGAGCAACGGATAACCGAGCAACAGCTGGTGGAGCAAAGGTTAGCAGGACAGCAGTTGCTGGAACAGCGCATTGCCAATCAGCTAACTGAAAGAGGACAGTCAGAATTGACAGTTCAAGCCGAAACACTCGAACCACCGACTAGAGCAGATGCTCGAAAGTTGAGACCTCGAAGACCGCGGACGTTTTACCTTTTAGAAGACTACCTTGCTCCCGTTAGAGGAGGGCTTGAGCTTGATGAATGCGTCGGGCCTAGGATCCTTTTTCCTCCACCTCGTCCGGCACCACCCACTCCTGATTGGGGCACTCCTTCGCTCTCTCCTCAGCCTAGCGGGTCCGCTATACTCAGCACCCCTCGGACAACAACTTCTTACTTGGAGCCTGTGATAGTTCCGTCTCCGGAAACCCGTGGGATTTCAAGTAGTCTCTACTCGCCCGTCTTCTCCCCTCGCGACACCAACTATCCTCGCTTTGTTACTCCCGAGATGTCTCTCTCAGAACACCCTCACCAGCACCATCCCGTCATTTACCCTTCAGGGCACGTCACTCTCGATGGCAGACGCAGAAATCTTCCAAGAAATAAGGTAAGATCGAAGTTTACTTTGCATTTAGTCTGTAACCCTAAAGCGCCAAACGGTGTTTAGAGCTTGGTCCTCGTCCGTGGGCTGCAGACGGTTCCTGGCATTAATGTATAAAAATTGTGCGTCTGTTTCATGTTTGTAGACTTTTTTTTATCCTATGCTTTCCTATAGAATTTTTAAAATCACTGTATCCATATCACCATACCCTGTGCTTGCTGTGCTTCAGCTTCACCATTGAAATATGTGCATTCCCTGCCACTCAACGGTAAGCTGTTGGCGACGTCATGTCTTTGTTTGGTGTACTCAGCATCCGTTAAATTTAGTAATTTTGTCCATAATTTCTCACATTTGTCTTCAAATTATGCTTATTGTTGCGATATCAGTTACCTTTGCTTTTCTATCATACTTGTCTGCATTTTCGAAGCAACTTCTAAGGTTTCCTCCTTTTCTCACCTTTTGCTTCAAATTGGCACTATACGTGCATTTTTCATCTTTAATTGCCATATTTCGACTATAACTGCGATGAAAAAACAAACTCGGAAAGTCTGAAGTTGAGTAATATTCTGCAATTCTGTGCCGTGTTTCTGTAATTTTTTGTAAACGTCTCATCTGGACTGTGATGGCAAGCTGTTGTTGTGTCTAAAGCAATGGTTCCTCAAGTATCTGTAACCGCCCTCTGTGACCATACTGTAGATATAGGAGGGGGAATGACATGGTGACAGTCGAATATAGTACGCACCGAATCAGTTAATATCAGTAAATTTATTGCGAAGTCGGATGATTAAAGTTCGTCTCCGTCTGCTGACCTTCCAGTTTTTTCGACTCCTGCACCTGGTTATTTCTAGGAGATCGACTTTCACTCCGTAATACAATTATCATTTAGCTTTGCCGTTAATTTTGACCTGGTACTTTTTACTAAAATATATGCATATAATGGTGGCTCCTTTTTTTTTTAAGGTTTGAAAAGTTTGTTCTCAGCATCCAAGCTGGATCCGTTGATGGAAGAAATGTTCTGTGTAAAATTTGAGAGCATCTGATAACGTTTAGAGGTAGTCCAGCCGCCCACAAGTTGTGCTCTCTTACATGGTAGCGCATCTGTCTGAAGGCCGAATAGGGTATAGCATTAAAAAGAGAGGCTGAAGACATGTGTAAGGAAAAAAGCAAGAAGGGATGTGAAGCATCAACTTCATCTACTAGCAGCAGCTATGAAAATTAAACAGTACTGAAGGAAGCATTTCTGATGAAACAGAAGAGACTTGCTCCAAGTGTTCTAAAGCTACATAATAAGAAAAATGGATTATTACACTTTCTGTTGCAGCTGCACTTCATCCTACTTGTGTATCAGATAGAGGAGCTACATTTATTTTGACTGAAGCTGCTATTAGCCTTGGTCATGATTCTCATAAGTTAGCAATCAGTCTAAGAAGAGGATAACTTCCAATGCACTGGACTACCTCTAATATTAATTAAATTGCAAATAAATTGTACAACAATGTTTTTGAAGCAATTGGATCCATTTTACAGGCTGAGAGCTTTAACAAAGATAATTTGATTTTTACCCCCTATTAAAGGCCACTCTATTGTAGATATTAAGCTAATAACATTATATTTTTATATTTACAAATATTTTGTGTCATTAGTACCGTTTGCGCCCTTAAATTTTCATATATTCTAATTCGTAAATAATACCGTGTAGAAAAACAGTGTTTCGCGGGTCACCATTCAATACCAAAAATATGCGCCGGCCTTAAGCTTAAAGATGTCTTTCTATGTTATTTGCAACTGAGGGCCCGCGCTGTCATAAAATGACAGCGAAGAATTTGTGATGAACTTCTTCATTGATCATACTTTCGTTATTACAGCTGCTACTCTATGCACCCTGAGATGAACGTTTAAGGCTTCATATCCGCTCAGTATCGAAACCTTTTCTCTCTCTGAAATAGAGAAAATTCACTATTTATTATAGGCAGATCAGCAACGCTAAAAGTAATAGCTCCGCTTCGGTATTGTGGATACGGTAGGCTAGCTTATACAGGTCCAATGGTTTTTGCTTAGCGAAAGCTGTCTCACCGACCATTGAATTATATTTGGGAGATTAGCTGAAGCAACAAAATCATCTGTGGGAGGAAACTACGAATCAAGATGCATGAGAGAGCCCATGGAAGCTTCAGATAACTTCAGGGCTGGGATTTTAACTTCGGCAGTGCAAGATGTGCATTTAGATTTGAGAGTGTCCGATACTTAATTAGTCATAGATTCGATGCTTGGAGAAGCTAATACTCGTACAAATCAGACTAAGCCTGCGATGTCTTCATTGTTTGAATTTCGAATGTCCCTGATTAAGATACGTTTGCCATCTTTTGCAACCCGGCCTATTTTCTACCTAACAGTTTTCAATCGAACTTGAGAAGACGACCAGAGCCTCCAACCTGAGCTAATTTCCACCTATCTGTTTTGCTAAAGCGTGACAGAAAATGGATAAACTGATAAATAAATAAACAAACTAGAGCACTCTGAGAGCGCATACCTCCGCCAAGGGAGGCAACTGTAGCAAAAAATTCAAATTGGCTCTGAAACCAAAATTTTCTTTGTTTAAACTTCAAAATCTAATCATTTGTGTCTTTTGATAGTAATAACAGCTGGTGCAATTTTCTTGAAGATCCGATCATAACTTTTTGAGTTATACTGCTAACAAACGTTATGACAAACATGAATCAAGCATAAAAACGAACAAACCGATCTGCACTAAAATTTAATCATTTATGTCTTTCAACATTATTAACAACCTCTATAAATTTCATAAAAAATCCATTCATTTATTTTTGAGTTAATGTGCTAACAAGCATAAAATTAAAAACAGTGACACACGAACGAACAAAAGGATCATTACCAAAATTTGGTCATGTACTCTTTGTCCTATACCTAATAATTCATGTTAATTTCATAAAACTCCATACATAACTTTTTGAGTTACGGCATTAACAAAAATGAGACAGAAAAACAAACAAACAAATGGATGGACATATCTTCATCAAAAGTTAATCATCTGTTCCTCCTAACATACCTAACAAGCCCTGTAAAATTCATTCAAATCGGTTCTGAACTTTTTGAGTTATCTTGGTGACAGACAGACACGACGAAAATATAACCTCCTTGGCGGAGGTAACAAACAAACCGATATATACACATCGGTCTCTATTATATTGTGTAGATGGAATCTTGCATTCTTGTTACCATTTCGGAGGTGTACAATTAAGGTATAATTATTAATTAATTCTAAAATATCAATACCTAGCATTAGGTGAAGCTACCTACTTGGACCAAGTAGGTACTCACTCTTAATGCTAAGCCCCCCCCCTCCCAAAAAAGAGTTGTTAACATTTGCAATATCTTCCGTCTTTTTTGTAACTCAAGACCTTAAATTTTGAGAAATTTGATAAAAAAAAAATACTGCAAAGTGGTTCTTCGCAGTCGTGCTCCAAATTCCGACTCTGACTCCTGGAGCCACTAGGCTTCAGACTCCGACTCCCCCAAAAAACTGACTACGACTCCGGAACCCTGGTTAATACCGCATCTGTTAACAATACCAAATATTATTGAGTGTACGCTAGAGGGACAGGAGTTGATAGGTACTTACCTGAAAGTCGAGGAGCGGTTGTCTACATCTGATTGGGAACTGTGCATGAGTAACGACAGGTAGCGATTCAGAAATAGATGACTTATTTACCAGCTTTTATGTTTGCAGTATGAGTAAAGTTTTAGTGTCAAACAGTATAATGATGGCCAGTGTCTATGTCTCTGTTTATTTGTTGATCAGTCGTAGTTTTATCACGCTCGAAGGATTTTTTTTATCATAGAAGTGCGATTCTTTAGAAATTAAAATTTTCGAAGTCGCTGGCAAAGATAGTTCTTTCTGCCTCCTTTATTGGGACCTAAGATACCGTTGGGCACTGAGCTAATGCAAAGGTTGGTTCTTACTGTCGGTTCTCTTCTCGATTGATACATCGAACGAAATCGAAGATTACATACCGAGGGTTTATTCATACTTATAACGTATGCAAATGAACTTGGAACCACTACGTGAGTTGATGTGACTGTACCGATTGTGACTTTTTATCTGATGGGACGAAAGGGACTTAAACCACATTGACTGTGTTATAACTTCTTGAAATTCTGATGACCAAAGTACATTCCACTGGTATCTATGCTGCAATTGTACAGTCTGTAGCTAATTCACGACCAAGGGCAGAAACAATGAAGAGTTGTCAATACAATTTCATTGTCCTCAATTGACGACCGGACGCAGTAGTATCCGTAATAACTAGCTGGGACCTCTAAAAATTCTACAGAGTAGAGTTTCGTCCTTCATATGTGCCCGCATCTGTATCATGGCCCATAGTGCAGAACTATATTCCAAGACAGACAGCAAATCTGCGATTTGTGAGGAGCAACAGCTGACCATAAACACGTTTTTTTTTTTCAAGCCCGTATCGTTATTGCGCTATTTTTCAACTATCTGGTACTGAAAGCGTAATGTACAGACGAACGAATGGACGGTACCGCAATCAGAATAATGATTCTATACATATACTCAAAGGACCTACTACGAGAACTGGCTTATATAACCGCCGGTTATTGTATGTTTTTATCTGTTTACATTTGCAAGATATCAAAAGGTTATATAAAGCTCGACCGGTTCCTAATTTTTTATCTCGGTGTCACATCCGGTAATGTAAAGTAATTTTGCCATAGGTTTTTACATACTCTCATAATATCTTTTTTTCTGCTCCCAAATGTAACGATTGTGCATACTTTTTGTGCTTTCTCTGATTTTTCACTTGTTTTAGCATAACAGTGCGTCTTAGGTACGATATACCTTCATATCACACTTGTTCATAATTATAACATGATTAGTGTATGGCTTTGCACATACATACTTCCGTGACTGTTCGCCTGTGAAAAATCAGATATCAGGATATGCTTGTGTACCTAGCATCCAAGCTGAAGTCCTTAACACAGAAAGTAGACTTTTATTCCTGGTAAGCCAGCACTTTTATTCAAAAAATGGTGAGTGTGCGTTAATGGTTTCACATGTGCATGGTTGTGATAAGAGCTTGCTGTTCATCTCCTGCGTCTTTCTTTGTTATATTTAACTGTAATCGCTGAGTTTTCACTTTCTCTAAGTTACTAATCTTCTTGCTTGGTAAACTGGTCATTTGTTTATTTTTGTATTTAAACTATGAAAGTCTGTATTCTAAGCATGTAGGTACTAGGAAACGAATTAGCTATTTATCTAAGTGAAGTCCGTGATTGCCGCAGCATGCCAATGTAGCGCTTGAGTTTTCACACACATTTGCTATCTTAGGAATTTGTCTATTTACATTAAAACATGGAGTCTGATTATGAGATAAATGTGCATATTGCGGTCATAACTTTGTCGTTTAAGGTAGTCCATCCAATTGAAAGTCTTCTAACGAATGCGACGATTTCTTCCATTCAAAACGTTCCATTTCCCTTCCGATTTCTTTCATGCCCTTCGATGTCTTACTCTATAGTGCGGCGTGCCAACTGTACAGGACGTTCCAAATAATGCTGCTGCTACAAGAGACTAAATTCTGGCATATCGTCTTAAAATTTTATTCAAAAACACAGATTTCTGTTTGGACACTGCTCGATATTGCCAAGTTTTTTATGAATATTGCTTCACAGAAAACTGCAGCGAGCAGCACTGACTGTTGCAATGGTGATGCGACGCTCGAATCTAACGGCTAGTCAAAATAACGAGTTTCATCGTCTCCACGTCCGAAAGCGTTGTTGTGTCCATTTAAATAGCACATGCCTGCAATGAATTTTGAGTTATAGTTCACTCTTAGTTTGACGAGATGTCTGAAACTCAACTATTGGCACATGCCGAACAACCTGAACTGACGGTTAAAATTTTTACGCCTTATTTGATAAACTCGAAACTGTGTTTACGAGGTCTGAGCAAAACGTTCGGACGATGAGCTGAGGAAAGTCGTTCGTTTCACCAGCGTGTGTACCAGCCATTGCAAGCCTGTTCATGCGGGCAACCTTTCACTTCTTCTAGAAAAAGTAAAAAAAAGAGTATAGGGATATATTTGATTTCTCTCTTAACATGCATGTATTCATTCATTTCTGTTATTTGGATTTGAACTCGCTCTACGAGCAGCTATTTTGTTTTTAATGTGTATTGTAGTTAAAAACACTTTCGGTGCGAATGTTCCGTTCTTGCGTGAGTTTACTGCAATCATATGCAATACGCACAGAAAACAGTTCCTAGTTATTATAGCAGCTTATCTGTAGACGCCACACTCAAGAAAACAAAGTTGATGAATAACGTATTTGATATCTAAAGTTCTGACGAAATTTTTAGAGAGCAAGAAAAAAATATGCGCTGGTAATGGGTTTGAAAGCCAAATGCTTGCATCTTAACTCAGGACCTGTGGCTATCGCTTTGCGAACATTTACTTTTCATTCTAATTTGGAGATAGAGTAATTTATTTGGTCGTATTTTGGAAGCAGGTGATTTAAAGCACTTGATGATACTACCTTTTACTTGTAATACAGATAATATTGATTACTAGTATTCCATCCTGTAATGAAGTGCAATGTCTCTTTCTAAATTCCAGTCACCAAAGCTCATGGACGTTTTTGAAGAAAATCCTAAACGATCGCAGTTTATGTACGTAAAAACGACATCATTGGAACCAGTTAATATTTAGGGTGTTAAGCTGTGAAATATCCTGTAAATTTCTGAGATATTAAACTTTTTTAAACTTCGGTCACTCAAATGCTGCAGAGTTGGAAATGGAAATATAACTAGTGAAGCAAAAATATCGATGTTACCTGACCTGTTGCGCATGCGCACAGAGGTTACCTGCTCTGCTGCGGACCGCGATGTTACCTAGCCTACTGAGCATGCACACAGCGATGTTACCTGGCCTACAGCGCATGCACACAGCGATGTTACCTGGCCTACCGCGCATGCACATAGCGATGTTACCTGTTCTGCTGCAGACACAGCGCTGTTACCTGGCATGTTGAGCATGCACACAACGATGTCACCTGTTCTGCTGCAGATAGAGCGATGTTACCTATTTGCTGCATATACACAGACTTGTTACCTATGCTGCTGCACACTTAGCGATGTAACCTGGCCTACTTGATGTGATGTTGCCTGGCCTGCTGCACTCAAAGCAATGTTACCTGCTCCGATGCACATCCACCGCGATGTTACCTGCTCCGATGCACATACACCGCGATGTTACCTGCTCCGATGCACATACACCGCGATGTTACCTGCTCCGATGCACATACACCGCGATGTTACCTGCTCCGATGCACATACACCGCGATGTTACCTGCTCCGATGCACACACACCGCGATGTTACCTGCTCCGATGCACATACACGGCGATGTTACCTGCCTCAGAACACCCTGAGCTGCCTGGTTCCACTTACCCTTACCCCAAGGTGCCCTCGCTGCCTGCTGTGTCTCCCTCTCTGTTCTCTCGTCTCTCTTCTTCCAGGCACCAGTTGCCCTCAGACCCTCGCCCAGTGAGGGTACATCGCGCTCGTGCCCTACTCATCCGACCATTTTAACCATTTTGTGCTTTTCCTTTACGGCATTAGCTCCGAAATTGCATTTACCGTACTAATTAAGATAAAAATTGTAAATTTTGATTTTGTATGAGGTGTGGCTCTTTTATAGATTTGCGAACCGTTAAGCCTGGTATTTAAATCCCCGACAAAGGATTATTTGTTGAAAGTTAAATCTCTCGATTCTGTGCTTTAAAATAATTTATGCTTGCCATTACATTTGTAAAGCCAGTTAAGATCAATGGCTCTCTGCTACGATCCCTCTACGTCGATCGTGATTTTGAAAAATAGTGAGAGCTTTAAATTGCGATATGCAATCCGATTTTCAGCTCACCGATAGGCTTTAAACGAACCGCTGTGATTTGGCCATGAGGTATTTGCCCTCAGTCGGGCTGACACAAGCTCTGTTTACTCGCACTTACGTCAATTGTTTCTAGAACTGGCCGGGCAGAGTCTCACTGCTGCGCCAAGTGTCACTGAAGAGAGCACAAGCAACGCTAATCCTACGAGAAACCATGTTTTGGCTCCGTGTCTTAGGGTTGAAAGTGGGAGATTATTTTGTTAACGCATTCACTCAAGTTATATTGTGCTCTATTTTCAGAATATTCGCAATATTTCATGTATATCTTGTTATCCCGAATGTTGTAGAGCGGACGGAAATTGCTAGCTTATTTTTAACATGTTCTGATGTATTAAGGTGATTTATTTGGGTGGGAGCGTACTATTTTTTCAATTAATTTATGAAAGGTTTAGAAGCTTCTATATAGAAAGCTGAAGTTAAATTATACTGAGTTGATTAAATAACGAGCAATGTAAGAATGCGGGATTTCCTTGATGCCTCTGTTCCTGAAGTTTTTATAGAAGGAAAGACGGAATTGACAGAGTTACTCAAACATTGGGCCTTAATCGGAGAGTGTTTGAGTGTGGGGGGGGGGAGCTCACCCCTTCCAGCTGAGCGAAGTTGATCCTTGGGACACAACGGTACATTGTGTGACATCACACACACACACACACGCAAAAAAAACTCATTCTGTCTAGTGAACATCACTAAATACCTGACAAATTTTTTTCCTTTTGTAGATCGTAAAAGATAATTTATCGAACTAAATGTTGGTACAACACGTATCCTGATTTTTCACTACGACGAGAAAAATGTTTTTTAGCTGCATTATTTTGGTACTTTAGTTGAACTGTAGAGTTTATTTGTTATGAAGGACACTCTTCTATAGCGCTTTGAAGGGATACGAGAAGTGTTTGGCTCGTTGAAACAGCTGCAGAAGTGTATATTTTCTTACTTGCTAACGGCAGTGTGTATATTGTATGTTTGCCAGTGGTAGAGCAGGTTGTTTTACTTGTTGCTTGTAGTGTTTTAGTCGTCACTATTTTATGTATACTGTTCGGACGCTCCATCTCCATGTTTCGCTGCCAAGCCTCTTGGTAGAGTTAATTGGTTGCACTGAGAATGTAAAGCGAAGTCATTAGAAGCTCTCAGGTGCAGATGTGCCAAGGACAGCTTCTGGTCACTGCAACTTGAACTAAATGAATTACCAGCTTGCTTATACAGTCAACTTCAATGCATTCGCTACTAGAACCTGCACTGCATTCTACATATTTAAATGAACGTATGCCCAAAGTCGTCGATAGCTCCTTTGCCATTTCATGGTGATTGAATTGGTCAGGCTTGGGGCGGCTTCACGCGATAGTCAATGAACGAGTCCTCTCTGCTAATCTTCCTGGTATTATCTTGAGGCTCCGTAAGTCCATCTGTTTGTCTTTAAAGAAATTCGCTAAATGTTAAATGTCAAGACAGTTTGCTCAGTAAGGTAGCTAGTAAAGCTTTGGATATCTCTTCGGATTTGAAGTAAATTAGAACTCAGAGAACTTTACTTTTTTTATGTTTCATCTTAAACTCACCTTATTTTGTCATAAACTGCGTTTGAATTAATTATCGATGGAAAGGATCAATGGTTTACTCCATCCAGCCAGGTCTTATATCTTCCATTGACATCAAAACAATATAATTAGTTCTCTTATAATAGCAATTACTGAGTGGACGAATAGCTGAGCTGATTCGGTTCATATGATTATCGTGTGAACAACCCCTTTGTATGTAATTTGTTAACAGCTGTAATCAAGGGATTCCTTCAGAAAGAGAAGAGATCTGTGACTTTGCGTGTTGAATTGATTACATATCGCTAATTTGACGAGTGCGGCAGTTCTCGCAGTTTGCCGGAGCAGTAGCGACGATTCTGATGTTAATCGTTGCACTCACAGTGTTGCTACCTCGATCTTCAAAGTCCGTTGTATAATCAAAAGGCTCGAGATGTAGTCGAGGAGCGACACTGCGGGCCTCCACAGTGCCTGTAGCTTGGAATATTGTACTGTGGGCTGACCGTGTGGTTAAATGCAAACGCTTGAGTTGTGCTAGTCTTTCCTCATATACGTTTTCTGCGAGACAAATTAGCAACTGTTATTTCGAATAATTGATCCATTGCCGGCACGCAAATATCCGAAAATAATTATATATATATATATATATATAATTTTTCGGACTGAACGTATGGTTTATGACATCTTGTCGAATTATATGCATCATTATGTAATTATTTATTCAAGGGCTGTTACGTTTGTTTATAAATATATTTCAGGGACTGATCGCTGTTGACGATCTGTTGTATTATACGAGTGCTGGTATAATAATGTATATCGCATTCGATATTTCCCGAAACCTAGAAAGAGACGCCCTTTATAGTTCATTAAAATCCATAACAGAATTGGTGCATTAGCCTGCTGTGATAATATAATGTACGCAAATTGTGTGAATTTAGACTAGCCAACGCGTACGTGTATGCTATCACTAATTCTCCTACACTATGGTATGCGGTACAATAAGGGATATTACTTCTCTCTTCGTATGCCGCTGCACCTCGGTACCAAAGCTGAAACAACAAATGTAACGTTTATTCATGATACCATAGTCTTAACTACCAAGAATGGAGGTAGGCTCTGAGTTTATTTCTCAAAATTAGATAGTGATCGTTATAGTATTCAGAAGGGAAACAGTCCACATTTTCGTTTCTCCACGTAGTTGTTGATGTATACACTCAATGCTTAAACACACAATATAGAATTCCCTTCCCTTACACACATTTTGAATATTGATTTGTCGCCCAAAAATACTGTATGTTGTATGGTTGTAGCTGCTTAGAGGAATGTGTGTGTAATACACAATGCTTAATACGACTTAGAAGGGTGTGGGTGTAATACACAATGCTTATTACGACTTGAGGGGTGTGGGTGTAATACACAATGCTTATTACGACTTAGAGGGGAGTGGGTGTAATACACAATGCTTATTACGACTTAGAGGGGTGTGGGTGTAATACACAATGCTTATTACGACTTAGAGGGGTGTGGGTGTAATACACAATGCTTATTACGACTTAGAGGGGTGTGGGTGTAATACACAATGCTTATTACGATTTGGGCGGGTGTGGGTGTAATTCACAATGCTTATTACGACTTAGAGGGGTGTGGGTGTAATACA
>LQNS02278171.1:7750069-7773470 GCA_001587735.2 Parhyale hawaiensis
AATGTTATTACGACTTAGAGAGGTGTGGGTGTAATGCACAATGCTTATTACGACTTAGAGGGGCGTGGGTGTAATACACAATGCTTATTACGACTTAGAGGGGTGTCGGTGAAATACACAATGCTTATTACGACTTTGAGGGGTGTTGGTGTAATACACAATGCTTATTACGACTTAGAGGGGTCTGGGTGTAATACACAATGCTTATTACGACTTAGAGGGGTGTGGGTGTAATACGTAATGCTTATTACGACTTAGAGGGGTGTGGGTGTAATACACAATGCTTATTACGACTTAGAGGGGTGTGGGTGTAATACACAATGCTTATTACGATTTAGAGGGGTGTGGGTGTAATACACAATGCGTATTACGACTTAGAGGGGCGTGGGTGTAATACACAATGCTTATTGCGACTTAGAGGGGTGTGGGTGTAATACACAATGCTTATTACGACTTAGAGGGGTGTGGGTGTAATACACAATGTTTTTTACGACTTTGAGGGGTGTGGGTATATTACACAATGCTTATTACGACTTGGAGGGGTGTGGGTGTAATACACAATGCTCATTACGACAGTGGCCGGACATCAATATTTACTGAACTGAGTTTTTTCTTCTCCTCTTTCGAAGAAATAAAAACACGTTTTCGTTTGGAGTAACGAGTACACGGAAGCACAGGAAATATGTGATTGGGCCGAATAAATGCAAAGTAATCACACGTCGTTTCTTCGCAGGCTTTTTTTGGGGGAACTGGCCAACATTTATCTGGGCAGAACTTGTGTCAAATTACTGTGTAAGCGCATTTTTAATGCAAAAATATTTCCATCATAGCTACCATTTTTTTAACTGCCAAAAGCTCTCCGGGTGCACACGTTCATCATTATATGAATAATTCGATGAATGTTAACTTCATCGTTCTCTGCTCATAATAACCGAAATTTCTGGGCGAAATAAACTTAAATTAAAGCTATTTAATATATATTTTTTGTTATCTGCCGTTTATCTTTACATATCTTTAGTTGAATTTCTCTTATTTTATTGAGAAATATCAGTTGTTTCATCTTAAACTCGCGTTATTTTGTCATAAACTTCGTTTGAATTAATTACCGATGGCAAGGACCAATGGTTTACTCCAGCCAGCCAGGTCTTATATCTTCCATTGACATCAAAACAATATATTTAGTTCTTGTATCATAGCAATTACTGAATTACGCAACCAGATTTGTAAATTCCTTATATTGCGCTGTGTTGATTCGCACGTGTATGTTCATTGAACCTATCGGCTTTAAGTATTGCCATCTGTAGCGTTTCATGCAATTGCGGTTATTTCAATACAGTTACTGACTGCAAAATTGTCGTGGCCAGATGTTCGTGTGTTTTTGAAGTCTATGAGGTATTCACAGATGGTATTCGAACTCAACACTTCAATGCATTTGGTGCCGCTTACGACAGTTATCCAAAGTGCAATTCGTATATGACAAGAGCAGGATTACGGAGGACCATGCTTTGGAGGGAGAGCAGGATTACTGGAAATCGTGCTTTGAAACGCTAAATGAAATTTATTCTGAAAGTGCAATGCTCCTAATACTGTTTTCATAATGATGTAGAATCGATGTGTACGTCTCTTCTGAAAATCGAATGTCCATGTAACGTTCACAGTGTTTTTATTATTACTTTCTTTGGCAAGGTGGCCGTGGCCTCCGCACCAACATTACGTGCCAAGGCTGTTCATTGTTTTTAACGGTTAAGGTGATGCAATTGCAACGCCTACCTCAAGCGCGCTTACTCTTTCAAATGCATTACATTTCTTTTTGTCCATCATACAAAAACTACCTACAACATTACTGGGAATTAATAGCAGTTATTCACTAATTCTGCAAGTTTGCAATTCACTTTAAAGTGTATCCACTTAGCGTTATTTTGTGAAACATAAGCCAGCTAGAAATGGAAGTTACACATCTTTCGTTGCTTTGTTACATGTCCATGATGTTCATAGCCTTTGCTGTGTATACCGTCTCTTTTGTCTTGCTTATTTTTTTCGTTTTGTTCCTTTGCAACATTTGTTTTTTCTCTCATCTTTATTGTTTCGCCTGCCCGTCTGCATGTGGCGACTTCATTAGTGCTAGCGGATCAATCCGACGAGCTGCGAAAGCTCTGGACATTAGGGGAATTTGCTAATGGATACTTTGTCTGTTAATTAAGCTATGAGTGACCGTGTCAGGCGCGAGCCGTGATTACCGCCGCCCTTCGTATCTGCGATGTGCGGCTTTGGTGTTCACTTGTCTCTTCCATTGCCGTTGTATGAAGATTGTGTGTGTTTCTTTTGACCCCTCATTCTGACATCGTAAGGTCGTCCAGGGGCCGAAGCCGTCTCTTAATATGTATTCGAATATAGAGTGTTTTTGCAAAAGATTAGGGCACTTCCGAATATATTTAGAAATTGTTCGGACGTTCGACAAATGCGTCTAAAATGGAGCTCTGAACACCAAGGCGTGACACTGGGCGTGTGATTCACCTAACCTGCACATGCACGTCTAAAAGTTGTTCAAAAAATTTATGTAACCTATTCGGTGAGCAGAAAACTACTGTTCAATATTGCAAATAAAATTGTGAATTACCTGAGCACCATTTTTATCGTATCCTGTTTGAGTAGCATGGATGCTTAAACTCCTGAAATCGATGTCGTCAGGTTCCGGGTGTGTAGGTTTAGCCTGACACCTTAAGTTGGAAGTGTGATGTCACCAGTAAGGGTTTCCCCAAATAATGAAGGTTATGGTATTTGCTAATTTATTGTAAGATGTATATACATGGAAACAGCAATATCATGAACGAACACGTGAATGATCAATGAGTACATTCTTCGGTATATATAGTATTATGTACCTAAAGGAAGAAATGGGCCGAAATTAATGAGTGTTGTGAAGTCAGATAAGCTATAGGTAATCTTCCATACTGGAATTTACTAGAAAGGTGCTTATACGAGTACGTACGACTTTGGCCGTGTGAAATAGATGGTGATCGCCAATGACGGACATATTGCGTGACTCGCTGTGTTTACTGTACACACAACACAGTATTTGAAAATGTCATTTACTCACATTCCAAGTAAACTTTACCAGCTTTGGTGGCTATGTTAAAGAATAACGTAGCAAATGATAAGTATCCCTCACGTATGAACCCAAGCTCTTAGTCATGGAAACACTTAGAAATTTCCAATTTGTTGAGTATAGAAATTTCGTTTACGAGTCATGTTTTTTTTTAATGTTCACTCAATCCTACTATAGTTTTCTTCTCCCGTTTCTTCCAGATTAAATCATGTGCTGTGTTATTTCTAAGAGACGCTTGTGGAACCATAGACCCTTGGCTGTCCATGTTCGTATAGGAAACAAAAATGAGCACAAACTCTGCACCGCCCAACTCACAAACCTCAATGAAAAGTGAAGCAATTGTGTCCTCACGATTACATGTCATAGACATGTCGAGTGTCCCAGCGTATTGTGTCAAAACCATTTCTCCTCGGAGTAACTTATACTTCGAAGGTTTGGTACAGATCCATGGTCAGTACCCTGTATTGTTTGAGCTACCTGCGAACCCTGCCTAACTTATGGAGCTGTGGCAAGTACCCGTGCAACCATTCTACCAAACCTACCCTTGGGGTCCACCTCGCCATCGTAGAGTAAGTATTGACTCTTCATACGTGTAGCTTTGGAGCTTCTTTACTTACAGCTTTCCAGTGTATTTTAGCAAATTGTGACGCGTGTGCTTATAGGCCGGGGCTACATTAGACAATCGTACGCTCACCTTTATCTGCTGATGGGCGGCTTGTTGCTCATTGCCACGATACATTGTAAAAGCTGGTAGCATAGATACGGTGGCATGAACGATCGACGTGCGAGCTGCACGTCCACTGATCAAGTTGTGCGTGCAGTTGCGTAGTGTTATCCCGGTATAACATGGGAGTAGCATTACAGAGCATGGCACAAGATTATCTGGCGTTTGCTTGGCGCCTTTCCAGCTAGATGTAGAACGTATGTTTGTGATGAATGTAGCATTACCGTTACTTGCTCTATGATGAAAGATGTGAATAAAAGCTTGCATTTAGGAAGGATTAGACACAAAAAATAAATACCCTGTAAGTTTCTGAATGTGAAATTTCATGTTATTACTGCTGTGCAGATCTAAAATGGCCATGTTTACACTTAATAATGCTCTCACTGGGCACATCTAGCGCACTTTTCTTACGATGCGATTTTGCAGCCAAGATAAAAGGTATACAAACTAACTAGGAATTTGGCAACCGAATTTTAAAACCCGAATAACTAGGAGTTTTGGCAGTCATACCTAGGAATTTAGCAGTTCTTTTCGGGCGATTAGTGTGTATTTCACTCTGATTAGTAGCATGGATGCAGCAATAAACAATAGTAGTACATTTCAGGTACGGTATATATGGATGTATCTACGTGCTCATGATTGCTCGTTGCGTCGATCGTATTATAATTGATAGCGTCCGTTCTGTTTATAGCTACATAAAGCAAATTGCGCTAGATTGAGCATATCATTGGTGCTATTTCAACTTTAGCCAAGAAAATTCCGTTGAATACATAATGATAGCATCTGTTTTATTTAAACTACCATTGAGGTGTGCCGATCCCGCTTATGTTGCCGATACCTTGAAATCACCAATACTCTGCCGATACCGGTACTCTTTTAAATTAAACAACATCTGAGCGAATACTTAAGAACTGACTGTCAATATTTTATTGGCTATTAGTTGTTATATTTTTGAAAAATGCAATATCCATGAGCTTCTCGAGACTGCGCATGTTAGTGTTAGCTACTACCCGTACAGCACTGCAAGGCTTCTAGAACTTAGTGTAGTACTTCATGAGGAGAACAGGGACGGGACACACAGAGGCTGTAGGACTGGCCCACTTTTAGTCCAGTTAGACCGCATTGTTTAATCTCTAATCTTGACCATTGAATGCGCCACTTTGTGTTAAATTTCAGTTAAGAAAAGTAGATGGCCGAAAATTGAACCATGAACAGGTTTACTATCAAGCTATTATCGATTGGCACGATGTGATCGACTTGTAAAAATTCTTTTTGCTGTCCCAAACTGCCATTATTAATTTGATCTTTGCCTATTGGATCGACTTTGACATTACTTTCACACCAAACCTCAAAAAGTCTACTACGCAAGATTTAGATTTTGGCTATCTGAAGCATTATGGCTTGTTGGTACTAACGCCCTCTCAGAAACACAGAATGGGCCGTGGGTGATATGGTTAAGTTAGTTGGCTTTGCTCATCCTATGTTATGTGGTGGCGCGCCTCCTGGAGGACCCCGTATGTTAGTTACCTAGGCCTCAGTTACACCTGCAGGACGTCATTACTCCTTACCTTCGTTACTTCCATTTTCATCCCTTACTGAAGCTGTTTGTGTTCGTCCTCTTCTTTCCCGACTTGTGGTTCCCATGCGCGTTGATCTTATAAGTGAGCACACAAGTGCATGGTGTCCGCATTTTTCTTGGCATACTACATGCCCCTTCCTCATCGTGAAGCGATGTTGCCTGTGCTTGTTAGTGCGTCACACTAAAAACTCTTAAGATAAAAATAATGCCATTACGTTCGCACACAACAAACCCAAAGCTTGTGTTTGAAGTTCCAGGCTAGTTAAGGCTAGTACGATTTGTTCATATTATTTTGGACGACAAGTGCCAATCAACAACACCTGTTATACCTAAAAAGCGGTCCGGAGTGGTATAAAACAAACCGCTACTCTCAAGAACAGAATTTCAGTCAAGTTCGGGTTAGCAAACTGGATTAGATTGTTTCCCTTTAATTGAGCCATTCGAACTCGACTAACTTCAGTCAAGAAAATCTCAAAACCTAATTGAGCTTTGAACAACACCCAAGGAAGCAGCAAGTTGGGACAAAGGAAGAAAAGCTGAACAACGATCATAAGTAAAGGTAGGTTCTCACGATAATGAATGTAACGAGTTGGTAAGTTTTGAGAAGCTAAACGTCTTCAGGTAACCGACAGTCACGCATTTGTGCAGAATTTGAGGATGAAGCTTGCTGCTTTTAGGCCGCAATTTGGTGGTGTACTGCTCGGAATTTTGTAAGCACTCCGTCCGTAGTATGAAAGCCGTGACGGAATTCATGCACTCTTGTGGTCGTGCCAGCTTATTATTTTTGAGATCGCTTGTTTGGCTATTGACTTGTACCATTACAATAATGGTTTCCGAACGGAGCTCGTGGTCATTTTACTATCAGACTAAACCCTCGCGAGAGAAGAGCAGCAAAATTTGCATTCGTATTCTTTGTATTTGCTCGATTTGCCTCGCTTGAAAAAAAGTAGGACGGACTGTTAGAAAAGGAGCACAGATGTCTTACAATCTAATGCTATAAAATAACCGTAAATTACACTTGAAGACGCGAATCTCAGCCATTACAATTACGATGCATCAACCTAACCATCTAAATCCTATGGCCTACGAATCGCCGTAATGCACAATCAAGTACTGTAATTTCCAGTTTTTGCTAATTTATCAGTGGTTAGTACAGCTATAGTAAATATCTCCAGAATGAAACACAATTAAAACTTGCAAAAATTTGGAATCTCGAAAAACTACCGTTTATTTTTGCCCTTCGATTCAAATATCTTCGGCCAAACTCAGCACAGCCGTTAACTGCAGGACAGCGCTTGTCTAATTTTTCTCGAGCTCATTTTCTGAAGCCTTCTGGTCCAGTAATTATTTACTGAGTTATATTTCCGGTGATGATATTTGCATAAAGCTAAATAAAAATGAATACTTTCAATTACTTGAATAATTATAGTTACTGCTGCCCGACAGTCCTACCGTCCGCTTCCTTCATTTTCCATAACGAATTAGTGGCATCGGTATTTTTGACCCTCTTTTGGCCAATACCTATAACACAAAAATTGTCGATACATTGGGTACCGATACCGATGACATCAGTACATCTTTGACTAAAGTCGGTGAAAATTACGTTGAAGCTCATTATCGCGTCCTATGAATAGTTGCAACTCAGTATAACAGAATCGTATTGCGTGTTTCATAATAACGCCCGCCATTCTATTTCAACTTAGGAAGAAAAGTGTGTTACATTGTACCATGGTATCATCATCATTGATGCTTAAGCGTAAGAAAAAAAACATGTTTAACGCAACATACCAATGTTTCGATACTGTTGAAGCTCCACGTTCAGTAAAATCGAGTCATACTTATGTTCAAATGAGGTAGAAAATTGTCCGTCAAAAGTCTACGGGCTTCAGAACTAAAATTTAAGTTACTTTTACGAGTTTTTTTCTACTTCAGAGCCACTGATGCTCTGGTTGGTTAATACCACAGCTAGCAGCTTAGCGTGCTACCTGAGCCACTTCTTCATTGATCATGTCGTCAATAATGATGACAAGTTTCCTTGTATACCTTGTATTTTTGCTGTATTTTGTTCTCCTGAAGCTGCTTAGGAGATTTATCTAAACTGCGTTGGCATTAAACACACTCATTATCAATTCATTTGATTTAGAATGTTGTTTAATTTGTTATTTGCTGTAAAACAATTACAAAGTAATTCTTCATTCTTACTTCCTTATCTGCTAAATATGATAGTTGTTACGCTAATCGCTCAAGCAGCTTTGCATACCCTATAGAGAATAGTGTTTTCATTAAACAGTTCCCTTTAAAGTAGAACTGTACTTCTTGCCTGTCACTCTTGTTTTACAACCATTTGCATTAGTTCATTTTGAGTGTCGGAAAAGAAACCTGTTGACAGGAACTGCATACAGGTTTTTTTTTTTTGTATCATTGCCGGCCGATGTTTTTCGAACAAGGTAGAAAGCATAATGCATTTCTTTTGTGTCTCAAATCAAACTCTATTTCCTTGTATTCGTTGCATAACGAAAGGCTACAATGCCAACTCTGTGTTTTATGCACTATTCTATTTAATAAATGAAACTGCCGAATGTCGAGCAATTTGCCGGTGCACAAGTTAGCAAAGCAGGCCATAGCTGGAGTTCCTACGTCGCTTGGTGTGACACTTTAAACACACTGTCTCTTGGCAAGGCATGAATTGGCAAAGCAAGAAATGACTGAAGTGTCGGCATGTTGTAGTGTGGCACATTAGGCGCGCCATCATTTGGCAAGGCACAAATTAGCGGGGCAGGAGATGACTGGGCACGAGCCTAAGGAAGTGACGGGGCTGGAGAAGGGGTTCGGTGGAGAGCTTGAGGCTCCGAGAGTTATCGATCTCCAGTGGCAGGCTTTCGGGAGACACACGCGTTCGCCATATTCCTTAAGCTTCTGCAATTTACCTTTACGGGCTTTAGTCCCGCTCCATAATGTGTCATTTTAACGTGCCATCCCGTGCGCCGTATATAAGTAAGGGAATACCTCCTCGGAGAATACTGCTTGTCAGCGAAGAGCTTGGTTTGTTGCCCTTGTAAGGCCGATGTTTCTTGTCTTGTACGCCATCACTTGACCATTATTTTCATTTACATGTTATTCTATGCGCCACAGGTAAGAAATTGCCTCCTCGGAAAAGACAGCGCTGCACTAAAGAGCGCAGTCTTGCATCCTGTCGAAAAATATTGAATATTGAACCTCTGGTTCGTAGTGTTAAACATTAAAACTATCTAGAAACATCTTTTTGTCCTGGCCTCGTGGTTTTGAAAATTAAAGCCGCCTAGATGAATAATATGTTTCAGTTTGGCTTTTTACTGTTGAATATCAAAGCTATATAGAATAATACACTTTACCGTGGCTTCTTAGTGGTGAAAATAGAAGCAGTCCAGAGTAATACGCCGTATTTTACCCTTGCCGTCTCCGTAACATGAGGCACTCAGCGCCCGAGCTGTGATATTAACTTTGTCGGCCGATAGATTCTCGGGTCTGAGAGCCACTAAGTGCTGTAGCAGCTGCTTGTGCTTGTTGCTGGTGTTGACGTAACCTGAAACTCAGACGAAAATTTAGCTTCTCGTGAAAATAGCCTCCCACACCTATGTGTGTAGTGTGGCAATGTTGTTTATGTCTACAGTACTGACCTGCCTGTAAACATATTGCTGTAGTGCAACGGCGTACTTAAATAATACAGAATTCATTTTTTATTACAAGCAATATACTTAATTACCATGGTATTATAACACAACGGGTAAGACAGACAGGATTTGGTAGGGGTGCGCCGTGACGTCCTCGGTGTCGAGCCAATCTGTACTACCAGAAGCTCTATACAAAACCAGCTTTACTTCTGATAGAGCTATGAATTGGTATTGGAAAAATCTATTTTATCCACTTCAATGTAGCTTTTTGATAAAAACTTATATGCAAAGCTGAGAATTCACTGTATAATAAAAAAACACAGTTGTTGGTCGCTTGCTTACTATCTTTCTCCCTCATTTCCTTGCTTGATTGCTCAAATGTTGGTCCGTCTCTCCGTCACGCCGTTAAGAATTTAATATTAGAAAATTCATGTACTGAAAAACAAGTTGAGATACCATACAATTTCAGCGCTAGGAGTACCGGTGACAAATATAGCTCTGGATCTCCGCTGTCATTGGTGAATGATATCGTAGCAGTTGAATCTTCGCTCTGAGCAGACGCCTTTTTATATTGAATTTTCATCGCAGCCAAATTTCAACGCTGGAGGTTCAACAGTCAGTTGGTATCCACAATACGGTGAGCCCCGGGGATGCTCGGTGAAATATTTTGACTGAACTATGTTTCTTAGTGCAGCTTAACGCTTAAGCAATTCCAAGCTGATATTCACACCTTATTTTGCAGGAGGGATATTCTGCTATCGCAAAACTCATGGTTGTACAGCTTGCGTTTCACTAATGGAAGATCAGACCTGCAGGGATAAGACCTACAGTATAATACAGCAAAACCTATACTGGAAGCCGGAACAATAAAAAGCTTAATCACAAAAATTTTGCCGTCATTTTTGACGGCTGGGCCCTCTAGTTATAAAGAAGCAATAAATGACCCAAATTTAAAGATTGAAGGTAACGCCAATTTGAGTATGGTTAATTCACCTATTAAACGAATGCGTAGCTGATACTGCCATCTTACTAGTGCCGGAGCTACACTAGACTTTTCTATGAACAACGTGATGCCAGGATACCACTTGGGTATAAGAACTGCACTGTTAACTTGACGATACTTGATATAACGATAAACTTTTGCAACACTTTCTGTCTGTATGTGATCAAATTAATGCAGCTATTGATCCCATTTCTTTTGTAGAAGTGCAGCAACCTCTTGAAAATATTGTTAAACTCATTATCAGTTATAATTTTCTCATTCCCTGGTGACTTCAACCAAAACCAGCAAATTGACGGCATAGTAAACTGAAGCTATTCTTTCTAACTGCAAATGTCAGCAGTACGTCACAGCTTGATGCCGGATGCCAATTTCTCCAAAGTAATTATTATTTCTATCTGTGTTACCTGTTACTGATACTATTCCCTGTTTTGCACCAATATCATAGCAAGAGTATTTGTTGGCATGTGTATGATAGGCAGATGACACTACAATACCCGAGTGAAGTCGCCATTCTCCATAAGAACGAGGTAAAGTCTTTATCCGAAATATACTGTATGTAGGAAATATCCTAGTATTTATTTACATCTTTATCATTTTCTCACTAAGAGTTTCACACTCAGTTGCTTATATCTTTCGTACTACTTTGCATATGTTGCAGCTGCCCCCGTGCTTTAAACTTTGCAATATTTTTTTCCTATAGAGCTGCAACTGGAACTGCATATATGCAGTGGCCGCTCGTGCCCTGTTTTAGGTGGGGCCCCACCTGAAAAGCTATTTTCTATGCTGAAGTCAAGTTCTGAGTGTGATAAGACTTGAATTCATCATAGAAAATAGCTTTTCCACCAAGCGGCTTCAAAAAAATATGCGGCGGGCCCCACCTAAAATAGGGCACGAGCCGCCACTGCATACATATCATACCTATCCACCTTAATGGTGTACTGAGCTCTGTGCGAATTTCTGCTGCCTTCATTTTTATACAATCGCACTTTTTGCGCAATCGCTTGTTTCAGGCTGCCAAACTCCCTCGCTTATTTCAGACACTTGCCCAACAACATCCAGCCATAATACTACGCTGATTTCCAAGTTGTTCCGCTTGTTTGCATCCCCGACAGCGCGCTAAACAGGCTATGTTGACTTCGTATTGTCTTTATTCATACTGCGCAGGCCACTTCGTACACCGAGTCGCCTAGACGCAAGCTTCGTCGCTGCCGTCGTGTATTTGCTTCGCTGCGACTGCTGCGCACGCTTATGGCGAAACCAGTTCTGTTTGCTGGCTCATTATTTAATTTATGGACATTAGAAACCTTATCGAACGTTACGTGCGAGTATCACTGTCGTATTTATTTTTGCATAATCTCAATTCATTTTGCATTTAGAATGTCATGTCTTGAGCGTCACAGTTTTCCCCAAGCATATTTGTTTAAATGCTACAAACCTTATGCAGACATGATGTGCGATTGTTACTGCTGTATTTAACGAAACTCAAGTACGTATTTGGATATTTATGAACTCGTTGCATTTTTATTTGTACTGTGGCATGTTTCTCCTTTTTATTTTGGATACTGTATATCTTGTGCAAACATTGACCGTCACCGCCATAATCATTGAAAATCGGTCCGATATTTTATATATATATATTGACCTTTGTCATTTTCCCTCTAGATATTATGGTATATCACGGCTCAGGTTCCGCTGTCTTCCGATGGCATCCTGTGCTATAAAGACACTATGCTATCGTGGTACTGATATGTAATGGTTGCAACTATTCTTGACTTCAAAAGAGTGTTCTGTATAGTTCTGTGAAGCGTCATGGTACATCGTTCATAATCCTGCATCGTTTCCTTACTTTTGTCAACGAAGAAGGTTGTAAGGAGTGATCGACGTTAGCTGTCTTCTACCTTTGCTAATTAATGCTGCGGTAACTGACGGTACCAACCCTAAAACGTTCTAATTTTTTTTTTCAAATAAATAATATTCTTTCCTTTACTTTACCACCAATTTTCGTATGTTCTGTTTCTCTGCATCGTGTTCATTAGAATATCGAAGATATATTCGTACATACTAGTTCGAAGTGTCCTTATAGTGCTTAAGAAAAATTGCAAGTTAATTTTTTACTTTATTCATTCAGGGCCTACTGCTAATAACGACTGCTTACTCATTTCCCCTGCTTGAATGAGAGGCACATTAGCGCTACTACGTTTAATCTATACAATAAATTTATACACATTTTATTGCGTTTATGATCTGCACTGCCGCTTGGAGTACGCATTTTTTTACCGTTTCTTATATTTTTGTCGTTTTATTTGACGGGTCTGTCCTTCAAAGAGCACTTCTTTTGCGCTTTCTGGTCCATCCCCGCATAGTACGTATCGTTGTTACCTTTTATCGCTCCTCAGTTTTCTTTTAGTTCTGCTGCAACTCGACTTCTGTAGGAATGTGTCTTTCATATTTCAATTGAATGTACTTCTAACTCGTCATTATATGGAAAATTAAAAAAAAACTGTCTGGAGAGGTTCTTTTTCTACTCTACAGTTAATTTCGTTTGCACTACTTCAATAAAAACCTATTTCGTCGTTAATTTTAGCTGGACGATGATATTGCAGGGGATGTTCTTTCGCGAACGGATCTGTGGCTGAATGTCCAACCGCCTTATCTTTCGTAGCAATTTTTCTGAATCACCCGAAATTGCTTTATATAGGAAATTTCTTCTTCCGTGATATCATCGTCAGCGGATCCTGCGTCCAATTCCAAAAATTTCCGCTGTTGACAAGATTTCCCCCTCGGATGATGGCGCGGCTCTGCTGCCGTTCTGTTTTTGCATATCACATGGTGTCTCTTACATTCAAGACGACCCGTTCGTCCCTCACAGCTTCCATAAATCGATACCTCTCCACTTAACTTTTTAACCAAAGTTTGGAGCGCCGTTTGCAAGTTTGGTCGATTTTATCTTACCGGAGCTACCTGCTCCTGGAGCGTGCCGTAATTTTACTGGTCGCCGTTGGACCTGAGGAGCTTTTCCCTAAAACGCTTGATTATTTCTTGCAGAAAAAAAGTACCGCAGTCGAGATGAAAGGAAAAGTTCGATTTGCCAGTTGGCTTTGGTGAATTACTTTTTTATCGGGCTAGGAGTGAAAGAAGTATCTAGTTACTTTTTTCCCTTGTTGGATATTTGGAAGTTTTAACGTAAGTGCTCACTTTGGTAGTTACACCATCTAATTACGGAAGTTCTGTTTTTGTTGTCATAGTTAGAAATGGTTTTGCGGGCATCAGTTTGGGCTTACAGAGCTTGAACATGCCTTATATTCAGCATTATTATTCCTAGTCTGAATCTACATATTCATATGGGGTGCATTTTATGTTCGATGTTTTTTTTTATTTTTTTTTTTATTATGATAGTCAACAATGTTACTTGAATTGCATGAATGACTTAACTTGCGTGGGTTTCTTTGTTTATCTCAAAACCTCACATTTGTTTTTTGCTCAATATCCGTAAAGGCAATAGTACTTCTAAATAACCAAGAAAGTGTCGCATCCAATGTGGGTGTTTGCTTTTCTCAAGCACCACCCCAACACTGTAATTCCAGTAAATTAATTTAGTATAGCATCACTAGCACCAAGGCCCGTTAGACTGCTTTTGAAAAGTGCGCCACTCCACTTGTAACACATCCAGTCTAACTTTTTCGTATAGAGCGCCACATATAACAAGTCCAGCCAGACGGCTTTTGTAAGACTGACTGCCTCTCCGTGCGACGGTACACTCCACTCCACAGAAGCAGTGGGCGCCCAACAGCTTCCGCGTGCGTGCTCCTCGGGCGACAGAAGGCCATTAAAGTGCCCTGATGTACTCACCTTGTTTGTCCAGGACCTTCGTTAAACATTCCAGCCACTGAACCTGGGGCATGCAGTGCAACCACCTTTGATGAGAAGCTCCCACATTACCCGGCATCCCTGCATGCTTGGCTTCTATTGTCGCCCTTCTGCTTTCGTTGACTTGCTGCACATAATGTGGCAGGATGGAGGAGAATTACTCGCGCCCTGCCAAACAATATAGTGCTGTTGTCTTCTTACAATATCTATGTTATATGCTTCGGCAATTCATAAATTTGTACATGTAGCACTGGTGGAGGAAAAAGAATCGCGCTTCTGCAGGTAAAATATGCGTTTTTCTCCCTCTACTCGTGTGATTGTTACGCCAATTTACAGTTTTTCACTTTATACGCACAATGTCGGTGTAGGAAGAAAATTATTCGTGTTCCTGCACGAACTTTATTTTTACGCTCTCCACGTTTTCATTTTTGTGTTATGAGTAGCAGTTTATGTTACAATATTATAATGTCGTTTGTGCCGTTCATGATTATAGGTTGGCTATATTTTAGTAGTCATTGCTTCCCTAACTTAGAGGTAATCAAGTTGATTGTGAACGTTTGGTCTCTCGCTCGAAGGCAAAATAATTATTTATACTTCTGTGAGCATGAAATTCTCGGCCGCTGCTTGTACTTTTAATAGGCGTAGTTTTTCCTCTGTCATGAGGCTTAGTTCTCTTTAATACTTGTTAATTGGGTAAGTTGATGTAAGTTGAGGAAACTTGGACGTTTTACCTTTGCAGCTAATTTTCCTACGAGCATCTGATGGCAATGCTCGTTTGTCCACTTCAGAGTTAAATGAATATTCAGTACAACTAAATTCAAGTGAGTCATAGAAATGTGTATTTAACGATTTTTACTCATGCAAATATTTGTATTAACTACATGTATATATTGATCATCCTTTATTTAAGCGTTAATTATATTGTTACAGCCGGTATTTTTAGTTTATGGATATTCAAAAGCTCAGAAATGTTTAGTAAATTACATTTTTAGGGGATTCCATTATGAGTGCATTACAGAAACGCTTTCTTCTTTATCTTTAAACATTTGCATTATTTGAGGACTTGAAAATAACTAAACGCCTCTCGATATTTTGAAAATGATTTTTTGGGTGTATGCATGCCCGTCTTTCATATGAACTACGAGCATAATACAAAAATCAATAAACAATTAAAAGATCAATTACCGTATTAGTTTTCCCACCTTTTAGCCGTACGCAGAAGTTTCTTATGTGTTCAGTCAACATTTTCTCTATTACTTTACTGCGTTTATTTTTAATCGATTACTGCCGTTCTCGTCCCGCTGTAAAAGCTCTTGTCGTAATTGCAGCGCCGCTCGCGCTGCAACGTTAATGACGAAAATTGCATGATTTATTTGAGTGTGTTCGAGTGTCGCTGATGAGCTCGCGGCACCATCCCCGTCGTCCTTTCTTGGCCTCAATGGCACTCAGCCCCACGCTCTTTATTCCCGTCTCTCCCCAACCCCGAGTTGTCATCTTGCGCTGCACTACGATCAAGTCAGCTAACATCCTTTCGGTTCGTAGTTAGTATGATCATTGCATGTCTTCTGTACGTCACATTAGGCCACAGAGGGAGCGCATAAAGTCCTTTTTAGCCATCTCGTGTGAACCTTGTTTTGGTCCTTTACCGTGTTCGCTTTCTCATTGTTCGTTATTTTGCATTCTTCCATCGCAAATTCGTCACTTACTCTTTATCCAAAACTTTCCACTGTTGAGCCGCTCAACAGCGCAGTTGCAATGATCCGCTAATTATTTCCGTTCTATCCTTCGTAACTTTGATGGATCTTTGTTTGGAGTCTTCTGTTCTATTGTCGTTTTTCATCTTTGAAGCAACTACCATCCTGTTGATAGACCGTGGGTGTCTGCTCCAGGTGCTTCCGTTGCTGTTCTGCTTCAGCGAAGTTCCACCAAAAATCTCAAGGCAAGACGCGCTGTCTGCCTAAGGCCCTTGAAGGAAATTTCTTTCGTCTGCTATTTGCAGAGCCTTGCCTTCCTGTCATAACCGAAATGTTTACTGAACCGCCCAAATGGAACTTTTGAAGCGAACTCATCTCTGTACCTGCGTCTGCTTCTCCCCAGTGCAGAGAAGATCTTATCTGACGAAAGTTGAGATAGTCCAAAGATACGTTTTATGTAGCATGAAGGATATTACGCTGGCTTGGAGGATCATCTCTTGAAGGTATTGTCATTCTTCTTTGTAATGGCAGCATTGACAATGTTATTTTAAGAACCAAAATGCCCCTAGTTGGAGTGTAACTAGATTGTGTGTCTTTGGTTTTCGAGAGACGCAGTTTTCCGCTTCTTTGTTATAGAAATTTGCAGGCTAAATTGTACCACGTCACTGCGAGCGGCTGCATTTTTCATTAGCAACTCGCTAGCAATATTATTTGGCAGCCCAGAAGTTGATTTACGATTTTAGCTTCTAGGGCGGCCAGAAATTCAAATAGGGCTGCATCTCTCCCCGTTCGTTTATACCCTTAGCTTTTCTCTATACTCCTGCTAGCTCGATCTTCGACGTAGAGTCGAGTGAGTTTTCATTTCAAAACAGTGAGCTTGCGCTCATTTAGACTGATGATCTCTTGTATTCACTGCAGAGATAATGCGGCAGTGATAATTGATAGCTCGTTCTATGTATTTTATTTAATTGACGGGATTGACTTGTAATGGATATCATACATTTGTAGCAAGATTTATTACATTCTACCTCTGCAGGGAAGCAAAGTAATAAGAAGCAACTTAAATAGGAGGAGAAGTATTAGAGTGGGTATGTATTAGCTTCTGTTAAGTCCAAAATTTCTGTATCCTCTTTCAGTACGTGGTTGCGCATAGACTGGTGCACTTCTATTCGCATTGTCTCCTAATTTATTGGTAGTGCTAAGGTTCAATTTAAAAGTATCCTATGTTTTTGCATATTTGGCAATATGCGCGTCACATACCGTAAGAATATCGACTGTAAAATACTTTAGTGGTTTTTATTCGAAACTATTATATTTTTTCAGTCCATTCATTATCACGCACTCAAACTGCCGTACATTGTGTATCAAGACTTACTCGAAAATGGTGGACAGTGTGAAATAATCTACTGTCTCTTGTATCGGGTAAAATGCCTGCTAGTAACATAATATTACTCATACGTCGGTCCCCGTTGATAGTCGTACAGACATGCGTAACCGTGGTCGCCTGTCCATGTCTCTGGAAGACTATTGAGTGAGGGTCGATGTCGTGATGGAAATCTACTATTGCTAAGCGGCGCCGTGATCTTTTATGTGGTCTCACGTAGCTCATTTCCCTGCAGAAGAATAGTCAAGTATGTGAGTGTCCTTTGTAGGCTGCCAGAAAGCTACTTGTGCTCTGATGGATATTACGTACATCGGCGATTGTTATCACACCTCTTGATAAGAGCTTGTAGCATATATTGAAAATAAAAAGAGTCGAGAATTAGTGTCATTGCGTGCTTCAACCAACGCCTTAAGCATATTTTACCGGGACGTTAGCTCAGGCTCGAGGATATTTTCTTCGCAAATTAAATCTGACGACACGTATAGGGCTTCTTGTAAAATAAGAGCTTCAGTAATGCGCTTACGGCCGCTAATATGAGCACATTGCGGTGCGTGTATTAGAGAGTGCGAGGCCTGAAAGTTTTGAGCGAAAGCGTATCGCTGAAGTGAAACCTTACACAGCGCAAGTTTTCCGTGGCTCCCGCCCATCTTCAGCTCCGCCTTTTGTGAGATATTTAATTGTTTAAAAAGACAACATGTTAAATTTCCTGTAAAGGAAAGCAGCGTATGGTAGTCGTTCTGTTGTTAAGTCGACACTCATGTGAAGGAAATCATCTAAGTGGTATATTGTTGAGTGAGGGCATATAAGTGCGTAAAGCGATGAAGCGCGTTTTGTATTGGGTCTATAGCTGCGCAAACGATTGTATTGATTAGTCATAAAATATATTTATGAAGGAAACTTATAATCATAACGTATCAGTTGCTCCGTGTCGTTTATGGAGCCGTTTGTAAAATGTACAAGTCGTTCGTGAAAATGCACAAATTATCTTGATGAGAACTTTGTTTTGTGAGATTTCTACAGGAGTCAAATGATAACTAGCCGTCTAATTGTTAGTGGCATCGTTTTCTACGCTTAGACAAGTATTTTTTACTTTCAATGTAATCCCCAGACAGCTAGTTAATCTTCACGCTTACTGTAATACTCAGAACTAGGTCTTTTCAATAATCTTCAAAAATATATTACAAAATAAGCATTTCATCTGCCTGAACGAACGCAGTAGGTCTATGCAGACGTCCAAAACTATTATTCGTTTACTTAAATGTTTGTCAGCCATTACTTAGACTTATTACTTTTGATACCTCCATTGAAGCCATTAATTAGTCAATGTTTATAATAGAGGTTGCTTGCCTGGCTTAGAGTGCTGCTGCTACCCTCAGTTGCCGTCGCAGTTTGTAAATTTAGTTATTTTATCACTGAGCAAGAAAACATAAATTCGACCACTTAGTCAAATCTCTTCTTATGTCCAACTGTTCCTATCTCAACTGTGCATACAGTAAGTCTGGCAACGTCTGTGCCGCCTTTCCATGGGTTGGAATCCCATGTCGTCTGACAGCAGAGCCAATGGTTTGCCATGCCCTGCCGATGTCATTACATGAACTAATCACTTGCGATAATCACCCGCCGCTGCATGACGCTCATCAAGCCACACTGCAAAACACGGCACAGGATATGAAGTTGCCAGCGGCTCTAGCAGGGACAGGAATTTGCGACCGCTCGTTGCATCACAGTTCACGAGCCTTCCACTGCCTCTTTGTTCTTGTACTGCATCTCATCCTCAGTTCAATTACAAGTCATTTATGTAACATTTTAGATATTAGTTGCCCTCAGGGGTATATTCTGGCGACTATAATGATAATAATAATAATTATTATATTTCAGGTATTTGTTGATGCTCTGTTCTATCATCTATCTCTGGCATGTTTGTATTATGCGTGCTTCATTTCTGAGCTGTCCGTTCTTATGTTCCTGTTCTGCGCTATGTCCCGAATATCTGTTCATGTTATGTTGTTGCGTGTCTCTCTCGCATGTTTCTACCTTGTGATTTTTCCCGAAAAAAATATATCATCAATTTCTATGTTTCTGACTCGCATGTTGCTACTGTGTGCTTCTTTTTGGATATGTAACGTCCTAACGTTTCTCCCTGTAACATTCCTACTCTGTGTTTTTTATTTTTTTATCCTGATAGCTGAAGATTTTACTCCAGCATCTTCATGCTATATGTTTTTCCGCATATATGTTGCTACCCTTGTTCATGTTCTTCTTTGGTATGTTCCGGCTGAGCGCTGTTTGGATATACATATTATGAAACTGAAAAATGTCTCTAAACTATTTCGCCCCCAAGAGGATATTCTGGCGGACCTCATGACCACTAGGGCTGTCCCGAATGCCTTTTCCACTGGGGCTGTAGCATCTGGTCGCAGTTCCTACTGATGAGGTTAGCTTACAAAGTTCGGTAGGTCCTCTATACTTCCCCTTCTGTTCCCTGACGTGGTCTGCCGATAGTGGTAAGAGACCCTTCCATGGAACTCCTGCCTACTCCCTCGTGAATGGCCGCGGAAGAGGCCCTCCGTACGAATGTTTCTTTTTTCTGTCATCTTATCTTTACTTTTTTCGTCTAATAGAGGTGCTTTTTGCCCTATTTTCTGCCAGTCGTAAAGCAATGGCCACTTCGAAACAAATAGAACTCGCCTGAGTTCCCATATAACTCGAGACCTGGGGCAGAAAAGCCAAGATAAAAATCAGTGATAATACGGCATGATACGACTAAATATTTCCACACTACTATAATCCTTCTACTTGTTCATTGCTTTCTTCTTGAACCTTTTCTCTCGTATTTCTACGCAACGCTTTGTTCCGGATATCTAACGTCATTGCGTTACACTTATTCAAATAAATACATCTAAACATTTCAGTTTATGTATCTCATCTTAGTTGTTAATATAAGATACATAGGATAGCTAGAAAATTCTGTTCTCGTTTCGAAGTTGTTATTCAAAATGGTTATCATTTCAGTGTATGCTGTATACAAGAAGTGTTGACTGCTATAGTACCGCTCTTAGAGGTTTACCATAAAATTATTCTCGAACTATATATCTATCTAGTCCTGCATTCTCAATATATAACGCAGCATCAGTTCTTTTAGCTCTTGCATCCAAACTGTTCCTTATAATTCCGGCTTTTATCCACTTACTGGAACATTCTTTGCGTGCAGGTTCATTCTGTCGTAATTAACCAGCAATATGTACAGACGTGCTGAAATGATGTGTAAAATACCTCCTGTTAATTGATAGTCCATAGATTACCGTTGCTCTTTCGTGTCGCGAAATAGATTGTGCTGTACAGAGAGGTTTATATGTAGTAACGTAATATTAGCTATAGGTGCAATACTAAATGTTCTATATAATGCCTTGGGTGTTAGTCTGCTCCACAATTTTCCTTCAGTGTTTTCTCTGTCGGCCTGAAACCTTCGTGCAGAATAGCTGCAATTTCGCTCAGGCCTGCCTCTGTTTTTTAGAAATAAAAATTTTTGCAACTCGCTTATATTGCAAGCTTTGTTAGAGAAGGGGGTGGAAGAAGGGGAGTTTGGGTAGGGGGAGAGAATCCCAGCTGTCTGTCTTTCTAAATATTAGAGAAACAGCTTGTGGGAGTGAGGTCATCCATATAACAAGGAATTCTCGTAAATTATAAATGGTTTTAGTTACAGCCCATCACCTTGTCGTAGACCTAAAACATCAATTTTCATGGGAATAACGCTATTTGATATGGGATTGCATATGTGTTTCTGGTGAAACGTAAAACAAAACATTGAAATCAAAGCATCTGAAGTCTAGTTTGCAAGAACGAGAGACTTTTTTTGTAGAGCAGATGCTTATCGAAAATATCTTTTTCGTCTAGAATGTGCTGTAAAAAAGTAAGGGTGAAATCGCCTTGAACATATATCCCAACTAGGATACCTACGTGTACTGCTTCGTGCTACATGTAAATCCCTTTTAATTTATATAATTTTTAGTTAAAGTACTGGGAGTTCAGTTGAAAACCGGAGAAGTGCAGTTTAGTCATATCAAATGCCCTAACAGACACCTTTTATGTAAAAAACTAGTTGCGTGTGCTATAGTGAGGAGGGAGAACTATAGTTTATATGTGCCTGAAAGTAATAACTGCTGCTTCTTGCAGCAATTTAATACCGTGAGCTATTCCAATGTTTCTGTGAAATTATCGCTATGCAATATGTACATACATACCTTGGACCTTTCAAATATGCTGCTTTTGCGTAACTTACAGGAACATACCTAGGTGTGGACAGACATGGCTGAACGTACCATTTAACAGTCAGTTGTACCGTTGTTTCGGCTGCATTTTGTATCGTTGTTTGAATGACGGATAATTTCCTTATGACGCTTTCAGGAGTGTCTGTTTTTAACGGATATTGCTTGTGAAATTGTTTCATTGACTCCTTAAACTAATGGCGTGCCATTCACCATGAAAAACCTCACATTTTTCTAATGCCGGAAGGATATGACGCGTGTGCTGCCGTCCGCAGCAGCAGCACGGCTATCACCTTCTTTTTGGCTCTCAGCGTATTTTTGTCCGTCTTTTATTTCTTGCGGGCTGCTTCGCTCCATTTGTTCGCTGTGACAGAAATAACTTGTGCTCTACGTCGGTCTCTTTCGGTGCCTGTCTCCGGGGACTTTTCATATCATCGCTTTGAAGGGACGTTTTTGCCCTAAGACACTCGGGCCATCTCTGTATAGACTGCAGGACGGGCAGCCCTCTTGATGTGCAATGTCTGAAGTGCCTGTGTGCTCTTTGAGCGACTCCAGCGTATTTTTGCGTCTCTCGTCAGCTGTGTTATATTTATTCCAGCGACTTACGTGTCTCGTGCGTTGTTTGTACCTGGCTTGAGTTAGAGTGCTCTTGAATCGTTCGTGCGTATTACGCGTTGTTTGTACCTGCCTCGAACTGTAGTGCAATTTCACGACTGGCAACTCGCTATACATTCATATATATGCTACAGTGAAAGTGTGTGTACTCGATAGTTTCATGAAATCCCAGAAAATTCCACTCATTTCGAGTAATGACTGTTTTACTCGGGAATTTTTCAAAATTGCTAAAATATTTAGCAATTTCATGGAATCACTGAAGTCAAGCATCTCTTTTTTTTTTTCATAGATTAACTCACATGAGAAAATATATAAGTTAATATGTAAAATGGTTGCATAATTTCGCAGTGGATGGGACATACGTAGATCTAAGGGTCAGGTTAGTTAGGTTAAGAATTTTCTGAACGGCACCTTCAGATTAGCTCGTAGGTCCCTGTAACTTTTGAACCTTCAACTTAGTCATCGACACATCTCTTGCCTTGCCCACTTTGTTACCTAGCTGTTTTCTGGAATTTTTCAAGCCAACTATAATTATTTCTGTTTTCCCCAAATTACCGGTTTCTTGTGTCCACGTTTTCGTTACCGCCATTTTGCGTACTATTTTACACGCCATTAAGAATTCCTTACAGATATATACATACATACACTATCCTAATGAAAATATTGAAAGCCTATCTTATTTCAGTATCATGGAAAGTTTTAAACTCGCTACTGGAAACAGTCAAGCTAAAATCCGGCATATTTTTATTATCAGCTTTCCAGGTAAGTTGAGGTTGCCTTTATGTACTCACGGACGGATCTTCATGACATTTACAGGAAATATTGGGTATGTTAGGAGGAACAGATGATTAGCTGTTAGTAAAGTTACATTCATATTTGTATTGAAATATTTGTCTGCCTATATGCTCTTGATAACATAACTTAAACTGTTATGAATGGATCTTCATAAATTTGGATGAATTGCTGGAAATGTTACGAATAGTAATAGACCAAATTTAGCGATGATCTGTCGCCCGAGTGTCTGTTCATCTTTTTTTTTCATCTCAGTAACATAACTCAAAAAATTATGAACGAAACTTTATAAAATTTACAGGAATTGTTAGAACTGTTAAAAGGCACATGTGATCAAATTTTGGTGATCTGTTTGTGTATTTCACTGATGTTTGTCTTATATTTGTTAATGTTTTACTCGAAATGTTACGAACGGATCTTCAAGAAAATTGTGCTTCAAGTATCAATAAAAGATTTATATTCTACTAAACGACCCGTGACCCGTTGGGTCGTCATCACGATCGTCTCCGCTTTCGCAAAAAAAAGCAGGTGTTATTTAGCTGGGCATAGACCACCCACTATTCGGCCGTCCTCTTCTGCCCGTCAAGGAGCGGCCCGTTCGGTTCACTATCAACAGATTCTTTGCTTCTCTAACGAATATTCAACATCCAGGTTGTAAGCAAAGTCAAATTATTATATGTTACGTATTTCAGTTGTATTGCCCGTGGAACCGATGAATTGAT
>LQNS02278171.1:7782298-7798096 GCA_001587735.2 Parhyale hawaiensis
TCTATATAAATATATACTTTTTCTTATCGGATGTATTCCCAGCTCTATTGTTACTTCTCGATATTGGACTGACTTTGGCGGGCCGTATTTTTAGCAGCTGCCACTGACGCGGCTGCATGGATCTGCATCAATAAGACAGAAATGCTTCTTGCAGGACTGCGATAGAGACGGGAATCTCTATAACCTGAGCTTCTTATGAACCATTTGTTCTGCAAAGCTGCTGTAAAAGATTGATAATTTTATCCAACTTTGCTCTTATGTCTTTGAAATAAGAGTAACCTTTGGTGTGTTTTTGTAGCTTTCGTCGTAGAGACTTTAGTGTACTTCCTTGTGAAATGGCAGTTTACAAAAAAAAATGACGTTTCTCTTCTGTGTGCATCCTTGACTTTTTCTTACGTTCCCGAAATATTGTTACTCAAATAGTTACAAGAACTCAGATTATTTCGTACTCCTAACCGTTGGTTAAATATTGCAGGAAATATTCGATTTCCAAAAGATGCTCATGCAAGTATTTTCCTTCATCCACTGATGAAATTTCATTGGCGTTTGCAATTTACATTTAAGCAACTTTTTCTCTTAGTGCTTTATGCTAACGTACCTACTCGTTTATCAGAAATAATTGCAAAGAATTTGGGGTGAATCTTCATTGATCATGCTGTCGGCTCTGACATGGTTAAAAAAGATACACTACGACTGTGAACTTTATGATGATCAATAAAGATAAGCCCGCACTCTTCCAGTGTTGCTGGAAAGTTCCATCCTTCCGTTCGCTAGTATATGTAATAAAATAAGTCCTGTCTAAAAGGGAGTCAAGGATCGCTCAAAAATAAGCTGTATTTACGTGCCATTGATGCGCTGTGGTATGTACATTTCAATCCAAATTTATTCGCTCCTACAGTATATATACTATGTATATCATCAAAGGGTCAGATATTTAGCTCTTTGTACTTAATTCTACTGTACGCCGCTAAACCTGAGGCGTATAGTTTTAATAACGAAATAGGTTCTGTCAGCGCAACCAACAGAACGTAACATTTAGAGAGAAAATATCTCTAATCTTTACACATACAGCTGACCATGCGTGAAGAAATTTTGTCGGGCGGTGAAAGGTTTGAAGAACGGCTTGCCTCATTACGTCTTATCATAAACGCTGCAACGCTTTTCGACACGTGTAAACGCAATAAGTGGTAAAACCACTGACAAATTTTCTTCTACCAGTTTTCTAGCCTGATTATATCTATCAATTTATTTTCTTTGAAGGTTCATTTTAGTAAAAAGTTGAATTTAGAAAAACTCTATCATTTTAACATTGTCACTATTGAAACATAAGGAAACGTCTTATTTCAAGTATCTTATCTTTTCTTATCAACTGTTTGAAAATAATCATAAACTATTGTAGTATTTGATGGAGCTTTTTAGTTTGCTTTTTGATGCCTTAGAAGGAACGAAACGACTTAAGGTGAAACTCAACGACTTGGTTCCTGCCCCGTCCTCATATATTATAAACCCATTTGTTAGTGCGCCAGTCTGAGACCGGTGACGAGTACTATCTATATACCGTATGCAGTTTTGAAGCTTCTTTCATCTTCTCCCACCTAGTTTGATATAACTACATTAATATATAATCAAAAACATATATGAATATCTAAATATTCAAATACACGCTTGTGTTCATAATGTTATATTTTTATTTTTACTACTCTGTTTCGCTTTTCTTTCTCTGATTTGCAAGTAGTTTTTTTTTATATCACTTCTATGTGAAAATAACCTGTAGCTACCTAGTAGATATAATTACCTCCGCCAAGGAGGTTATGTTTTCGTCGTGTTTGTCTGTCTCTTTGTCTGTCTGTCACCAAGATAACTCAAAACGTTATGAACCGATTTGGATGAAATTTACAGGAATTGTTAGGTATGTTAGGAGGAACAGATGATTAACTTTTGGTAAAGATATGTCCATCCGTTTGTTTGTTTGCTTGTCTGCCTCATTTTTCTTGATGCTATAACTCAAAAAGTTATGGATGGATGTTGATAAAATTAACATGAATTGTTAGGTATATAACAAAGAGTATATGACCAAATTTTGGTAATGATCCGTCCGTTCGTTCGTTCGTTCGTTTGTCACTGTTTTTAATTTTATGCTTGTTAGCACAATAACTCAAAAAATAATGAATGGATCTTTATGAAATTTATAGGCTTTGTTAGTAATGTTAAAAGACATAAATGATCAAATTTTGGTGCAGATCGCTTTGTTCGTTTGTATGTTTGACTTATGTTTGTCATAACGTTTGTTAACAGCATAACTCAAAAAGTTATGAACGGTTCTTCAAGAAAATTGAACAAGCTGTTATTAATATAAAAAGGCACGAATGATTAGATTTTGGAGTTTAAACAAAGAAAATTATTGTTTCAGAGCCAATTTGAATTTTTTGCTACCATTGCCTCACTTGGCGGAGGTATGCGCTCTCAGAGTGCTCTAGTTACATTTAGAAATACGTTACACGTTACGAACTTAACTGACCTCTGTGACTGCGACTCTGCTGTACGTGAGGGACAGCAATTTATCGGTGAATAATTTTCTCTTGGGGCACTAAAGAAGAGAGTTAAATAACAACAGCAACAGTAACACTTATTTTCTAATATGGATGCTGTGCCCAACAAATTAGGGACGCAGCATCCTGAAGTATTCATTTTTATAACCAACAAGCCTGTTTACGCGTCATACCAGCCCTTTTACTCATAACGTAAGCTTGTCTACAAACAGATTCTCTTTATAACCGTTGTATATTTATACATTCTGTGGCCCCGAGCAGCGACCGTGCTGCTCCTTATGACATACTAGACATTCTACGAGTCTGGCCCACTTTCCTTGCCTTTCTTTATAGCACAAGAAGCGCCACGCACAGTCAACCTTTGGTGCATCGCCTGTGCGCAGGCAATAGCTTAGGAGGTGCTCCCGTGCTGAGTCAGCATGCGATGTAGCGTGTAGCACACAGCCGCTGTATGGAGGCAGAGCGGCTGTGCCCCGGCCATAGCTGGGGGGTCGCCGCGCCGACCAGACACACCCCTTTAACTTCCAGCTCTCCTGCTGCTGCTGCCATTGATGCTGGTGGCCGTGTATGTCTGTGTGGTGCGGGTGGTGGTGCTTGCGGTGATGGTGCGAGTGGTGCTTGCGGTGGTGAAGTGAGTGGTGCCTGCGGTAGTGGTGGTGGTGCAATTGGTGCTTGCGGTGATGGTGGTGCGAGTGGTGCCTGCGGCGGTGGTGGTGGTGCGATTGGTGCTTGCGGTGGTGGTGCGAGTGGTGCTTGCGGTGGTGAAGCGAGTTGCAAGTGGTCGCCGTTTAGCCATGGTCCCGTACCTACAGCATTATATTCACCAGGCCTGCTCTCTCAAATTCGGAGCAATGTGACCAAAGGCAAAAATAAAAGTCATAACTGCAAACGACTTCTAACTGATTACAACCATAAATTTCTAGAATGTTGTGTTTCTCTATAACTTTTTGTATCGTATTTCCTGCCTTCATCCAAGCTCCAGCTAGTCATAATAGTGTAGCTCTATTTGCATACGCTTGACTATAATGGTGTGTACGCGTAAGTGGAGCAAATCGCTAGCAACAGATTTATAATATGTATTAATGAAATTGTTTTATCTTCTCTATGTGCAGAAACTACCGGTGTTGGCCAGTAACAACAACGCTGCGGCGTTAAACAACGTCAACTCCCATCATCACCACCATCACCATCACGCCAACGCTCCACATCACCACAATCACCACCACCAGCCGCACCACCATCACCATCACCACAATTTCGTCAACTCCAGCACCGCTTCCAATAACAATACGACGAGCGGTCGACCGGGCCCTGCTGGAGGCGTCACTGTTACCGCTACCAAGGGGCACACGCAACAGGGCCAGCAGCAGTACCTGGGGACTTCGCACGCCCACCAGACCACCAATGCGCAGCAGTACCTGGTGCCGGGGCAAGGAGGCGGTGGTTCCGGACGTGCCGATACCCGGGGCAGCCCCGGTCCTGAGGACGGGGGACCCGCGTCCAGGCTCGCCGGCAGCGCCGTCGGAGATCGGACAGGTGTGTGATCAGCTGGCAGAAGTGCAGTTATTCGGAGAGTCGAGTGACTGGAAACAATTTCATAAGAGTAGCAATATGGAAATAACCATACATAGCCACAGACCTGGATCGGGTTTATTTCGGGTCCGGGCACTTAAGGGATGAGATGCTCTGAGCGTTGCTAAACATCATGATACCGGAAAGGGTTGTGGCTCCCTGAAGACTACGATCACTTTCGGGCAGTGACCCCCGACAGTCTTCTGATATTTCATGGGGTTGATACGCGTTTTCTAGAGAGTATAATTTGCTTTCAAGTATTTCCATTTATCACTTAAGGGTTTTACTTGTCTGCTACGTCATGTCTTTTGTTAATTTCAGGGGTTACTAAAGTACCGCGATGAGTCTAGGAGAGACATACCACAAAGTAAGTTCAAAACCTCTGATTCAGCAGGATTTCTGCTAAAAATAATTCCTCTCCCGGACTGCTTCAAGTGGACATGTAGTTCCTCCGAACAGTGCAGGGAAAAGCAACATAATATCGGTGGTCTTATAGCTCGGAAAGTAGGTAATATTAACTGCGTTAATATAGGAATATTATCAAGACAAATTCCTTCGGCATAGCACCTATTTACTGGTAGGGAGTTTTAGATTGTTGGGAGCAAAGGCTGGGATTCAGACCTTCTCTTGTGCTAGGAATCAGACTTGCTGAATATTGATGAGATTAGACAGGCGGCAGTAGATGGACTAACAGGCCCATTCCCAGAGAGCCGCCGAGACTGGGCCTGTTGGTCCATCTACTGCCGCCTGTCTAATCTTATCAATATTCACCAACTCCGACTCCTAACACAAGAGAGGGTCTGAGTCCCAGCCTTTGCTCCCCAGCACTCTAAAACTCCCTACCAGTAAATAGGTGCTGTGCCGAGGGACTTTGTCTTGATAACTTATAATAATGCAGTTAATTAATATTACCTACTTTCCAAGCTATAAGACCACCGACATTATGTTGCTTTTCCCTGCACTGTTCGGAGGAACTACATGTCCACTTGAAGCAGTCCGGGAGAGGAATTACTTTTAGAAAAAATCCTGCTGAATCAGAGGTTTTGAACTTACTTTGTTGTATGTCCCTCCTAGACTCATCAAGGTACTTTTGTAACTCCTGAAATTAACAATAACATGACGTAGCAGACAAGTAACAACCTTAACTGATAAATGGAAATACTTTAAAGCAAATTGTGCTCTCTAGAAAACGTGAATAAACCCCTTGAAACATCAGAAGACTGTCAGGAGTCACGGCCCGAAAGTGATCGTAGTCTTCAGGGAGCCACAACCCTTATGGGATCAGTTTGACCAAAGGCCAAAGTAAGAGTCATATCTGCAGACGACTGCTAACTGATTGCAACTATAAATTTTTTGAATGTCGTGTTTCTGTATAACTTTTTGTATCATCTTTCCCGCCTTCATCCAATCTCCAGCTCGTCATAAAGTGTAGCTCTTTCTGTATACACATGGTTATAATAGTATGTACTACGTATATGTACGTAAATGTAGCAGATCGCTAGCTGCAGTCGGAGTCGTAGGGAGTCAGGGTTGGAGAAGTCTCCGGAATCGGAGTCGGTATTACACACTAGCTGAATGCAGGAGTCGGATTTGTGCATGTTATTTGCACCGACGGTTCATAATTTGAATATTTTCCCTTGCACTGCTCCGCTGAGAAAGAAATAAGAAAACTAAGATATGCTAAACCTTCCCTTTCCAGAGAGCTAGCGAAAGTGTGTGTACAATAAGTACGCATAAAACGCCGTGCCACGTACAGTTGCGCTAATAAGCAGAATGGCCTGCAATTGTCCCGTACTTTTTTTTCGTATGCTTGCTACTACTTTTTCCACCTACTTTTGCTGTTTCTTTATCCGTATCTCTTTTGCCATCCGCTCATTGGTACTGCCTGAAATGGTTCTCTAATACTTGAATTATATGTACGTAGCTTCCCAAATACATTCAGTTGTAACTGCTGTTTTGTATTGAAGTATATCACCTTTGAACTTCTTCTCGCAAGTGAACCGAGGCTGCGATATTTACGGTTGACCTGTTGCACCTGTTGTTTACCGGCACACCCGCCTCTGTTGGCGGTGCCGCTCCTAACTTCCTGCAGGCTTAACTTGAAGGTTAAGCGTCATGTGAATATACTGCATATTCATCAGTTGACCTTTCAATACTCGTCCGTTGTTATGCTTACCATTACCGGTTCGTCAGTCCAGGGGACAAAACCGACTGATTGCGCTTGTAGATCTTCAATATTTACCCAACGTCTGCTGCATATTACTGCAGCCCGCTGCACAGAGCCGCCCATTTGCAATGTTTGCTGCATTATTTATGGCTGGAAGCCAATCGGGAACTGTCGCTGCGAGCGATGTGTGTGTCACCATTGCTTACCGCAGCAGTCTGTTTATCTCCGTTTGCTTCTAAATTATTGGGCCCACTGTAGCCATCTTCATTTGCGCTTCGTAAATCGTTTAGCTTGAGTCAAATTTATGTATCTGTCTGAATGTATGAAACGATAGTGTGCGTGAATTACTAATGCATTGGTTGGACCCTGGACGCTTATTTATTCATTTGGTTGACTCGATGATAAATCGCATGACTTGGGCCTCTGACATACAATACGGGGCTTGTCGACCTGTAACGAAGCTGAGACCAGTGCTCGCGACGTACTTGACGTTGTCGTGTATGACCGCCGACGTGCCACACCACAAAAATTACAGCCGACTTACGCTTCCATTAAACTAGCGGAAATTATACAAGTTCCGCAAGCAGTGCCCGTATTGAAGAATTTGTTTCTGTTACTGAGGAGTCGTGGACAATATCCTGTGATGTACAAGTTCCCGCAAGACTGACCCGTGGCTTACAAGTGACTGGATATTTTGGCTTTATTGCAGTATCATAAAAGTCCAGGTAACGGTGAACCCATTATCTCCTTATGCTGAGCTTGCCTTCAACGACAAAACTAAATTTCCCAAGAGCTGTTAGCGTCCTACTTCATCCATATTTTACTCGCTCGTGTGAGGTGATCCTGCATAGAAATGCTCACTTCCCGGTATCCCAACATTTAAGTGCGGAGTTTATGAAAGCATCCGAGCGACGAAGACGTGGAAGTGAACGTTTCATCCCTTGAAAGCTAGACCCCTGTACGGATGTCTAGGCTTAGAGCATGAAAATGGACCGATACCCATCTTGAAAGCGCAACACTATTCGCTACTCTTCTGAAACAGTCCTCATGTTATGAGGCGTCGCACCTCTATGTAGCCTCCATACGTTACCTTAGCCATAGTGATGCCATCGGGATATCATTACTTCCACATCCGCTTCGCTTCCTCTCTTCTGTCTACTTCAGGATGCTCTTAGTTCTGTTCTTCTTCTCTCGTTGAACTTGTACCGACGCGCGTGTCTCATCAATGGGTTTCCCGTTCATAGCATTTCACATGTTGCATGTCTCTTGCCGTCCTTCTGTTGACACTGTTCTAAATGCGTGGTAGGAACAGTATGCTTAGCTTAACATATCCTGCGTAGATACAGTATTGAGAATAATGCTTGTCTGAAAGTGCCAGGGGTGAATGAAATACATTGAACCTCCAGACATTAGTTTGCATTTTCTGGAAGTTCGTGAGTCACTTCATTCACATCAACATCCCGCAGACAACAGCCATTTTTTATTTGTTTATCTAACAGATATCTGTGTGAGGCTCAATAGTTTTTCGTTCACCCCTCGCATGCCGATGTCGGTATTATAGACTGTAATTTGAATGACGCACATAGAAGTTTGGCGTGTTATCTCTGCAGGTCAGTCCAGTACAGGCAGCGGTGTAGGCACGCTGCCGTTCCTGCACCAGCGCGACACGTCCAACAACAACAACAACAATCACCACGTCATCAGCAGCGAGGGGTCGCCCAGACCCCGACGGTCCCACGGCTCCTCCGGGCGCCACGGGGGGTCCCACAGCAGGGACAGGGACCGGGACCTCAGCCGGGGCAAAACACCAACCTCTGGCAGTAACGAACTTAACGGCAGACTCAGTGGAGGCGGCAGGACCCCAATCGGGCCCGCAGGTAAGACATTTATATGAGACCTTTGTGTGCGTGTCTACTGGTGAGACATGTGCGACCAATTAAGGGCCACATGTGAGACATGTGCGACCTTCATATTGGCCGTAGTTGAGACATATGATAGAAACACAGTCAACTCTCACATGTAAACAAAGATTCAAAATCCTTCAGAAATATGACGTAATTGTTGTAGTGTTGCAAGTTTGACTGTGGTTATACCATTGGGGTATTGATACACATCCGCAGTGGCAGAATGGTAGAACGTCAGACTTTCAGATGCAGAGTACGGGAGGTCGAGCGTGTTTGTCAGACAGGCCAGTTCTTGCAGTACTTGGCTGGCTGAGTCAGCAGTGCGACGTTCAGACGTTATTGTGGGGGTACTGATCCCAAGCAGAAATGCAGATGGGCAGAGGATAGCGATAGCAGTTGTTGCAGTAGCCTTCCATCTCTCACACCGTAGCTCCGACGATCCATGCTCGACTGCAACTGTACATTCTTCGGGAGCCAGTTGCCATATAACTGCAGCACCAACCAGTGCATGTAAAATCATAGTTGGACTGGGTGGTCAATTTGACTTTACCGTCTCATTTGAAATCCACTCTAAAAGCTGGGTAACGTTTGGCTGTTGCAGAGGCGCTGCGCGTGTCAGGCGAGCGACTGACGGAGTTCGAGAGGCGGGAGATTGAGTCGTATCCTGAGGTTTGGTTCCTTGGTCTGGACGCTCGCAAGATACAGGGGGAAGAAGGAGGTCAGCTCAACGGTGGCTACGATGATGAGAATGGCAGCTATAATAAGGTGAGATTATAGCCAGAGCCCGTACCGTCATGCATAAATATCATATCCCACGCACTGCGTTGCCTACGAGAAGCCGATGTTTAATTTAATTAATTGTTTTAGAATTAACCCTCGTTTCATGCAGCTTACTGTAGCTGCTTTAATGAAGAGGCACTCGTGGTCATAGGGTTTGATAATACATATGTATGATGTATGCTCAAGGGTGAGCTTCATATAAATGCAAGTACTGATGTTCACTGATGAGTACGCCTTACGAATATCAAAGCCTTTGATAATGGGTGCACCTAGCTGTCAATACCTTTTTGTTCTTGTAATTATTGTAAATTGTATGTAACCAAGATATCTTTCTCTTACCGCCGGAGAATTAGCTCTACAAAGTTAACTAGAAGGTCTCTGACGGTTGGGTAATACTCTATTTTTTATTTATAACGTTATTAGTTTATGCTATTATGTTTTATTGTACAAATACTGTCGATGTTATTTATGTGGAGCTTTTTTCATACATGGACGGCAACAAGAGTGTTGATGTGGAGCTTTTTGTTCTGGTATCAAAGACAATGATTAAGAGTGTTCATGTAGAGCTTTTTCCACGTATGAAAGGCAACAAGAGTCTTCATGTGGAGCTTTTGTTCACTTATTGCAGACAACAAGAGTGTCCCTGTGGAGTATTTTGTTCACGTGGGGAGGGCCAAGAGTACCCTTGTCATTGCTATCACCCTATTGCTTCTCGTCGTCTGGATGGGTCTCCCATGTTCTCTCTCAGCACTGGTGGATCGGTTGTATTCCTGTGTTCCTGCCCTCGAGGTCTTTTTGAAAAACTCAGCAAGGAAGAGGAATAACAACACTAAATAAGTAACATCTGTAAAAAACCATGTACTGTGAACAATGGTAGGCACGCCAAGAAGAACGTTCCACAAGAATGACCTCAGCAAAGCTATTATTCTATTGGGACTTCTACGCCGCATATTGTACGACGAATAAACGAACGAAATGAACTGAATGAAATTCAGCAAAAAAACCCAAAATATATGTTACCCGTGAGTTTTTGTTATTAAAACCACACGCCAGAAATTCTATCACACGTAGTGTGACTGATGTCCGACCATCTACGTTGAGGTCACAAGCCAAGCTCTTCAGTTCAGTCGGTATTTCATAGCCAGGTCTGTTTTGGTCTGGACTGCGTTACCGGGATTCATGTTCGGCCGTGTGAGCCCTGCAGCATTTTCAGTCAGCGGTTAAATGCTTTTTGATGGATTCTTTATACGAGCGTTTCCGGCTTCCTGATAATGCTTCGTGTAGGTTTCATTACCTGGTGATGGAATTTCTGGCGTGTGGTTTTAATAATAAAAACTCACGGGTAACATATGACTTAGGTCTCTCGCTGAATTTCATTCAGTTCATTTCGCTCTTTAATTCGTCTAACAATATGCGGTGTAGAGGTCCCAATAGAATAGTTTTGCTGAGGTCATAACTGTGGAACGTTCTTTCAGGCGTGCGTACCATTGTTCACAGTACATGGTTTTCTTACAGTTGATACTTATTTAGTGCTGTGATTCCTCTTCCTTACTGATTCGATCTTCTTATTCTCGGTCATCCGCTGTCCACTTTTTCTTCATTCTGCTTGACATTGTCCTGTTTATGTCACGTCTTTCTTCCACCGTTTGACTCGCAACGAATTCCGTAGGCATACAGAGACTTCAACATGGGAATAGATACCAATAGCCTCACTCGCGGTCTTGTTTTGCGCTTCAATATCATATCTTCTGCATAGTCTCTCGGCTTCAGGTGCTGTGAAAATTATTTACTATATTATCTATCTTCCCCAGCAACCCCTGGGGGCTATCTTTCTCGTTATATCCAATGTTGCAACGCAGAAAAGCTCCTTTTCAGGTCCGCCTCATTACATAGTAATTTGACGCACCTTAGCCTGGAAAGACTGGTTATTTTGCTGCTTCGGTGGCTATGGCTGTGCCTTTTTCTGATTTTGCCAATAACACTTCGTCATCTGAGCCTGGTTTGCGTGGGTGGCTTTGTGATTACTGGATCTTGTTTTTAGCGCCCTAGTGTATGGAGTTCTTTTTTTTACCACTGCATGGGTGGATATGCTTCACTTATATCTGCTAGCTATATGTTGTTTTCTCTGATTGGAATTGTGTGGGTGTTATTCAGAGGCAGCTCGTGATCTTTTGATGATACGCGTATTCCTAACATTCATTACAGAGTTGCCGAGCTGATGCTTTGAGCAATGTGACTCTATAGGAATTTCATCTGCATGACATTCGGAATTGCTCTGTGATGCAAAAATCTGAAAATTTTCTAGAATATCTGGACATCACCTCATTTATGCCATTCGATCAACTTCCCTGGCATAGTTGCCCAGTTATAAAGGATGCTTCATTGTGCAGTAGGGAATTTAACTCCGATAGCTGTTAGACATTGGATGGACCTTGCATGGAGAGGTGAACCTATTGCTTGCGTATACTACCATCGGACATCAGGCTCACTGGCATTCAATTAGTGACGATATTACACTCTCAATTATTCAATGTTTCCACTAATTTCATTAAACTTTACGGTTGTGTTTGTGTACGTCGAAAGAAATGTGAAACTTATTTCTTAGAAGAATAGATTAGTGGCATAAATAGAATGAGTAAATTTTGCAAAATATTTGAGGCCGAATTATTTATAGAGCAGTAAATACAAGGATACGTGTAACAGTATGACACAGTATTTATAGTATTTTACTTACTCTGCAGAATGTTTGAGAGTAGTCTTACGTATCTTACGTATACCATATATATTATAGAAATTTCAAAGAACATAATGTAGCGCAAGAAGTGTTGTGTCTTGTTATTCTTGTCTTTCACGCGGCAACGCCATGCGCACGATGAGAACAAAAAGAGCTGAGCGTTACATTGAGGCAGGAGATAGGTGTGCTGCACAATGCAGGAAATAGTGATGGTTTTAACGCTCCGTGGTCCCGAGACCTACTTATAGTAAGATATGTTATAAAAAAAAGACATTAAGTCCGTTTTGCAAAGCCGAGACCTTACCTAAACGTTGAATGAAACGGAAACTTACTGAGAACTGCACGAAAACTGTGTCGTGCAGTCGATTTGCACCCATGAGATGTAGTGACTGACAGTGCGTAAGTGCTGGATACGCAGGATGTCGGCGTGAATGCTCGCAAAAAATACGGTGTTATCTGAATAAGAATTGACTGCATCAATATAGACTACAACGAACGTCTGTTCATAAATCATATTGCGTTGCTGGCTTCCTGCTCGATTGAGCTTCGCTAAGACCCACTTGCACAAAGAAGATTCCTTCTGAAAGCGTGCGCTGTACAGTGATGGAACGAAAACAGTGCTTTTCACACTTACTGCTGTCAAGAAGAGTTGTCGTAAAAAATTTAGGCTTTTCTAAAAAAAAACTGAAGGTTATGACTTGAATTGATCTATGATGTTCTGGGGTGCTTTTCCTTCAAGCTGCAGGGGGAAGTAATGCTAATTAGAGGAATAACGAAGTTCGATAATTGTAAAGAGATTTAGAATGAAGACGTAAAGTTATCGGCGCAAAGTCTCGGTCTACGCCGACGATTCACCTTAATGCAATATATTGATCCCTAACATCGTCTCGGTGTGTGGCTGCATAGCTTCAAACATATACATGTATGTATCAGTTTTACTGCGGATGTCGATGAGTCCTAACTTGAATCCAGTCGAAAATTTATGGCGCAGATGAACAATAAGGGTAAATCGTTGAGCTCCAAACCGCTTTCACAAGTTAGAATGCCTAGCCTTATGTGTAGGTAGAGTGGAAGAACATCCCAGTAAAAACTTACTAGAATTTCATCAAAGACTATAAGAGACAACTGTCAACCGTTGTAAGAATGAAAGGCCGTGCTATTGATTATTAAAAGTAATATATTCACATTTTTCTACCGCATCTATGAATAATTTTGTTTTTGGAACTTTTACACAAAGTTTATCCGTTATATTTATTCCATTAAGACTATTTTTCTGAAACTTGAGATTTACATTCCTTGTTTCGTACGTATAAAATTAGGACTGTAGCAACACTAAGTGTTAAGAAATTTGTGAAAATATTGAAGATTGGAGTGCATACGAATAATTTTCTCCCTAACTGTAGTTACTAAAGCCTCGTCCACGCCTTTGCATCTAAGCGCAAAAAGCACCTGTACGATTTCGCAAAACGAAGCGTAAAAATTCGCACGGCAGCGTCCACACCTGGGAGTAATGATAACGGGAGAACCAGAGAGACATACGAAGAAAAAGAACGCACGTGAAATGACGTTTTTCTTGACCAAGCAGCTGTAGCGCCCGTTCCTTGCTTTCCTGCATATTATTTATTTTAGCATATATATTTTGCCTATAAAATGCAGTCAGGAAGTACTACGTTCTATAATGCCGTTGCCACACGCTAGTCAAAAGAACGAGTATCGTCATCTTTTTGTCTGAAAGCGTCGATCTGCCCTTTTAAATAGCACACACTTGCTAACAATTTTTGGCTATAAATCCTTCCACACATATATATATATCACACAGAGAAATGGTTGTTTGCCATTAAGCAAAATTAGTTACCTGTAAACGACTTGCCGTTTGAATTTGCGTCAATGCACTTTGTCGTTTGTGATTAACAACTGATGAACAAAAGCGTTGTGGTAAACAACAGTGTCGTTTACGATTAATTATTATTGCTTTGTAGCTAAATGGTTGTTTCGTCGTTAGTGATAAGAAACCCGGTGTTTTTTTTATCGTAAAGAACATACTTTTCTACGTATTTAATGATATGTTGGAAAGTTAACTAACGGCACTTGCGGAGTAAATTGAACTGACGGTAAACATTTTTACTCCATTTCTCGGCAATTTCAAAGCTGTGTTTACGAGAGTTCAACACAACGTTCGGACGAAAAGATGACGATACTCGTTTTTTTGACTAGCGTGTGGTATTGGCATAAGACAAGCATAGATAGAGCGCTTCAATATTGATAATACAACAATTTTATACCCATAACATTGAACGTGTGCAGCTGCTTGGTCCGAAAGAACGTCATTTCGCGCACGTTCTTTTTCTTTGACGGTCTGTCTGGTCATCCTGTTGTTATTACTCCCTGGTCTACCCTGCGCTCAGTGAAGTGCAGCGATCAGTGCGGCTGTTCAGCAAACTTCGTTGCTGTCACTCCTTGATCCAAGGACGCAAGAGTTTTTGTTACTATTAATAAATTATTTCTCTTATATCATCGACAAAACTATGAAGAAACGATAATTGTGAATGCAGATATCATCTATGTACGTTTTTAGCAAAGCGCGTACTATTAGCTGAACTTGGGCTGATATTTTTTACTTTTTTTCATTGCTACACGGTAGTGATTCGGCGGGCATAGCAACGCATCACGACGATTCGCTCAGACACGTTCAAAATGACTGTCGGGCAAATAACTTTTTAAGGTGTGTTTACTCGACACATTACTGTTGCTCATACGCAGCGAAAAGTGTCGAACACTTCACTTTGTTTTGTCTTTCAAACGCAGTTGTGTGTCCGCCCAGAAAACGCCGATAAAATGTTATCCGTGAAGTCAGTTTGCTCAACAAGTGCCGCTAGTGTAGTGAAGTTTCATGCTTCTGTCCAAATTTACAGTGAAAGAGAACTCGGAAGAACTTTGCGTTTCCGTAATTTTTATAAAGAAGTGACAGAAGCTTCATAAAAAGCATATTTTATTAATTTTGTGTGAGAGGTACAAAAGACATCAGAGTGAAACGGCTTTGTTCGCAGCCTAACTCGTGTGAAAATGTCCAGTAAGTTGGAAACGTACGAAAATGCACAAAGCTGCGATTTGACGAGGAAAATTCGCAGTGATCTGCGAAAACGCAATAGCGTTAACGCATTTTTACGGTAGTCTGCACGGGGCTTTAGCAGCTAGGTTTATTCGTCTCTTCATATTTCCCTTGGATGAGCATGACCTCGTCATTTGTACCTCGTTTTTCTCTCTTTTTCTGATAATTCATTGTTTACTATTCCTTACCTTCACTGTAAGTAGGTCATGGGCTGATTTTGCGAACCAAAGTCAATCAATTCAAAGTTGTGGAGAGTACGTTCTACTCCCAATGTTTGTTTTAATTAATGAACATGCGCCGATAGTCATTCATTAAGGTAGCCATGTCGTATTACCTGCTGTGCAGCATGGCTTATTTCTAACAGTCCGCTCGACAGTACAAAGACATCTGTTAGGGGGGGCAGGTCGACCAGAGGGGGGCTGTGCTATCCATTCCTGTGCTTTTGTCTGGCACAGCTGTGTTACTGACGTGCCTCACGCAATTACAATCTTTTATATGGGAATTAAACAATTGCCGAACTGACTCTATCTCTGAACAAACATCATTATTTGATAGGTGAAAGTAACAATCCTATCAAATAATAACTGTTTGTTCGGAAATAGAGTTAGTTCGGCAATTTGATAATTCCCTACACTCTGAAAGGGGGATTCACACTAAAGTCTTTTGACGCCGTTAAATCACGTCACGCTTCCGAATGTTTTACAGCTGCTGTGTATCGCTACAGAAAATCTATAGCTTTTGAGTTGTATTTCACATAAAATTCTAGGAAGTATCCGAACCTTCATTAGTGGTACTTGTCAAAAGCCGCTCGTGTGACGTCCAATATTATTATAAACTAGTGGACCCGTGCGTGAAGAATTCACGCATAACCTATACGTTTGCCTAATGCCTCTAGGCCGGTGCGGAATCTCCTCTTCTCTTATTTGCTTCTTAATTTTCTTCTTTTCTTCATTGATCCTTTGTCGTGCTGTCATCCTTAGGTC
>LQNS02278171.1:7798433-7810465 GCA_001587735.2 Parhyale hawaiensis
TTGGGAAAGAAGAAGAAGAAGAACGGATTGAAGAAAGATCACTATGAGTAACTGGTGAGAAGGAAGCAAAATGGGCACGAACGACAGACAAGATAATCGTGATGACGACCCAACGGGTCACGGGTCGTCTAGTTGATTATTAAAAGTAATATGCTCACATTTTTCTACCGCATGTATGAACAATTGTGTCTTTGGAACTTTTACACAAAATTTATCCGTAATATTTATTCCATTGCAACTATTTTCTGAAACTTCAGTTTTATATTCCTTGTCTCGTTCATATAAAATTAGGACTGTAGCAACATTGAGTGTTGAGAAATTTGTGAAAATATTGAAGATTAAAAAGTATACGAATAATTTTGTCCCTAACTGTAGTTGCTAAAGCCTCGTCCACGCCTTCGCATCTAAGCGCAAAAAGCACCTGTACGGTTTCGCAAAACGAAGCGTAAAAATTCGCACGGCAGCGTCCACACCAGGGAGTAATAATAACGGGAGAACCAAAGAGACATAAGAAGAAGAAGAACGCGCGAGAAATGACGTTTTTTTCTGACCGAGCAGCTGTAGCGCCCGTTCCTCGCTTTGCTGCCTATTATTTATTTTAGCATATATATTTTGCCTATGAGATGCAGCGAGGAAGTACTACGTTCTATAATGCCGATGCCACATGCTAGTCAAAAGAACGAGTATCGTCATCTTTTTGTCTGAATGCGTCGATCTGCCTTTTTAAATAGCACACACTTGCTAACAATTTTGAGCTATCAATCCTTCCAGATATAATGATATGTTCGAAAGTTAACTAACGGCACTTGCGGAGTAAATTAAACTGACGGTAAGCAGTTTTACGCCATTTCTCGGCAGTCTCAAAGCTGTGTTTACGAGAGTTCAACATAACGTTCGGACGAAACGATGACGATACTCGTTCTTTTGACTAGCGTGTGGCATCGGCATAAGACAAACATAGATAGAGCACTTCGATATTGATAATACAATAATTTTATACCCATAACGTTGAACGTGTGCAGCTGCTTGGTCCGAAAGAACGTCATTTCGCGTCCGTTCTTTTTCATTGTCGGTCTATTTGGTCATCATGTTGTTATTACTCCCTGGTCTACACTGCGCTCAGTGAAGTGTAGCGACCGCGCGACGCTCCATCAGTGCGGATGTTCAGCAGAACTTCGTTGTTGTCACTCCTTGATCCAAGGACGCAGGAGTTTTTGTTACTATTAATAAATTATTTCTCTTATAGCACCGACAAAACTATAAATCAGCAATAATTGTGAATGCAGATATCATCTATGTACGTTTTCTATCAAAGCGTGTACTGCCAGCTGAGCTTGGGCTGATATATTTTTACTTATTTCGTTGTTACACGGTAGTGGTTCGGCGGGCATAGCAACGTATTACGACGATTCGCTCAGACACGTTCAGAATGACTGTCGGGCAAATAACTTTTTAAGGTGTGTTTACTCGACACATTACTGCTTCTCATACGCAGTGAAAAGTGTCGAACACTTCCCTTTGTTTTGTCTATCAAACGTAATTGTGTGTCCGTCCACAAAAAGCCGATAAAATGTTATCCGTCAAGTCAGGTTGCTCAACATGTGCCACTAGTGCAGTGAAGTTTCATGCTTCTGTCCAAATTTGCAGTGAAAGAGAACTCGGAAAAGCTTTGGGTTTCCGTAATTTTTATAAAGAAGTGACAGAAGCCTCATAAAAAGCATATTTTATTAATTTTGTGTGAGAGGTACAAAAGACATCAGAGTGAAACTGCGATTTGACGAGGAAAATTCGCAGTGATCTGCGAAACCGCAATAGCGTTAACCCATTTTTACGGTAGTCTGAACGGGGCTTTAGCAGCTAGGTTTATTTTTCGTCTCTTCATATTTTCCTTGGGTGAGCATGACCACGTCATTTGTACCTCTCTTTTTCTCTCTTTTTCTGATAATCATTTTTTACTATTCCTTACCTTCAGTGTAAGTAGGTCATGGGCAGATTTTGCGAACCAAAGTCAATAAATTCAAAGTTGTGGAGAGTACGTTCTACTCCCAATGTTTGCTTTAATTAATGAACAGTCGCCGATAGTCATTCATTAAGGTAGCCGTGTCGTATTATTACCTGCTGTGCAGCATGGCTTATTGCTAACAGTCCGCTCGACAGTACAAATACATCTGTTAAGGGGGGCAGGTCGACCAGAGGGGGGCTGTGCTATCCATTCCTGTGCTTTTGTCTTGCACAGCTGTGTTACTGACGTGCCTCACGCAATTACAAACTTTTATATGGGAATTAAACAATTGCCGAACTGACTCTATCTCCGAACAAACATCATTATTTGATAGGTGAAATTAACAATCCCATCAAATAATAACTGTTTATTCGGAAATAGAGTTAGTTCGGCAGTTGGGTAATTCCCCTACACTCTGAAAGGGGGATTCACACTAAAGTCTTTTGACGCCGTTAGATCATGTCACGCTTCCGAATGATTTACGGCTGCTGTGTATAGCTACAGAAAATCTAAGCTTTTGAGTTGTATTTCACATAAAATTGTAGGAAATATCCGAACCTTCATTAGTGGTACTTGTCAAAAGCCGCTCGTGTGACGTCCTATATAATTGTAAATCTTTCGGTAGACACACAGCTGTGTTTGTATATGAAATATAATACTACATATTTAATCCCAGTGTTGCTCTTTCTCTTCTCGTATTTCCGTATATTTTGCTGCTAGTTAGCGTAGTAGCTCCTGCATATGGAAAGCCAACGTTACATATTTTTATGCCCGTGTGAAGCGCAATTGCTCGACTAATTTCATATTGCAAAGGTTCCACTTTTCTTTATTTTTGGTGGATTCACTTCTGCATTACTTATCACCTTTTACAAGATTGGCCACTCTTCACTGTGTAATATTCAGCTGTAGTACTATTATATACAGTATATTCCTTAAATAAGTTTTCTATGGTGCAAAAAATCAATATAACTTTCTCCAGCTCTATTGTTTTAGGTTTTTATTTCCCACTTATGTACGAAGGTAAAGAGTAAAGGCAAACGTTGAACACTTGAAAAGAATTAAACGACCTAGCTACGTAAGTCACATTACTGCTGACTGAACGTACATGTGGTGGTATAAGTCTTACCTTTGTAAAGTAGCTACTTGCTTATATTATTTTATAGCCTGTTGTAGCGTTAGCGAAGCTGGCTGTATAACGAGCAATATGGGTGATTGTGTCCGCACCCAATCCCAGTCTTGTGAGATCAGTGCTGCTCCGGCTATTGTGGTGGGAAGTTGCGAAGTGCTCCAGAAGCAATTTGTCTCTGTAAAAACCACCATATACCATCTGCCTCTTTAGAGTCTGCATGGACTTCAGCTGCGTGAGCTTGTGTGTCCGCATTTGTCCGTCATAATTAGGTAATTGCGACCAGGAATCGATGAGGAGAGATTGTGTCTTGTATGGATAATGGTGCTTACCAGCGGGTTGTGCGCGTCCGAACGGATTCTGGATCACTTATTTACTCGTGTAAGGAAATTTCACTGTAGCTACTGGAAAACAAATTCTCCAATATATTAGGTAAAAACTGTTCATCCTCGACTGGCCCCTCGGCGATTGATATTATCTAATCCGATTTGCTTAAACTGGTCCACACTGCACTTTTGAACTTTAGAGTCTCCCCTTTGAATCGAGTTTTTGGCGTTAATCCAAGTCGTTTGCGCTTGAGACGGCTGGGTACTCGATGCTGCAGAGCGTAAGCGTTTTGCACTAACACCAGCAACGAGCCAAGGTGTAGAACCGAACGCTCAGAATGAAAGTAACGGAAAAGGTAACGCTAATCGGATTAGGTGTTCTCGATGGTCGTTTGTTACTCGAACTAACCTGTTATCGTATTTGGTAATCTTAGTTGCTCTATCCTGTTCTATCATTCAACTTCAATTTTTAAAGTGTTCTGTGTTTGCGAACGGAACACGAGTCACATTAATGTTAACTTTAGGAAATTATAGCGATGAAAGTTCCGCCACCAATAACGCTACTGCTGAGGGATGTTCATTGATGTCGTACAAAGGACGGCTTAACATTTAGGAGAAGGGTAACAGTTAAAACAGCGTGTGGATGAGTTTAGTGTGTAAAGAAATTTGTAAACTGTGTCTCCTAAGCTATTTTTTATTTCAGGGATACTGCCATTCCGCTACCCTGCAGTTTACATTAATGTCACCTTGTTAGAGTATTGAATTAACACGATCCCCACATTTGTATTTTACAGGTCATGCACGATCACATTGGCTACCGCTACGAAATCCTGGAAGTTATCGGCAAGGGATCGTTTGGGCAGGTGATTAGGGCTATTGATCACAAGACTGGAGATCAAGTGGCTATTAAAATTATCAGGTATGTTCAACTGATCGTGCTTACCCATGTTTTATATGTGCGTGATATTAAACCAGTTATGGTGTCTGCCTGAAGTGTAATATGTGCTGTAGCGTCCAATAGTTCGGCTGAGGTATTATCTCTCTATGTATTAGATTAGATAGGCGGCAGTAGACGGACCAACAGACCATCACAGAGAGCCGCCGGGACTTACGACCTGGCCCTCTATGAGCGATTGCCATTATGTCAGTATAATTTCGATGACTGAGCATAAAAGAAGAAAAAGGAAAAAAAATCAGTAAAAGCGACGATTATGTAAACACGATTTATAGCTGCAGATCTGTGGGGTCTTAGAGACGCCAAGTTATTTGGGGCGCAAGAGAGAAGATTATGGATTAAGGTGGCCTCCAAAGCTTTGACCGTTAGGAGCACAGTTTTGTTGATTGCATGTTCGTTTCTCTTTCCCTGCGTGAAGCTTTAGTTAGGTAAGAGAAAATTCATCTATTGAAACGCAAGACGGTCGTTGTTTCAACAAATTTGTGAAATCGAAGGACTAAAGATAACTAAAGTATTAGATTGTACTTCCACTGCGAATGTTTTTTCTAATTTATTGGTCCGTAGTAAATTGTGTAGGTCATCGGAGGAAATGGGAAAATGTTCCTAAGAATAATACTACAAAAAAAAAACGCAAAAGAAACGGGGCTGCGTTGAAATCATCCTTTTCTGCCCTCTTTTCATGACAATGCGGGCCACGACTGTATCATATAATATTAAAGTTAGACCTTACTCCTCCTGCAATATACTCCACCATATTGTAAATTCAATGCTCATGCAGTGATCGCTCTGTTCCTGAACTCCTTCAATTTTGGGACATTTATGAAGTCCTATTGTCTTCTTAGGCCCGCCAGTCATTGTAAAACTTATCCGCTAGCCGCAGTGCTACTTTCCAGAGTTTTGTTTCCCTCATGTGTCCCTATTCACCTCTCCTCTTGTATTCCTCTTGAAATCCACTTGCTGGTGTGTATTTCTTTCAGGTGTGAATGCCTGAACGTTATCTTTTTTTCTGAAGTGGTAATTGCAAGAGCAAATGTTTTCGAGTCAGTTGAGTCTGCAAGGGCGTGCCCCTCGTTCCTGTAGTACTCAGTCACGCAATATCTGTGTTAACTGGGGTTAAGTCGCTCCGTAGTGCACTAAATATTGCCCTGCTTCTGTTTAACTGCTGTGCTCTACCAAAACTGAGGGCTCTTTACCGCATAGATTTGGAACCCTTAACTGTTCTGTATTAAATTATAAAGAAAGAGAGAAAAACAAGGAGAACTATTACCCATAAAAAGTAGTAAAAAAAAAAACAAGAATGATTTGATACACTAAGGAATTGGGCCATTTGCCTACATCAAAGTAATAACAGACTTTTTTTCTATTTTGACCCTTTTTATTGCCTTAACGTGTGCATTAGTTTGTTTGAATTTATTCGAGTATCATATGTTTTTCTCCAATATATTTGTTGTAATTTAATTTTATTCGTTTGTTATATTTACATAGTGCAGATCTAAAAGCCATAGAACCTTCAAAAGTTTCAATTTGAACCTTTCATCGAACGAGTGTAGCTTCAGCGTTGAATTTGCATTCGCTAATACGCCTATCAATTGTAACTAGCTTTTCAATTTGAATAGAATAAAGATGAAACTAGCTTGAATATAGAAATACGCTTTGAAGATAGTCGTTCCAAATTTAATTGATGGCTAGCTCTCTTACATCAGGAAATAGATGTAAAGGATGTCGTTTGTAGATTTGCTTTTGTTAATTATCGAAAAACCTCGCATGTGTTATTTATTGGAGGAAGCTATCGGACAGTTAGTAAGTACTTTTGCAAAACATGTTAGAAAAGCTGCACCTATGATAGCAGTGGGTGATGAAGTGACTGTTGAGTTCAATGTATTCATGCATCTTAGATATTTTTATCTCTCTGCTAGTATCTTTTTCAAGTCTGATACAGTGTTGATTATATCCAAGTCAATATGTGGTTCATAAAGTTTTGTAATAGGTAGTAGCAAGGATGATGATACGGAATAGGTAACCGCACGCAGAGTGCCCAAGCTTTCGTAAACTTTGGTTAATAAGATTGTGACGTAATAAGGTTGTTACTTGTATGCTGGAAAATAGCTATTTTCCATTGTTTCTTCATTATCGAATTTGCGTCTTCAGGATTTCCAACAGCCGTTATGGTTTCACAGAAATACGCATCAAAGCATCTACGAACTTTTTCAGCTTTCTGAAGGATAAAATTTTGAAAGAGCGTTGGCTTAAGGCTTTTAAAAGAATAGATGAATTCAACATGGCCAATGCCCTCATGTGTCAGAGGCACTTTTGGGGACAAGTTCATCGTATTTTAAATGCAATTAATCAAGTGAGTTTTTCCAGAGTAATATGGCATTCTGGAGCTGGAATTATATTAGTGAATATCTTAATGTGTTCGTTCTATTTCGTCTTCTACCGATGACATTCTGTCTTCTATGATTTCAAACCCCTGGGACAAATGTTGGTTAAGATACGCACAACTGAACGTCGAGGAAGAGGATTTTTTGTCACAAGAGTTGCACAGAAAACTCAAAAACATCAGAGAAACAAATTCCTTTCCTATCGGCGAAGTACTATTACAGCAGAGCCTTTACATAATATGTACTCAGAAACCATACAATTTCTCCGTAATATGAAATAAAGATATCAGCGATTGTAGCGCCGCTTGCGGTCCAGTATAGTGTTCCTGTTTACGCAAAGGTCGTGACCGACTCATGTTTACGAATTTGCAAATGAGAAAAAAAAAGCTTAACTTGTTCCCACATCTAAATTGTCTTAGTGAACAATATCGTTGAAACTTGTGAATGCTAAATCCATTTTTTTTCTCGAATGGTGCTAAACTTTTACGGGTTATGAACTATGACTTGTTCTGTTAATGACAGCACACCTTAGGTCGACATTTTACAAACAATCGGTACAACCGGGTAGGTTCCTATTACGGGAAGACAACTTATATATAGCTATTCAATATTGCGAAAATTTCGCCAACTTTATCGCACTCACCATCGATTTTTCAAAAGAAATTGTGGTATTTGTAACTCACATCTGAATTATGGTAGACAAATATGACTCTTTGACTTTGCTACGATTGAAGGGCTAGACACGCTACATCGCCGCTCCATCGTACGTCCGCCGCGGCTGTGCGTCAACCTGTTCCGTATCATCATCCTTGGGTAGTTGGTTCTATTCATTCTGGTTTTACTCTTTTTGCACTACTAGTATTTCACTATGTATCTTTCCTAAAACATTACATGAAGAAAATGATATATTCGCATACATGATTGGGATTATTTCTTTCCATTGATCCAGGAACAAGAAAAGGTTTCACCACCAGGCCTTGATCGAAGTGAAGATCTTGGATCACCTGCGCAGATGTGACTCGGACAAGAACCATAATGTGATACACATGCTCGACTACTTTTACTTCCGGAACCATCTATGTATTACTTTTGAGCTTATGGGGTAAGTAAGCTCGTGCTCTTTATGTACATACAGTACCTAGCTATGTATCTATGCAACGCTTTTGAATGGATCAAGACAAGATGTCTGTATTGCACATAAAGCATACCTACCCTACATTTGTTTTATATGATGAGTGCTTTAGTGCTACTGGTTTTGTCTCATGTAATTCACGTACATTTATTTTATAATGTTCAGTTAAAGTAGTGGGAACGCCATTTTTTTCAAATGTATGTTAAATTAACCTCCTAGGATATACTTACTGCATACTCGACACTTCTAATACTCACTTTAATACACTTCTAATGTGCAGTGCATAACTCTGAACTAATGAAGGCTTTTCTTCCATTCACTTGAAACTACGACAAGTGTTGTTTGCTAAAGTTCTGCGGTCATGCTTTTATTTTTCGTACGTGTTATTCGATGGAAATGAAGACAGCATGAAATGTTATAGATCCGTATGGGCTGATGAGCAGGATGTGTACTGTACAAGTCCTCGCATTGACAAGCCAAGATGGTGTACATCTATGTACACCATATTATTTTCAGCAATATGAAGGCGATCAGCGGCATGTTCGATTGGTCACCAAACTTAAGTTCTCGAGGCTCAACTTCTTCGATACTTTAGCAGCAGCTTTGGATTTGTCACTTTGAAACGTGTTGCAAGTGTGAGATGCAACGCGATTGCGTAACGGAGCAAGATGAGTATCAGGAAGTCTTAAGGGTAACAGATAAAGGGTTAATGCCTAAAACACAATTCAGCGCAAGTTTCAAACAAGTGAAACCTAGGTGTAATTTTGGCGTCTAATCGAACATGCTCTAAATATTGCACTTGTTTCCCATGTTGGCGATTGATTTGCATGAACATTATCATGAAATTCAAATAAATATTTCATCAGCAATATACCCCGCTGCTTCGTAGCTAATCGCAAAATCCGATTTCGGCGTGGTCCGCTTCCATGTTTATTGAGCTCGCGCAACAAAGCGACCATCTATTTCCCGAATATTTTGACGAACTTCCGGGGGCATTAATATCGAGAGAGTGGCTGACATCAAATTATGTCTGAGCTAAGTTTAATATTGGGTCCACTTACTATCCAGCGTTGTGCAATATCCTCGTGCATCCCCCCATATTACCTGCCGCATCATTGTGATGCAAGTTGCTCATTATAGTGAAACGAGGAATATGAACCTTCCATGTCCATGTTGCCCGCAACTTTTGTGCCGATGCCAGCCAGCGCGCGCCCGGCTTTGTCCAGTGTCCCATGATGTTTCCGTAATTGGAAATGGCAATATCGTTTGCGTGTTTTGAAGCTGCTGGCTCTATGGAAGGTAAAAGTGCAGTCAAAATTGTCACTGTAGTTTCCTCTCTTGTGTATAAGCATATGCTGAAGGGGATGTATGCGGAAGTCATTTTCCTTTTAGCGTTTGGAAATCACGGTCATCCTAAGCATCGAAATCTACTGATTTTCACCTAAAATATATTTTTATTTTTCACATTCCCACGCTAAACGAGGCCTATTGCTGATAGGGTTGGAAATTTTTTATCAAAAAATAAAAAATCGATGAATTTGCTTTATTGATTATTTATTTTATTTTTTATATTTTCCTTATGTGAAATTATACACTAATTCTTCATAGTTCTTCTCCAGTGTGCAAATGAAAATACTTATAAAACAAGTGTTTTCCTGCTTTCCTCATGCTTAAATTTTCTACCACACAGCGAAAAATCACAAATTAAGGCAATTGCAGAAAATCAAGTAGCTATAAAATCTAGTGTAGTTAATGGTGGAGTGATAATTAGCTATAAGCTATGCAATTCTTGAGAAAATAAGCTTGGAGATAACTCAGTAAAGTATACATGCAGGTAGGTAAATGATTTTTTCAGTAATCTAACCAAATTTTTTCAAGAGTGGGAAACAAGTTCAAGTTGCTTGATTGGGTAAAAATGCAAAAAGAAAGTAAGCCTAGTTAAACATGAGATTCATAGCATCTCACTGTACAGCTCTGAAGACAACACTACTAATGACTAATGATACATAATTAAAACTTTTATTTATGTAGATCTAACTACGTATTCTCTATTAGTAACACAGTCTGCGGATGGCAGAGGCGTCAGTGTAAGGGGTGGTATACTCATTTGTTCATGGAATTGGCACGAAATTTGGTGCGCATTACATACTAGCAACAGAGTTGAGTAACTAGCTATCTATTGTGATACCTTATCTCATAAGGTAACCGAGCTTATAACCGAATTTTAAATCTTTTGGTATGGTGTCTGTTGATGATGTTTTTATTACCTCCGCCAAGGAGGTTATTTTTTCGTCGGGTTTGTCTATCTGTCTTTCTGTCTGTCTGTCCGTCTGTCATCAAGATAACTCAAAAAATTATGGACCGATTTTGACAAACTTTATAGGGTTTGTTAGGTATGTTAAAAGGAACAGATGATTAACTTTTGGTAAAGATCCGTCCATCCGTTTGTTTGTTTGTTTGTCTGCCTCATTTTTCTCAATGGTATAATCAAAAAGTTAAGGACGGATTTTTATGAGTTGTTAGGTATGTTATGAAGAGTAAATGACTAAATTTTTGTATCGATCCGTTTGATCGTTCGTTTGTCACTGTTTTTAATTTAATGCATGTTAGAACAATAATTTTAAAAATGAATGAATCTTTATGAAATTTATAGGAGTTGTTAGTAATGTTAAAAGCCATATATGATCAAATTTTGGTGCAGGTCGGTTGGTTCTTTTGTATGTTTAACACATGTTTGTCATAATGCTTGTTAGCAGCATAACTCAGCAAGTTAAGATGGATCTTCAAAAAAATTACTGAAGCTGTTAACACTATTGATGGGAACAAATGATTAGATTTTGGTGTTATTACAAAGAAAATCATAGTCTCAGAACCAATTTTACCAATTTTAATTTTTCGTGACCGTTACCTTGTTTGGCGGAGGTATGCGCTCTCAGAGTGCTCTAGTTCGATTTTTTTTTCTCATGGCCGCGCATGCGACGCTTTTAACCACATGTGTCATCACGTATCTTCACCAAGTCTGCAAGTAACCGAATTCACGTCGTATGAAAGCGTATTTTGAGAAAATACTAAGAAACTACGAATAAATGCTCAAAAATGTAGGTAGAATGCATTCTTGTTGAATGAAGTGAAACTTAGAAGTGAACATGTTAACTTTGAAGTGTTTTTAAGAGCTTATCACATCGACCTATAGTGCCTCAGTTGAAAAGAAAAATATATATATATGTATTCGCTACCAGCTACCATCGACGATTCAAAGAGCTTTGGTTTATCACGCTCGCATGATTCCCGTTTGTTTATGTGCTCGCTCGAACTGGGCCCCGCTCGAAAGGTCCAGGGACCCTCACCAACATCAATCTGCCTGGTAAAATTTCAATTAAAACCTCAACATATCACTTTTAACTTATAGGTGTGAGCACACCTCTTAGATGTGTGAATGTGTTGGGTGGAGTTTATTATTTATTTGGATTATAACTTATGCTGTGCTGTTGCTAAGCAGTTTCCCTTTTGCTTCCGAGTCGGTAGATTTCGGCTGATTTCGGTGTTTAGGGTGACCCTGGAAACTCATTAGAGAAATGTTGGTGGTTGTCATTTTGAAGCTTTCGCATTGATTTTCAGTTTGTAACTGAAGAATCACCAATGTAAAAGATACATTCCATTTTCGTTTGTTTTTTGGCCATGTGAATATAATATATATATAGTGTACCATATTCACATTTCTTCACAGACTGAACCTGTATGAACTTATAAAGAAGAACAACTACCAGGGCTTCACTCTGCCTCTCATACGCCGGTTTGCCGTTTCACTGGCCCACTGCTTGAAGCTCCTGCACAAGGAGAACATCATACACTGTGATCTCAAGCCCGTGAGTATTCTGTACCGCAATTATGGTGTCAGTTGAAGAGTAGTGCGCCTCACTAAACTAGTAAGCCACGCTCTAATTGGGGTTCGTTGGCAGCCAAAGTGGGCTACTGCAGGGTGTCCTCCATTGACGTCGTAAACGTCTCAAGATAAGGGATGCAATTAATCGACCCACTTCATGTGCATAGGCTACTCGTATAGGCTACCGCACCTCCAGATACATACAGTGAGGGAGTGAAGGCTTCAGT
>LQNS02278171.1:7855765-7887623 GCA_001587735.2 Parhyale hawaiensis
GAGGCCGGGATAGCTGCAGGCGAGTCTCCGACCCAGCATTTATTATGGATCAGCTGGTGCAGCTGCCGCTGACACTGGCAGCTTTAACTCGCAACGCTGCTGCGCCTGCTTGTGGCTCCCTCTGCAGCTCCGTCCCTCTAACTCACCATGGGTTCATTCAACAGGTCCAGTTGTTTGGCTCTTTGCTGAACCACTTCAGTGAATACGAAGTCCCGTTCTCTTTTCTGACTCCCGTACTAATTCTACGTCACTCGCTCCGTAATGAAGTCTACTTTTAAGTTACCTCTAAATACATTCATGTGATGCTTTCGCTGCTTTTATCCACCCTTGTTCTAATAATAGGGAGAGTTCAGATATACTGGCGTATGGTGTTCTCATCTCATCATTTTTTAAAGTTTCAAAACAGTGTTTCTTTCATCTGAAGGGTCGACTTCATCCAGTATGCAACAGCTGTTGAGTTGGTGCGGCTGTCGTGGGCGGCAGCACCACGACCAGCTGATTTCTTTAACTGTATTAGTTTGTATATTCCTAAAAGTGTATTTAATAAAACATTTCTAAATGCTTTCAGCGTTCAGGACCACCAGGAATAATCTACGAGACGTGCTATTATTGTTCTCTGGAGAAGGTTATGTTATCGTGACGTTTCGGTTTGCTCGCTGTGCAGGAGAACGTTTTATTGAAGCAGCGAGGGAGCAGCTCCATCAAGGTTATAGACTTCGGCTCGTCTTGCTTCGTACACCAGCGGGTCTACACCTACATCCAAAGTCGCTTTTATCGCTCCCCAGAGGTTATTTTGGGCCTGCCTTACGGTCTGCCCATCGACGTCTGGAGTTTGGGTAAGTTTGCTTCTCTTGCATTCATCATTCGTTTTGGTCTAGGCTTGCCAGTGATGATTGAAGCTAAATAACATCTACTTTTTCCAGTGGAAACGGCTCAGTAGTATCACCCATTTTTCCCTTAACTTCAGGTGTATTCGGCGCATTCGATTCGCCCACTGCCATCGAGATAATCTAATCCAATTGGCTTTTTATTATCTAGAACCTCAATCCTGAGCGTTTTTTTTTTTCACCACTTTGAATCGAGTTCCCGACGTTAATTTCCAACGATTGGGATTGAGAGGGGCGAAAACTCATTCCAAAACCTAAGGAGTGATTCGATACAGAGTGGCGAAACTGAAGTAAGCTTATTGGTTATTGTTTTTCGGCAGATGCTAACGTTTACTTTTGACTCTTTCTCTTTTACATTAGTTTAATGCCCTGGTGATTTGTCACGCTTGATTTATCGATACCTTTTATAACTCTAACTTGAGTGAAAAATTTTCTTAATTTCTATCGAAAGAATTTTTAAAGGTCACGTGACTATGACATAAACCCCTCACTGGGATCAACGACTAGCGTCTCAAAAGGCTGGGTTCATCAGAAATGAAAATTTCGAACATATCGAAATAATACATTTCAAAACTAGTATTTTTATGCAGGTTGGTTACTTCAGCCTGAGGGTATAAAGGCATTAACAGGTATTCCAGACAGGTACTAATCATGAGTATTTTAGAAGTAAATAGCATCTGGCGACAAGCTGTGACGCAGCCGGTGCACTTCGAGTATGATAACAGTAGTCCTTACTCACGTTTACTATCAGTGTCAGTGATTGCAGCACTTGAGTAAACTTAGTTTGTTAAACGCCAGTTCTCACTTTAGTTTTTTGTCACACATTAATATGTCGCAACGTTCAATCACGCTACTGTGCTTTTTTACACACCAACCAAGTGAAGAGCTTGCTGGTCTCTAATTCCCTCCTATGTGAAAAGAAACTGCGTAACCAGTACCTTTGTTACGCAGCCTGCCTCCACGGCTAACATTTAAGAAAAATATTTTTGTGTGTACAGAGTTGTTTTGCAACTTACGACGAAGCAATATTGTAGGGCAAAAAGTCTGTTGTGTGCACCGTGTTTTAGATAATGGCGATAACTTGATGGAAGATAAACAAAAATTAAAGGGCCTAAAATGTTTACCGCTATCTCAGTAACGTGGTCGTTACGGTTTGTATTCTTACACCCTGGAACCATATCTGCACTATATAGAAATAGAGCTCTGGTTTCGTGCTTGCATTGCTTTTAATATCCGCCTTCTAGAGGACAAAAATAGAAGTAGGAAATGTTAATACCACCAGTGGTATTTGGTACATAATTCGATCTACGAATAACTGTCTAGTTGCAGACTACTTCTTTCTACATATCAGCTTCATAAATAAGTCATTATAGACAAAATACACCGTGGTTGATATAATAAAAACTAGCAAAACACTCGTTCATAGCTTTATATTAGAAATTGACTGCATGTAAAGTTTCTCCCAGTGCGCTGTGTAGATGACATTACAGAGCACCCTCAACCCAGCTTTACCAAGGCTGCTCATTCTTGTCTGGCTGACCTAACTGTAAGGCCGCCGCCCCACCGTGAGACAAGCGACGTGCAACGCGACAAATTTGTTGCACGACAAAATGTAACGGAGGGTACAGCAGTCTACTGCCCCCACCGCCGCAACTACGACGCCTCGCGACACGAGTGCATTGCTGCAACACGACTCCCGTAAACATCGCATTGCGTTGCTTGTTGCTTTCTGTGGGGCCCCGGCCTTAGTGTTCTTATTTCCCGCTCTAGCCTCACTCCACCTTTATTATAGTTGTTATTTTGTATCAAAATTGCTTTCTTTCACTTTTTGTACTCCTTTTAATGAAGCTATGCTGTGCTTTCCCTCTTTATGCCCGGATTTACTGTTTTTCTGTGCCTTGATCCAGCGTGAGAACGCCATCGTGGATCTGCTTTACGTTAGTGTCAAGATACCATTTGTCTCTTCCTCTTCCTTCCTCTCTGGAATTTTTTTTTGTATGAAAGGGGGCATTTCATATTTATGTAATACTAGTAATAATAATCATAATTACTGTGTACAGGTTGCATCCTAGCAGAGCTGTACACAGGCTATCCTCTTTTTCCTGGGGAGAACGAAGTGGAACAGCTGGCTTGTGTTATGGAAGTGCTTGGGCCTCCTCCCCAAGCGCTGCTACTTAACGCCTCCCGACGACGGCTTTTCTTCGGTACGTGCAAGCTAGTGCGCAGGAAGCTCTAACTCATTTTTGTAAAGTACATAACCTCGAAGTAAGTTGCTAGCGTGCACAGTGAACTGAAATTAATTCTATTTTTTATACAATCGAGCTGCATTGCGAATTGTGTTATTAATTTACTCTTTTTGGTAAGTTTTTCTGTAGAGTAATCGCTAAGAAACACGACTTAGTTAGCAACATAATTAAGACAGTCGATTACGCGGATAAGTCTACGGGCTTTACTCCGTAAATTTGATTTACTCTCCTTGGTTTTTTACCCACGCATAAATTCAGTGTACTTTATAAAGACATCCGGTTTGCGGCATGCCTTCATACATATATTAATGAGGCACTATTTTATAGTATTTTTCCCTTGCATAATACTATTCGGTTCAATTTATTTTGATTATAATATCTATACTCACCTTTTTCATTGTTGCGAAAACCAAATCATTTCAATCTTTGCACCAGCTCACGGTAGGGCAACACGGGAGGTTCGGAACACCGTCCTTAGCAGTGTATATCTTTGTACTTTATGTCTTCCCCCCGCTGGGCTGACCTGTCGTTAGTCCCTGCAATTAACGGCTGGGCGCGAGTTTTACTTTGCTTGACTTGCCCTCATTACTTTTGATGGGCCTGTCTCCGCGCCTCTTCCGCGTAGAGTCAAGGGCTTGTTTTGTCGGGCAAGTCCTTAAGGATCTTTCCTCGGTCTCTGAAATGTTGTTGGTCGCGTTGCTGAGGGAACTCTATGCACCGTAAACTGACGCCCTTTCGTGTAGAGATGGTGGCCGCGTTATTTATTCTAACCTGTCTGCTATAATTACTGCTCCTCAGTTGGTGATTAGAACACCGTAATAGAGAAAAAGTAGTCTTGCTATTTTAGCATCACGGTAGTTCAAACAGGATTATGATAGCAACTCACCTCAGCACCTCCTTGTTACCCGAATTCAAGTCAGTCATGGTAGCGTTTGGCTTGTGAAAAATGTTCAGCAGCGAACGAGTGGGGACTGGCCACTTGGAAAATGCGATAGCAAAAACAGATATTATTGATGCTCTGTGTACTAGGAATCGATTGTGTGCCTCAAATAGTCCATTTGGGTGTATTGGCAGTTGAGCGCTTCAACAAAAGTACGTTTCTGGCATTACGCATTCGAAGAACGAAAATACTCTCGCGTAATGAGCCTCTATTTTCATGTCTGAATATTTAGGTTTGATTCACGGCTCGTTCGAATAATAATAGGTTGTATGAGTAACGATTTTTTCTAACGGCTAATTTTTTAAACAGCGATCTGCTCGAATGACAGATTGGCTATTCAAGTAACGACGTCACAACAACTGTCTCGGGTGTTAACACTTTCCGTATCCCGCAGATTCCAAAGGCAGTCCTCGCTGCATCACCAACAGTAAGGCCAAGAAGCGGCGCCCAGGCTCCAAAGACTTGAGTTCCGTCCTAAAATGCTCCGATCCTCTCTTCGTGAACTTCATTGCTCGCTGCCTCGAGTAAGTTCCCGCTCACGACTTTCTTATTTCATGTCCAGTCTTGGATTTATTACCCTATAGTTCTTTGCTGTGCTGGGTAAAATATCGCTATTGTCTTGCTTACTCTCGGAGGAGATTTAGTACCTACTCTCTTCGTTGTTTTCTTCTGTCGGTCAGTGTCTGAATGTCATGTAGCCAATTTCTCGTCTTAAGCGCTTGCAGGGCCGTGAAAAAAAGGGAAAATGAGCAAACAGTAAATTAATTGTTTTTACCCCTCCTTTTCTTACTGAATGCCAGTGGTTTCCCTTATAGTGGGGAGAAAACAATAATGCATAGAGGCGTCCTCGATCTTATACCATGTCAAACTGGTGGTCGAGTTAGAAAGCAATTGGGATGCGCTGTGACCCTTTAAATATTTTATTGTTTTACGTTGGTGGTCGAGGAAGAAACTAGGTAATGGGACTCAAAAACCCACATTGTATCTCATTCTTATACGTCGGCGAGCAAGGGAGATTGTACAAGTAGTACTCTAGGTTCCTTTACATAGTAGAGGAGAAAAGTAGAACTGATGCGCTGGAGCCCAGTTAATATTATATTGCCGTCCCCAGATGGGAGCCCTCAGCCCGCATCACCCCGGAGGAGGCTCTCCAGCACGAATGGCTCCAGTCTGGAGGCAGCAGCAACGCCTCTCCTGCGGGTATCGGCGCAGTTGGGGCGTCCACGTCCTCCTCACACAACCGCAGCAACGAGTCGGTGGTCTCTGCTACTAGCGGCGGTGGCAGCGGTACCACTGCCGCTACTGTAGCCGTCACCTACTCCACCGGTAGCTGCACCGCGGGTAACGAACCGGCCGGTATGGTCGTGGAGCGCCGCCGGGAGGTGCTGGCCGTGGGCGGGGGCACCACTGGCCTGGTAAACGGTCCCGGACCCCAGGGGTCACAGACCGGCCCTAGCGGCAACAGTCATAGGAAGCCTATGTCACTCAGCCAGGATGCCAGTGAAGAAGACGTGTATACTCTCTATAAGGTCAGTGACGAACACAGTGGTGGCTCGTGTTGTAGCATTGCAGAACTGCAGCATACGCTGTTTGCAAGCGATGTTATCAGTAGCAGTAAACATAGTGAGGTTTTTGTTTCATTTTTATGTATGCTTGTACGTCATGTAGTCACCGTGTGTAATGTGAGTAGTCATGTCCTAGTACATCTTGAAATGAAATATCCGTTCAACGGAATTTTGCTTCAACTTGACTAATTGCAGCTAAAGGCCCCAATGATGCAGGTCGTTTCCTTCAGACATATATACCGTAAGTTACAAATGCGACGTAGTCAAAATAGAATTTATTGACAAATCTAACTGCTTCAAGTAGGATTGGTGTTGTGTCGTGGTGCTTTTGGCTACAGCTGGAATACAATGTCAATACGATAATAGGAATAGTACCTACTGTATTCTTTGCTTGCGCGCTCTCGTGTGACCCTGTGAATGGTGCTTAATTTGTTCAGTTGGGATAAGTTCATGAATAATCGTGCAATCAGTACGACTGCATCATAACCATTAATTTTCATGTACAGCTCCTGATATATCAATAATTCGTTGCTGGAGCACCGCTCGTCTAGTATTTTATCTTTTTTTAATCTTTTGCGTGTTTACACAAAAGACCGAAAGCTCAATATTGTACCGGAATTAATGTAGACTTCCTGCTAAAGGCCCTCGCAGCGTTAATGGTGAAGCATTAAGTTTTTGACGATGCTTGAAGAATCGCACATACTGCAGATCAGCACTGGCCACGGATGTTCCGCGGAATATGCAGCATGATTGTTTCTTCCTAATTCTTAATGTCGGATTCGGTATCTATAGGGAAATCGAAAGGCCAGTGTGCAGAAAAATTCTTTCCCAGGAAGTTCACAGCATTTGTTAGTTTCATTTAACCAAGTTCGCGTAGCTTAAACATTGTTTACGAGCTTGCGTTACCAAGCTTTTATTTTTTCTAACTTTTGTCTTCGTTTCTCGCAGGTTTACAAAGGTCGTCGCAGCCGCGATAATTCCTCCAATAGACACAGCGGAGGGTCAGCTAATAAACTTATTTCCAAGAGCTTATCCCACGACCCTCAGGTGCCGGGGCACGTGCAAGGGCAGCAGCAGCAAATGCTAAGCGTCACTTCAGGACTCACAGGAGGAGGCCACACCCTTCCCCGGCCTGTCCGCGAGATAACAAACGCCATTTCCTCCACAAGCATTTCGGTGTCCCACAGCACCGGGACGGTAGACTCGACGGGCCTCAGTGGAGGTGGGACTGGGATTGGCTCTTCAGTCAAAACCTCACTCGGTGGCAATGTAAAGAGTAGTACGAACATTAAATCTGGGGGTGGTGGTGGCAACATGAGCGGGATGCTCGTGTCCAACATCAAGGAAGGAGGAGAATCTGTTGCCACTAGTCAAGATCTGGGTAAAAAGTCGAGCGTGAGTGAATCTTCCTTCGATGATGCCGGGAATTTCTTGCCTCCTATCCTCTAGAAGTGTTAGCTACTATCCTCTAGAAGTGTTAGCCTAGTACCTGTACTCTTTGTAATGATCCCTATATTGAGTGGATAGTTGACCTCCGATGTCCGTTGATATACTATCTGTACCTATTTAAATGAGTACGGTGAGGTTATGAGCTTTTCTAGAAGAAGTATGTACAGTATATTTCTAAGTAGATGATTTACAACAATCTCGCGTGAGAGTCAAATGATGTTTCTGTGCTTCATACTGAGTTACTGCTATATATATTTATTGAGGAACTGCACCCTGGCTCTTCACTAATGTATAATTCTTGTTAATGCTCTAACATTAGCGAAGCATGTACGCACTTATATAATAAGTGGCGAAGTGCGCGAGGTTGCGTTTTGTTCGTGAATTGGCAAAATCTATGCCAGTAATTAATTTAGAGTGAAATTATTGTTGACTTTTGAAGCTTTTTCGTCCAACCGTCCTTCTCTCATTTGTTGCACTTTATAAAATTTTCACCTTCCAAATTTCTTGCTGATATCAATTTCTAAATTGTGTGATGACATGTTCAGTTTTCATTTTAGCAAGAAATAGGTATGGATGCAATCATAACTGTGTACGGTGAGCTCCTGTGTTGTGAGAACTCATTACTCTTATTACTGACTGTTGTTCTAGTATTTTAATAATGGGAGGCGTTGTAATATCTCTGAACGTAAGACAGTGCATAAGAATTCCTCTTGAGTGGCCTCTGGATTGTCCAGCTTTCTGTAATGTTATCGTTTGAGTGAAGCTCGAGTGCGTAGTTGAGCTATGATGATAATTACATGTCGTCAGAACGTCTCTCAGGTATGCTTTATCACTACTAGTGAGATGACATTAAGAGCACACTAGGCCCTACTGTTTATGGGCACCTTACAGCCACGTCTCTACAGTATGGGTGCTGTTTGAAGATCACTTGTCACGTAACCGCCTCGAGATAAGCAACACTTAATGCAACGTCCAGTCAATCGCGATCAGACCTTCGGCCAGACAGGAAAAGTTAGCAAAGGTGAGGAAGCATCAAAAGTGTATACGCTTCTTGCTTGCAAAAGAACGAGTGTCTGCAACGTCACACTAGGTTTTGTTGGTATCCAAGGCGGTGACACTTAACCACACCTATGCACTGCTGCTCTTACCGACAGACTCGGGCTACAACTGATAGAATTCGCAGGCGGATGTATCAGATTGCCAATTAGTAAAGTTTTCGCTCTGGCATGACACTCATTTGTTGTTAGAATGGATTTCTACTAAATAGCAACATTTCCTTATCGATTGACACTATTTTATGTAAGTGTGACGTCAATAAGCATATATTATCGCAATTGCCGATAATAACCACGGTGATTTTACTCTCCGGAGAAGATCCTCTTCCGTCGTTGGCCAGTTAAATTTAATGGGACACCTCTTCCTCCTCTTAGGGCGTGTTAGTTTCCCTCTTTCAGGCGAGGTAATCTAATCCCATTAGCCTCATATTGTCCGAAGCTCCTTTTTCGATCATCTCAAACGTAATCGGTTTGTGATTCACCTCTGAAACTCAACTTTAAGTAAGGAATTGGTCACTCAAGATTGATATTTTGGACAAGTTTAACCCGTATCCGGTTGCTGGATTCCCGGATAATAACAAATCTACCGATATGCTGTCCACAATTGTGCCCAGCCTCCGGATACGGGCTAAAGCGATTCAGCTTGTATTGTCTCGATCGAAGTAAGGGAATGGATTGTACCTTCAATCTACTAATAAAAGGGTTGAGAATTTATACATATTTGTTAAAATAACTCGTGTTGAACACTGTCATCCAGATATGATGGTTTCGTGGTAGGATGAACCAAATTACTCGTATTGTTAGCTATTGTGATAACTACGCGCCAGGACTACGAGAGACGCGAACACTCGACAGCAGTACCAAGCAACCCACGAGATAACTGATATGCTGCTAAAAAGCACCACTTACGCTCACAAAAAATAAAATTGTGGCTGAATTGAGCTCTTGTAGATCCACGCGGCTAATTTACAACAGCCTCCATCGATGAATTTCATGCGCTTACAGACTTTGGTGTGAAACTCCGAACGAATTGACAGAATAGTCGTGAAGGAAAACGTAAGTGCCACAATCGCAGCATATGTGTCCTAAAGATTTTTTTTTTTTCTTTGGGGGGGATGCAACCAATTTGCCAATGTTCTCGCGGAAGCATACCGTAACGTTCCATGGAGGTCTAATCTGACAGATACTGTAGCTACCATCGCAAAACGTGCTCATGAAACTAAAAGAATATATATATATATAAAAGGAGAGTTACTGTATGTATGTGCAGTAATTTATATTTACACTTGAATTGATCACATGTAATAAGTAATACAATGCAGTTAAGCAGATGAGTGAGCAATCATTTATTGATCGAAACTAAATTGTAAAGATCGAATATTTCGCTGGTAATACGCTGGTGCCCAACGTCTGCCACAGAAGCCAAGCGTTGTCGTAACTTGCAATGTCTCCCTTAAATGTGTTATCAGAAAGAAGTCTGCTGGTCAGACGGTGTCTTGTGTTGTGGCGTTTATATATATTGTAGCTGATTCACGTCGTATAAATTTGAGTATCACTAGTTTGAATAAAATATAATGTAGTGAATGAATATGCCTAAATTTTCCTCTGTATTACGTGCCGTTAATTCTCTGCGAGCTTATACCCACAAAAACTTATGGAGCTTTTTTATATCTCCTGCTATTTAAGTTGCTTCTAGGTAATTTGATAGACTATCACCTGCTGTTGTTTGAATTCCTGCTTGCTGCTCAGTGAATTTTTAAAAAAATGATTATATACCCGAAAGTGAATAGTATCAATTGTTTGTGTTCATAGATCTGGATTTGTTTCACAGTGGTGAACAATGATCAGGAAAAACTTGTAATAATTTTTTGCAAGGCTCCGTTTCCTTCTTTTCAGAAATGTTGATTTATCATGTGTGGGAGGCGCGTGGTAGTTTGCGCGCTTTGGCAGTTTGTTGACCCATAGACTAACACTGTTCTCGATTGTCCACTCCTAATCCCTAGTCCTAATGGTGATCAATAAAACTGCAATATAATGTTTTATTGTAATTACTTAGGGGCCTCAAACAAAAGTAAACTGTTTATGGTGATGCCAGCAGGTGTTTGTCAGCTCGTATACTCGTGCTTCTCGTTAATAGGTTCATTCCTTGCGTTGCCATGAACAGTTTTTTTTGTTTGAGGTCGCCATGTTGATTGCTACCCGCGGTAGCAGCAGCCGAGCCTGCTGAACTCGTGACACTGAACGTTGCGGGTTCGAGCGCCAACCCAGGCATGCCGCCTTTTGCAGCGCTTGACGCTCTGACTCCGAAAGTGATAGGTATGCAAAGCTGCAGCGGGAGCACTTTCCTTTCCCAAAAATGGGGAGGGTAGGAAAGGGCAAGGGTCGTTGCATAAGCACCTTCCATCGATGGCGTCATAGTTCTTGACGAACCGTGATCGACTAATGCCGTACACTCCTTTGGAGCTAATTGGTCTCTATCCGCATTACGAGCCGTTGCGTGCGACTCTCCCAGGAGGGGGTGCAGTCAAATTTACTTCACTGTAGTTGAAGTTGCGTTTGTTAGCCGTTGGACTGACTTGGGAGAAGTGTGGTTTTTGCACAGTGTTGCACTTTTATATCTTCTATCCCTAATATAAAATTTATATTGTTCTATGAATAGTTTCCAAGAGAAATTATGCATGATAGTAACTTGGTGTCTTGCTTTGTTTGCTCGAAAAGTCTGGAAATAATTTCCAAAGGCTTGTAATGAATTATTGTATGTCCTAAAACGTAGAAACTCTTATCTGGTGACTAATACAACTTCCTCACTTTTCTTGCTTGCAATTCGAAGTCTCGTTTCATTTACATTTAACAAAAATGCTTCATCTACTAAAATGTTGGTTAGTACGTAGAATTGAAAATATTCTAGGGAATGAGTTCCGTAAAACTGATGATTAGTCGTAATATTCATCAAAAAATTAACAGCGAACACATTCAACTTGTTTTTCGAGAACGGCAGTAAATATGATTTATCGCAGTAAAGCTAAATGCACCCGCTATTTTTCTGCTTCAGACTACTGTATGTCTAAATAAGAAAAAAGTCAAAAACAATCGTCTCAGCTTTTTAAGCATTTCTATCTTTTATCTGTTGTCCATATGCACTCCTTTGCGAAATCTCTCTTTTATTATTCAACATTGGTGTAATTTGTAAATAACTCTGTTAATTAGAAATGTTTTCAGTCATGTTATCCAATGCGACTTGTAAGAATGTAAGAGTCGTCATTTATTTACGGAAATATTTATAGGTACATATGTAATATACTTCGGTTAATGCTGAAAAATCTAAATACCATCATTTATAATTTAATTTCAACACATGTAACTGTGCTCTAATGGTTTAGAAGCAAAGTGCATTGAAATCGTGATATTGGTCAATATTTCAGTATCCCGAATGGCACATTGTCATTGTGCTACTTTTCTCATAGCATATACCTACATTAATTGTGTACTTTCTCATTAACTACGGGCTCGTTGCCATAGGTGCTTGTGTCGAAAGAAGTTACTAACCTGCTGTAGCGCAGTAGGAATGTCACAGGCAGACTTCTTAGCAGTGCAGTAGCTCTTGCAGTGTACTTCAATTGTAACGCGCCCTCTCTCTCCCATATGTAAGCATCATTTTAATCCTACATAAAGTGAAAATATATTTATGGACGATAGTGCGAGTGGATCTTCAGCTCCTAAATAGATTTAGCGATATTAAGTTTGAGAGCCGAGCTGAATGACAGAAACATCAACGATCACTTACTTACTCACTTCTGATGGGGCTAAGGAGCTGCTCAGGAAAGTTGTGATTTCTCAGGGACGGACTAGAGTCCTACCATGCTAGAGTATTTGAATAACTCCTGAGGACGCAATTATTACGTACGCCGAGGAGGTAATGTTCTTGTCGTGTTTGTCTGGCTCTTTGTCTGTCACCAAGATGACTAAAAAAGTTATGAACACATCTTTGCGAAATTTACAGGAATAATTAGGCCTGTAAACAATAACAGATGATTAATGTTTGGTGCAAATCCGTTCATCTGTCTGTTTGTTTGTCCGTCTGCCTAGTTTTTTAGGCCATAGCTCGAAAAGTAATGGACGAATTTTCATGAAATTTATATGAGTTGTTAGGTATAATACGAAGAGCAAATGACCAAATTTTTGGGATGATCTGTTTGTTTGTTCGTTTGTTTGTCTCTATGTTTGATTTTGTGCTTGCCAGCACAATAACTCAAAAAGTTATGGATGGATCTGGATGAAATTTACAGGAATTGTTATTAATGTTAGAAGACAAATAATTAAATTTTCGTGTTGATCGGTTGGTCTGTTTGTGTGCTTGACTTAAGTTTGTCATAATGTTTGTTAGCAGCATAACTCAAAAAGTTGCCTACGGATCTTCATGAAAATTACAGGAATTGTTAATACCATCAAAAGCCATAAATGATTAGATTTTAGTGTTGATACGATGAAAATCCTGGTTTTAGAACCAATTTGAATTACCCGTCACCGTTGCCTTGCTTGGCGGAGGTATGCGCTCTCAGAGTGCTCTCTAGTTAGCTTATATTGCGGATGGTATTTTTGTTTCTAAATGTGGGCACCGACTATCTTCGCAAATCCCGACAAACGTTTTAATTGTAATTTCTGTGTATCCTACTGTATTCACTTTGTACGTGCCTTGCCGCTAGGTTGTGTTACACATTCCTAGACGAAAGTACTACCTAACATTCTGTTGTACACTTACAGTTTGTCTAAGAGATACCTTGGAGACGTCAACAAATGCTACCAAGAACACTCAGTAAGGCGTCATATCTACCACACTATCCGGAAAGTTCATGCGCTTTTCTGTTAGACAAGTCACTATAAAAATCGCATTAACTTTCTTGATTACCTAATATTACCTTTGAGAAACAGTGCTCTCAATGGCCTCATACTGCTGTACATTCGATAAAGATTGGGTCATTTTGTGCGAAGAACCGAATGAATGCATCAAGGGCCATAGGTGAGACTGTCCTAATGATCAAATCATATCGTCTTTTTCATCAAGAACTTATCGCAAATTCCGTCGATGCTTCAAGATCTGATGCTATCTATGCAAGAGTCTGGAGTACATTGGATACTGCGAAGTTGGAGGTCTGCCTGTCTGCGTGTGCCCTGTGCTGATCTCTCCTATGTAGTTGCTTGTTTTTCTTGTGAATTATTGCTTCGCATGTTCTCTTCACGGTAGTTTTACCAAAGATGAACCAAAGACTTAATTTAATGAGTTATTTGAGAGTACGTAGCGATGTCAGTACTATTATTATTGCGTATAGCTGTATTACCCCCCTTGTATCGTCACAAGCGTTATCTGCGTTCTGTCGGACAGGCCAAGGCCTTGTCGGGCAGACTCCCTGCCGTGCATTATCGAATCTCCGTCGTAATTAAAATATATATAAAAGGAAACGAAATCGCTTTAATATCACTAGGCACGAAGAGAAACTCATTGCATGACTTCTTGAAACGAAAATGTCTGACAGTTTAATGCTTTTATTTGCTGTTGGATGTCTCTAATATTTGCCAAGTGACATGTGATTTTTTTCGTATCTCAAGTCGTGAAGACTGAAATAATGAGAAGCATCTGTTAGGAGGAGGAAACAGCACCAGTGTGTTTCAGAGAAAATGCAATCGTTTTGAAATATAAATAAGATAGGAATATAATCATCTGTCACCACTTAGGCTGCTATTTTTTTTTTTAACTAAACGTATCGGCAGTTCACTAAGCCTTTCCTACAGCCCATGTGCATCCTGGCAAAGCGGTCTCAGCAACACGCAGTTCTGATTAGCTTTTAGGGTGTAAATGAAATCCGAAGAAATTATTGTGTAATTGATAAATTGTGTTGTACTGTTGACAAAGAGCGACAAAGTTATGTACGTACTATAGGAAAGCACATTTGGATGTTGCGTCCAAACGGTCCTTGCATCATACGCTGTATTTCTGATTAGCTTTTAGAGTTGAAATGAAGTCTATAGAAGTCATTGTGTGTTTGTTCGGATGTGCTTTAGTTTTCACGGACGCTCGGGTGTTTAGAAGTGTCTGGCAAAATTTTTGCTACGGTTACAACGCATGTGTTACGCCCCACGGAGAAGCATCTTTTACTAAAAGGCGGAACGTTACACCTGTACTTGGTGTCAGATCTGTCCTGTAAAGTGAAAAATGCAGTGTCGCGTTTTGCTACTCCCGATTATTAATGCAAACCTGTGGCTCCCGTGTGGTGAACTTGTTGAGCTACAAAATTGTACTCTTTTAACTATTGTATGTGCCCTTCATATAGTATGCAATATAGGTACCCAAGTCATTAATGTAGATTATTATCATTCATCGTGCGGCCGGCAGCGTGCTGCATCTGTACTAATAAATAATATTATCCTAATGGTAGCAATTAATTTTATACGATCCTCTGATGTGTATTTTGTTAGTGTTAATATGTTCCCTTCTAGTAAACACACGCTAAACGTCGTAGCTTTGTAAGTAGCCTTAATACTGCGAATGTGTAAAGTCTCTATAGAGCTTTCATAGACCGCTTCTGTTGGTACCTTTAGTGATGCAGCTGTTGAGCCTCCTGGGATACTAGATTTTTTTTCGCAAAGAATATAACATCACTTGTGGGAATAAAGGTTTCGAACTCGAAAATCTACCCGTCGATACATACTAACCCGATACCAGGTTGTGTAATATATTACTTGTACTATGGTGCTTCAGTGAGTTTTTCTTTCTTCTACGTGATCTGTTCCTATTCTCTTACTTGCACCAGCAATTCACACTGCACATCCAAAAATCACGTCTTATAACTGCTGCTGTGAGACGTAATAGTGCCCCTGTTTGTAGAAATAACGCTTAATGAGTAAGTTCTCAGATACTGAGGATAATTGATACTTCGTTAGTCCCACTGGAATTTGTTCTAAGTTTAACTGGCTACGGCGAGAAAATCCTCAATTTATTTAATTGTTCTCTGAGTTGACTGTCAAACAAGTTATAGCTTTGGCAGTATGCAGTTCGCAAGTGCTACGTAATAAGCTAATACGCTGCTACTTTTTTACTACTACTCCCTGAAGTAGGTATATCATTATTTTTGTGCTTTAAAAAACATGTCATTCTCATTGATCGGTAACCAACTAATGACCAAAACCTGGAGCTTATGTTTCAAAAACTGAATTTATTATATAACTGACTGATGCAAAGCTGTCGCATATGATAAGTTAAACTTTACTTCTTCCGTCTGCTTCTTCAATTACCTATTTCAAATTTTTATTAAATATTTTAATTTGATGATGAAAAAAATCCATGACGAAGGCATAGGGAACATATCGTGTCCTTTGTAAGATCTATGATCGGTCCCAGTCCAATCTAAAGCAGTATTCATAATAACATGGGACCGAATGAATTTTTTGTGTTCTCCTTTCGTTTTCTGATTGCTGAGCCCATGCACTGTACCGGTGTTTGATACCTCCCCTCCATACGTCAACGGGGGGGCTCCCGTTTTCTTTTGTTCTGAGCTGAGGCACACTATGCTGTACCAGTGACACTTTGGTACCAGAGTGATCTGTTTTCTGTGGTGCATATTGTGCTCAGTACACACGGTGTGTCGCTACTGTGGCACTTTGGTGCATGGTGTCCTCCTTTAATTCCACCTATGCATTTCGCGTCATGCACCTTATGAAAGATCTTTACATGTTTTACCCGAGAATGCGTGAATTTGTCTTGTTTCAAGCCATCTAAGTAACCAAAAACTCTTCTTTACACATATATCCCTCTCAACTAGTTGTTTCCTTCTTTCTGTTTGCGCAAGAGAGGCAATTTCCTTTGTGGTAGCAGTTGTGTCTTTTATTTCTTGAGTTAGTCAAATGATTAGTGATTTTTAAAAATATTTAAATAACGAAAAGGTTCAGTCTGCTAACTTTCTTTAAAAACCAAAGTAGTTAGTCGACTTCGCCTTTTTGTTCCCCATTTAATAATATTATGATTTCATCATTATTCCAAAGCTACTGTTACGGTGTAGAATAAGCTTGTGCTGTATTGTCTATTATAAAGAATGCCTCAGAGGCATATCTTGTCTTTCACCTATTTAGTAGGGAACTAAGATAGATACCGTATACTCATTCGTGTGAGTGTTGTATTGATGGTAAAGTTTTTGAAGTGCTGCTTGAGATGGCAATGTTTCCCAAGCGCACTTTTGTGTTCATGCCGCTTGAGGAAATAATCCCCTCCACTTTTGCGAGTTTTATATCTACTGTGAACTTGTGTACCCGGCCGTCGACAATGACGGCAAATTCTATGAAAGAGCATTTAAGTAATAGAATAGATGTCGCAGAAAATCTGGTGTTCGGTGAGGCAGAAAATTTTTAGACAACTTATGTTGGCTTGAGGAGTCATCGCTCGCCCCCGTTTTATATACAGTATGCTCCGTGCCGCATTCATCATCGGTTCACGCAGTTGACTTATTGCTTCTGTTATGGTCAGTAGTGAGCGAAGCTTACAAATTAATAAATCTATAAAAAAAATGCTTGGTATTTATTACTGCATAATGATTACAATGTTGTTTGTCACTGTCTGTCCGATTTCTGAAAGAAGATTGATTTCTTCTTGTAGGTTGAAATAAAGAAGCCTTTTATTTCTCGCCTATTTTTCAGCCATTGTGCAACACGTTGCTTAAAAAGTCTGGGATAAAGTCATATAAAATATCCGGCACTACATTGTTTTCCCTCAATTCATATTTCAAACAATTCTAGAGTTAGTGTAAAATGACGCCATTAAGGAGAAATTACAGGCTATGAAGTTACTTTATTTCCTGGTAATGATGAACAAATTGTGTTCCTTACATTGATTGCATTCTGTCATTTGCCTTGATTTATGCCTTGCCATGTATCCTTGAGAAGATCAGTGTCGTAGATATACACTTGCAAATGCTATCATTGGGCACGTTATCAGGTATTGACCATGCCGACTCCGAAGTGGGACGCATTTATATTTTGGTATGAAGTAAATTTTTGATCTTCGCTTATTGCGTTCTAGACAATAAAGCGTTACATATGTATTGTTATGGGAAAACTCTTGGGATGCCAAATATAAGGCCGCTCGGGTGGCAGTCGTTAAATATTAAAAAAAATTATTATCAGCACATTTCCACACGGTTATCACAGGCAAAACTTTTTGCATGCTTCTCTGCTTTAATTTTCATGCTAATGGCGTGCAGCTTAGCTGAATTTGGTACAAACATTATGGCTCTAGTTATCTAAAGATTGAATTTCCTGCAGCAGATTAACGATTCACATGCTGGCGGTTTTCCTGTTGAGTGCTTGCGACTTCATTTACTGTTTTTTCGATATTTAAAACTATATTCTCTTTCTTTTCAGCAGAATGCAAGTTATAGTATGTACTGTAGAAATATGCACATTAGCGGTTAGACGATACCTACTATATTTTATTGTATTCCTTGAGGCTGAAAAATATGTGCTGTACAAATAGTCACCTGATTATTATTGACTGCAAATATCATAGCTTCATGGTGGTATCTTTTGTGGATATGAGTATCTATGTGTTCCCAACATTGTGTATTAATAAGCGACTGTGTTAATATTTGACATTTCGGTCGCTAGTTTATCTTTGTTGTCATTAGTTGTTGATCATTGTAATGATCTTATGAAATAACAACATTATGTTGTGCTAGATCTTGGTGTATTGACGATAATCATCTTTTTACTTACTGCCCTCTACAGTCGGTAAGCTTTTGTGAAAAGTTAAATGTAGAAGAAGACTTAATTAAATGAAGAGTACGTTGTGCTTTAGTTTACCTAAAGCTTATCAGGATGTCCTAGTTGAACTTGCAGACAATATATCACTTTCTAACATACTCGTGTTTTAATACTTCCTTTCGTTGCTTTTTGTTGTGGGAGGAGGAAGAGGAGCAGGAGGAGGAAGAGGAGCTAGAATAACGAACTTGAGGGATCTTGTGATGATCGTCAAATCAATGGCTTGGCTGATGTACCTAAGTCACGGTGTTCCCAACCGGGGGTGCTCGCACCCGGAAGGGGTGCGAGATGACCTTCCAAAGGGTGCGAAACTTCGATAAAATAGAATTGGATGCAATAAATTCGTTCCCAAATTTAGTATAAACTTTATTCTTCATCTGTAATCAGATGAATTATTTTTTTTATGGGGTGCATGCACCGAGATTATGCAAAACGGAAGAAATTGACACAGGAACGAAAACAATCGAGCCATAATTGTACAAATGGCAACCGTTACAAGAATTACATTAGAGGGATGCAGCATTGAGCAAGACTGGGGATAATGTTTCCAAAGGATATTTGAGACGAGGTAAGCAAATGAAACCTATGCATTCATCGAGAATGTGCAAAAAGAAAGAAATTGACTTTAGAGTTAAAGTAATCGATCCATAATTGTGCAATTGGCGTTCCGAATCATGGGTTACTCGCGCTAGCTGGGTTGCGAGATCTTGGGTAAAATATGTTGCACATATGAAAGTGTTCACAAATTTTGCGTAAATTTCATTCTCTACCATCCGATGAGTAATTATTTTGATAGGAGATGCGAGAAGATCGCAAAAGCTTTCCAGGGGTGCCAGGCTTAGAAAAAGTTGGGAATAGCTGGTCTAAGTATTGAGCGTTTTTGACAAGACCAGGTTTTTCGGTGACCGGAAGCTTTTGACTATTTTTGAAGCAGAAAATGAGAAGCGATAATTTTCTATTCCACATAACAATTTCACTTCTTGCAAGCCATCTTCATAATAAAATATATTTATCTCACATATATACGGTGAACACACCCAAGTTTTCTCTTTGCCTCAATGCTGAAATTTGAAATTCTGGTAGTGTGAAGAACAGGAGAAGTGGCCAGTACCGTGAGCCAATTTAAAAAAAAACACAGCGACGAACTCTCTTCCGTCGTCCCGATTCGTACCCTGTGTCACGTAGCTGACGTGGGGGCTTGGCCTGGCCACTGCGTGGGTCACCAGAGATGTCGTGGACTCAATATTCGCATAAGAGGATACCTACATCGCTTTCAAAATATGTTGTGATGCGAATATTATGCTATTTTTTCAAATACTGACGTGTTACACTTCTAGCTCTCAGCCTTCACAGCTAGGCTCTTCACTACACCTTAGAAAACAAATGTTCGAGTGGTGGGACTGCTAGGCATACGATGCGGTGGTTAAATAAGGTGTTAATAATAATAATAATAATGGTACGAGGCATACGTTCGCCAGAACTCTGCAGTTATATCGTCATTAATCGCTAGTTTTGCGACAGTTTAATATGGTCTATAATATTGCCGCCTAACGGCCCGATATGTGATCCTGAAAATCGTATAGTCCTGATTGAGAATGACGATAGAGAGCGGTATCTATACTGCAGAAAAGACCAAAAAGTAGTAGCAGTTTCTCTTAATATAAATCTATTTTATCATGAGCAACTATTTCTAATTAGAAAGCTGATATGCTTAGTAAAATAACGCTTTAGAATTAATATTAGGCACTACTGGACTAGTCATATTAGCCCTCCAACACGTGAAAAATATTACATAGAAAATAGGGAAGATGACCATGATAGAGCGCGAATACAGAGCCACCGTTGAGGCATCAGCTGTCGGATGCACGTAGCAATGGCGTTCATTATACATCTTATATTAATTATCAAAATCACTCTTTATAGGTCAAAATGATCGATATTTAGGTGATTTCATTGCAGTAAAAACACTTCAAGGTAATATTTTCGTCAAAAATATCGATTGTTTCCTTGAGCTACAACATTAACTAAGTGCAATGCAATTAAATCATAGTCGCTTTATTTTTTTCATCTAAGGTTAACTTTAGGTATTTATAACCTGAATGACAATATCGGTAACATTTTAATCTAGGCAATTTAATAAAAAGAATTTTTAGCAAGGTAGAATAGCTTTCAATTAACTTATACTGTACATCTAAAGCACTGCTAGCAGGTATTTTTGTAGATACTATAACAATTGGGTCTTATTATCCTCCTTACATGTAATGCGGACCCAGTGAGAAGTATTTTCTATGAGAATATTCACATAAAACCAGTTTTGGTACGAAAAATAGGTGCTGATGTATTATATGATAATAATTAATCCAAATCGAACCCATCCTGACCTATTCTTATCCAATCTAGCCTATTCTGACCTAACATATACTTTGAGATTAGCAGCATAAAATGCCATGATTGAAAAAAAAAAAATTAATATCAGCCAGCCAAAAATAAAACTTTACTGAGAGATAAATTAATTTTTTATCAGTACTATGTTAGAAAAGAAACTATTGAACACTCAAGCAGTGATGTTGGTGCCAACATTCTGCTTCTGCTTTCTTGTCATCCGTCACGCCTTTCCGTGAATTCCGTCAACCCTGTCAAGCCACCTCATTGTGCCCCAGCAAGAGCTGGTAGCTCTCTGCCACATCTCACGGCTAGTTTGAGCAGTTGCTCACTTGCAGTGGTGGAGTGTAGGCGGACGTCGCAGAAGAAATTCTTCGTATTTACTCATTTATACCCCTTGTCTAGTGATTAAATTTGGTTATTGTTAAGAGTGTCACTGCTTCATAACGTTGGATACTTGAATTTGACTTTGGGTATGGTTCGGTTGTGGTTCATTTCGAGCTTTCTGTGTTTAATTTTTTGATAGAAAATGTGTTTAAGTTATTTGTTTAAATGCTTCCGCATATATCGCAAAAATGAAAGGATTCTGATAAATGTTATTTGATAGTATAGAAATAATTTTAAGGTATAGTGTCACGATATAAGAACTATGTACAAGGAAATTTTGAGAAAATGTGTTGTAATTTTATTGACTCTCCGCGATTCTAATCTTAATCAGCAATCTTGCAGCAACTTTATAGGCCTATGAGGTATTCTTCATCTGTTACAGGTATTAGCCTATATTTCTGAACCAAGTTTAGTTTCACTATTACTGTCGGTACTCGTGATGACGATAATCAAGTCCATCCATTGCCCAATTCTAAAGAAAGCATTTACGTATCGTGTGTCCGTTATAATGCTGTACGCCATACCGTGCTCATTCTTTCGTTCAATACTCTTTCAACGTCCAACGTAACCAAGAATGTGCTAAATTTTAGGGTCCATGTATCGGACCAAACGTATTTTGGTAGGTAATTTCTACTGCGTATTAGGTATCTAAATTAAAACTTGAGCTGAAAACTGCTGTGGACTGGAAGCCATGAGAGTAACCGTAGTTAGCCTAGATTTGAATAGCGCGCTTTGTTACCTAATTAGAAAGGAAAAACGTCGAGTGCGGAGCACGCTTTTGGATATGTGCATCCATCCCTACGCACCAGCTAAGAAATGTAGGCCCTATGTCATCGTATGTAGCCTAATGTTGGTAGTAATGAATCGTCTTGATAGCTGTTGCATTATCGCTTGTGGTATTCAACTCTCACTTCTAATTAGGAGCAGTTCAGGTCCATAAATATTGATTTAAAAATTAGTGCACGATGTTCATAGACGTCATATCTACCTACTGAAGTCACGGCCACAACTATGCAGTCGTATTACCGTAGTTGAGTTTGGTTCTGGCTGCTAGCGGCAACGAAAATTGTTACGTTGGTAACGGGCTTTAGGTAGCTAACGCCTGAAATTCGGTACACGAGAGCGAAATTCGCCGCGTCAGTCGATGTTCTCTATGGTCATCTTCGATCCCACTCTGCTTGAGCTTCTCCGGAACTAAGGAACTTCAATGGTGCGCTCTCTATTCAGTGTTACAAATCGGGAACTCAGGATACTGGCATCTGACAAATTACCTAGAGCAAAGGCCGAGTTCGCCTGATCGTCTTTTGACAGGGTTGGAACCCGTGACGCGTCCGAATCTTTCATCGTTTCCTTGTAAACAGCAGAAACGTGCAAAGCTGTTTGAGTTCTAATTCGTTTATGCTTGAAGAAGTGATCAAAAACTTCGCCAGTAACACTTGCTAAAGCCCACGGACATGACGGCTAACATTTTAATAAATCTTTTAGTTAAACATCCAAGCGGTATAAGAAACACCGTCTCGTGTTTGTATATTTATCAAAGCTCGGCATCTCCGATTATGGTAAGATGTTACGATGGCGAAATCGATGGTACGCTGGCCATCGCCATCACACTTACGATGGAGAATGCAATACCATCGCTATCGGAACCAAAAGGTCGCCAATATTGATAGGCGATAGCCTACAATGAAATAACCATCGGCGATGGCTATCGTAGGGCGTCACAATCGGCGATGGACCATCGCATTAACACATTTTAAAAATACAAGATCTCAAACCACAAACATCGAATAAAAGCAGCATCTCTTATAACCTCGGCCTGTGTACTATTTTCACACCAGTAATACTATTCCTACCTGATGAAAGGTGCGAAATATAAGGCCCAGGTTATTAGGGTTAGTTAAAGCCTGCTTTATAAAGTTTAATCCTCCAAATGTAATGACTAGAGTCCGGATTTATTCTGCTTAAAAGTGCAGTTATGGCTCCTAAAAATTGCTCATATTGCATCTAAAAATTGCTCTTATTGCACCTAAAATTTGCTCTTGTTGCACCTAAACAATAATGGTGAAAGAGATAGGAAACAAAGAAAAGGCAAATACAGCAAAAGATTGAAAGAAAAAAAAGTTGGATAGCAAACGGGAATAGCATGTCAGTGGATCAACGGACACCTATTTCAGTTCCAAATTATATTATAATTATCGGTGGGTATCCATTGCGTTTGTGGTAATTGACGATGCTTCCCAGTGGCAAGAATGATTCTTGCAAATATCCCGCTTTACCTGTTTCCATGATGTTTTCCCGGACTGGAAAAGGTTATCAAAATCTAATAGTCAAAATTTGCAACTCAATTATATTTTAACCCCAACAAATACATGGAGCAATAATTGATAAGGGAACCAATTGTCATGGCGTTTGAAATGAAGTGACACGTGGCAGTGATAATAAGTGCCATGAGTTCTCACGTCCGTCATCGTAACGCGTTCAGTCACGAAACTGAACACGAGAGGTGCGTCAACTTTTTTTTTTGTCTCTGTCCACACGTAGAAGTGTGCTTCATTCATACGAATGACGCTGCGCGTTCACTTGTGATATAGTTTCTTTACATTTTCGCTTATATTTTCCGTTGGTTTGCAGTCACATTCGTATCCTATAACCTATAGACTGATTTTGATAGGAATAGCCTATTTTAAAAATAGTTATAACCTGATAAACTGACGGAAGAGAACTCAGCACAGAGCAATCAGTTGGACTACCAAATCAAAGATGGCGTCCGTGTTTCAGGCTGTATAGTTTTCTTCTCAAACGGGAGTACTGTACAGTGATTCTGATCATTAAAGTGAGGATAAAAAATATCGACTTGTCCATGATCTGTGAACGCTGCAGAAGATAAATTTAGCATTTATAAGTTCTGTTTACTGAACTTGAATGACGTAGCGCGTTCAAAAAAAGGACATGCTTCATTCTTCAATCTACCGCGTTGGCTGCAGTTACTTCTCTCAAATCAACGCGCCGCGTCCATCAGTTTGAGTGAACGCGTTACAATAAGGGACATGTGAACACGGCCTAATATATTGCATTTATAGCTCTCATTGCAGTCATTGCACTTATTATAGTTATTGCACTAACATTGGAAACTGCATAAATCCAGGCTCTAGTAATGACCTTTGAAAACCTTGATAGTAATTGGCATTGTTAGATTTGGGGAATGTATTAAAATAAACGGTCAATTTTCCGTAGAGGTCCGTAATGACATAGCCTATTTAGGTAAAATAGGGTATTCTAAGACGTTTTTCATGAATAACATTTTCGTCGAAAATGCTTAGTTCTCTAGCCTATTTAGGTAAAATAGGGTATTCTAAGACGTTTTTCATGAATAACATTTTCGTCGAAAATGCTTAGTTCTCTAGCCTATTTAGGTAAAATAAGGTATTCTAAGACGTTTTTCATGAATAACATTTTCGTCGAAAATGCTTAGTTCTCGAGATGTATGACTCCAAAGTTCCCGTTGTTTTTCTATTGAAAACCGCCATTGAGGTCGTGTCTCGCCATCTAGAACAAAGCCTCGTAATATTTTTTCGACTACTACGTGGCTCTTACTCATTTAGGTTAGGCAAGCAAGGACTTGTTCTGCTAATATCCTACTAGAAATATATAGGTAGCTATAAAAAAACAGCGTTCAGCGATATCGCCTTAGCCGTAATTGAAGATCGTATTTTTTCTCATAGAAAAACAACGGGAACTTTAAAGTCAAATATCTCGAAAACTAAGCATTTGTGGGAAGAAAACATTCATAAAAAACGTCTTAGAATGCCTTATTTTCCCTATATATATCAACAACAATGCTAAATACTACTATCAACAACAATACTAGTATCAACAACAATACTATATCAACAACAATACTGACCTCTTCGAAAAATTCATCAAATGAACTTAGTAACCCACTCTTTGATTTAATGTTACTAGAAAACAAGTGTTTCAAACTTTCAAGGCTGTTTCTCTGTAGTTTTAGCCTTATTTCATTAATTCATCGTCATCGGAAGTACAACCGATGACGATGCCCATCGTATGCCATCGCTGATGGGATGTTCAGCCATTTCATCGGACCAGTTCTTCCTCAAAACACCATCGCCGATGGAGAAAATGGCCATCGCCGATTGTTTTATACAAATTCCATCGAACCATCGCTATCGCCGATGGATTTTTGCAATGTTCCGTCGTAAAATTGTAATTCATGCGATGGTGATGGTCTTCACGATAGCGCCTTCGTATAATCGGCGAAGGCCATCGTGCCAGGCTCTGATATTTATGAATTTGGATCTTACGTGTCACGCTCTTAACGAAATAGATTGTCGAAAAATAGGCCAGGTTGCAAATTTTGTAATTATGTTGCGTTTTTATGGAGATGGAAAAGCAAAAGTTTGACCAAGTTGCACAAGATGGCGAAAGCGGAATCCTTAGCCGTTTAGGCTAACTGAATGCCCTTCTTGCTCAGCCAATGTTGAAATCGCAAAACGAAAGATATTTCCTGCTTCTCTTAGTGCTGCCATAGAGTCTGATTTTGTAACATTCTCCAAAGGTACTTCGAAACTGTATTTGCTCCCAGTTCACGATGTAGCTACAAATTCAGTAGATGATCAACGAAGCACAGGTGAAGCGATGATTTTTCACGGGGCAGCTAGTAGACGCAACAATAATTTTTTCCGCTTGCTTTCTTCCCAAGAGTGAGCTATTATCGCTTCAACGCAAAACTTTCGATATAGGTACCGTACTGAAAGTGTGTCATACGGTAGGTAGGACTGTAGGATACGCGCCGGAAAATTTGATTAAATTCAGTAATGCTTTGCTGCTTGCTAATATAAACTCACTGGTTCCGGATGTCATCTTAAGTGGGGAAAGATTGTGCTACTTAGATGAATTGAAAAAGTGAGTACTTATCTCATTTCGCAATTTGAGTTGGCCGTTGTAGCTTATCCTTGCCTTGAGAACTGAGAAACATATTACTAGTTACAAAAGTATGTTAAATGAAGACGGGTCTTCACAAAGTCCTGGCTAGTTTTGACTGCGTTGATTTTCTACGGTACTTTTAGGTTTGCAAGACACAACGAAACGTAACGTTCGGGCGATTTACACAGGCTTTGAAGACGCCAACTTACCATGGGTACCCGGCTTGAACGGAAAAGATTATCCCGATCTTAGTATGCTAATTGAAGTTATTTTAAGCCTTAAATGCAAAAAACGTGCTATTACGGCACATATTAAGTATTATTTTTCTTACGAGCGTCTTCAGATTAAATCATACATTAAGGAGTTAACTGTAGCTTTGTAGTTTTGTCTCGTTGAAGCTCTATATAACAGCATTTTCTTGAAATTTTATTATTGTTAATTTCAGAACAAAAGCAAAGATCAAAGCAGATGCACAAATTTCGTATAGTTTTACAACTTTGGCCGCGTATTCAGCGTGCCTTGTGTAATGCTCATTATCACAGGAATATCATTACATAGGTAAAAGTTGTTGGAATTGGTATCAACGTGTCGAGCAATTCTTATTTCGCCAGCGTGATACCCTATACGGAACCGCATATTTTATTCGAAAAAACGCTGTGTCTTATGTTTTAAGAATTTATTTCGAGAAATTATGCTAAATTCTTATCAGTGAATTAGACCCACTGTTTATTGTTGTTCATTCAAACGTTTACTATGAAACACGATTTGTTTCGTACGTAAGGAACTTAATAACAGTGGCACATTACAGCCCTTGCTTGTGTTAGTTCAGGTGAAGGAATTAATGTTAATTCGGGCATGCAGAACATGCAGTTAAATGCTAGCCGTTATGCTTAATGTGTGATGGTAGGGCTACTTTCTTTTGGTAGAACTTGTCGTCAACTGACACTAAGATAGGTACCTAAGTGAAAATGATTAACATGAGTTGCTTAAGATCAATCCGCGTTATGCAGCTAGTGATGATCTTCAACTCTTCAAAAAAATTGAGTTTACGATAGATGTTAACCTCACTTTTTCTATATTATTGAAGCTTGTGATAAATGTCCTGCGTATTTTTATGAAGGCGTCTCTGCCTTGCCGTTTTGTATCGTAAAATTACGGTTTGAAAGAAGCCTGGGGTGTATTCGACTGGCCTTATTCGATGTGACGTTTTTAGTCTGTATTCGGATTAAAAGTTAATTTAGTCAGAGGGAAATGAAAGACGCTGTGCAGCATCTGCTACGCGATTCGATTGATAACTGAAAGAAAATTAATAATACTATTTATTATAGAGATACCGTCGTCTGCAGCGAAGGAGTTATGCACTATCCATTAGTAAAAGCGCTGGTTAACAAGGTGCTTTCGAAGCTGGAATGTGAGACCTGGAGGTCAAATTGACCATTTTCTGAGATGGGGAACGCCATTGCCAGACGAATCGACCGCATTAGCTGAATTTCGGGCATATATGCAGTTTTGCAGCGTGTTGCTGATGAAACGCAACTATCAAAGTTAGTTAGTGCTAGTCCCTGCTATATGTTCATTGTTTACAATAATGAATGAAATAGTGACTGCTTGCTGCGTGCATCTTATAATTCTTACTGCACCTTTCCTAGAATCACTCTTTGTATAAATGACCTTGCACAGGCTGCACCGTACCTTACTTGATTTCTACCTGAAATTCCCCAACACTCAGTGTTGTCCCAAACCGAGCTCTCATATAAATGTTGTTGCTTGGAGACTGTACACAGGATATGAGAAAAAGGGCAAGCTAGACGATGCCGTACGGGCCAGTATTCCCGTTCGTTATTTCCATCGCGTGTCGATGTTTGGAATGGTCTTGATGGCTTTGTCTTTGCTGGTGCTGGTATTGGCAGCTTAAAACGATCTGTACACAGAACTATTCTGTGAATCGGATCTTTTTTTTCATTCTTTTGTTTTCTCCAGCCGCTGGGCTGGTTGCGTTGGGGGTTTGTTAACCTCATGGAGTTTCTCCGTTCCTACGTCGCCAGCCTGGTGTGATTTAATAATGATAATAATAGACAAGAAGTGACGGAATTGGTGTGCGAGCAGCGGCTGTGACGTCATTGGAGCCAAGCGACGCTTCACCGCATTCTATGACAGGCTTAGTTCAAGAAAATTTACATGCCCTCCAGTTTTTACTTAAGTTCATTAATAGGTGTTCTAAATGTTTTATTTTTATTACAATTGCAATAAACTTAGGTGCTGTTTTCTCAGATTGAACTTATTTACGTAGTAGAAAATTACCGTACCGTACATACATAGCTAGTAGTAGTAGTAGTAGTAGTAGACGCTTAGATATCACGTACCTACCTAACTTAGCTGCTGGCTAAGTATTCACAATTGAATTAATAATCCGATGCCCTTGCTTAAGTAATGAAGTACGTATGCCTTATTCCCTATCCCGACTGTTTTTTTCTATTTTGGTTTTCGTTACTCTACTGTAGTCAAACCAGCGTAAGGAGTCCGCTGGGCGCGGCTAAGAACGCAAAGCAACTTTGCCAAATCTCACTTAAGCGCGTGGTATCATTTGTCTCAACGATAAAATTATATTTATGTTCGAATACTCAAAGTGCATTAGTTAATTGATTATATCTGGCATTGCTGCATTCAATTCAGCCCCTCCCTTAAAGGACTGCTTACGCTGGTTTGACTAGTCCCTATAGGTGAATATTGCAACTCACGTACAGCACTTCCTTCTGAAAGCAAACGAATAACCTGATTAGGATTTATTACACCTTGCTTGTTTTTACATAGATGAAAGAAATAAAATACAACTATAATTTAAACTTCAAAAGACAAGTGACGATCTTTTTGAATATTGTTGTAATTTGTAGCCTAATTAACCAATACACACCGACTTGCCGTCAAAGGCGTTTCAGTGGCCAACAGCTCCACACTTTTGCTTTAGGAAGAGGAAGGTACCTGATGGAAGAACAATATACGAAATTCGGTGTCCATTCGCCTCCTTTGATTAAGAGATGGTTACTATGACTGGATCACAGTAAGACAGCATCATGTACTGAACTAGGTATCTAGACACAGCTGAAATATGAATAGTGCCGTTGTCGACTCTTCAGTTTCGGAGTTCGTTACTGTCACTTTCACGTTACTGACATAGTGGCAAGCATTTGAGCACTTTTTCTACATTTCTCAATGAGTTAATTTTATTAATGTCTATGACATTACCTTCATGCAAATGTTGCAACCACTCGACAATGATAGTAAACACGTGTTGTAGTTTGTGTTCTTAGCCTATGTCCTGCAGGGTCATCTCCGATGACGCTATAACTTGATGCCGGATGTTATTTTTCTGTAAGACATCCATAGTAATTAGTGTCTGCCTACCGTAACCATTAATGTTCTTGTACCCAAACCACTACACATTCCTAAGAATGCAAGTGCTGTTTTTCTTGCAAGACGCTTCTCAGTGAATTGGTTTCAGGATCGACTGAACTTAAAAAAAAAAATCAAATGAACCTATTTGCGTCGATAATAACCCGCATCATTATAGGATGCATAAGCACAACGAATGGCGAAAATGGGTTAATAGAAGAGGCTCAAGCACTCACTGAAATCTTCATAGTGATGTAAGGAGTGCATTTATTAGCAGGAGACACGAATTCGAGCATAAAAGTCATCGGTATGAGACAATAGTAGACACCAACATGCGCCAGATATGATCATAATTAATTTTACTTCTAACTTTATCGACGGATTGATCGTTTTTGACAAAGCCGTGAATATATATTTTTTGAGAACCTTCATGTTCATTAGAAAACATTTTATTGATTATATATTATACTACCGAATCAGCTTCAGGACCCATTTTGAAGAGTTAACAATTAATGTGCAATCTTTGGTTGGTGCAATGGAGTAAGTGCCATCACTTTGTAAAATTACTGAATTTACTACAACGTTAGCACTTTAACTGCACTGTCTTACTGCGGCTTCTATTCTTAGCTAGGGAAGAGTGTACCTACGTAGCTATATGAATAGCCGGTCGGGCTGCCTTGGGTGGTCTCGAGAAATGTGCATGGGAGAAATCTTTTTATATGCAGATACAGTACCGGTACCTAGGTATTTGCGCTTCAGCACTGAAGAAGTGCATGGTAACGCTTTAGTACGGTAATTAAAATATCTTTTTTACAATCATATGAAACTCGCTTAATGTTGCCTGCAATCATACGGTAATAATTAAATTTTTTAAGTACGCTGCCCATATGGGAATATACCTACCTATATAATTATATTGGTTTATGTACGAGCAGATGTTTTATGTGTTTACCGATCATAAGCTTAGGACAGCTGAGAAACTGAAAAAAATACTATTTGCATGAATATGCTTTTAAGATTTTCTTACGAAAGTTTGCTCATATTAAACATAAAGACAACAAGCAATTTCTGCCTAGCCTAGGCCCTATTTGATTAGCACATCACATTGTAAGTAACTGAATTGCTTAATAGCTGATCAAAAATTAAGATTAGTAAGGCCCTAGTTGAAATCTTACCACAGAAAAACTCTGCAATGAAGCTGATGTTAACGAAGGGTCTTAATAATGAGTCATATCTCAAAAATTCTTTCCTGCATGCTTACAGTGCTGGTTTCCTGGAGGTGTAGGGGAGGATTATTCTAAGCAGTCAAGATGGCATCACGAAGATCAGTTACCGGTAGCTACTGTCTGAAATTGGTGTCCGTTTGGACCTTTTTCTAAGAGATTCCTTACCATTCATCCCCAAACGTTCTTTATTGAATTCGAATGTGGAGAACAGGCTAGATGACGGGAAAGAGGGATATCATTCTCTCGAAAGAAAGTCGTATGCGGGAATTTTGAATTACCGCACTGCATTAGCCTGTTCGAAGAACCGCCTGTCACCACAAACGATGGCCCTCCATCGTAATTGATGCTGTCTGCAATTTGTCAACTTAATAAATAGCTGCTTTCTGTCTTTGCACAACCTGAAGTTCCTAGTGGAAAGGGCACCCCTCACCATGACGCAACCTCCGCGGCTGTGCCCCATGGAAACCGTTTCAGAACAAACTGTTTGTCATGACAGTGATACTGGAAGCCATCATTACCAGCTAAATTAAATTTTATCTCATCAGAGAGCAAAGCCAAAGCTTTCTTCCGCATTTCAACGTCCGTTGTTTGGTGTTCCTTGACAAGGTCTAAATGGTCTAATTTGCGATGTGGAAGCAGACGAGGCCCTTCGGAACTAGATACCTTTTATATTTTAAACCTTCTGGCTTCCGGTGTCGCCTGTTATTTGACTGAAATTTCGGCATTAGTGAGTTGTATAAAACTTGCTAAGACGATCACCTATGTGGTATATAGTGAACAGGTTTATTTCAACACCCGGTAATAATTCGCATCTGTAGCTATTTAATTTTAATAATCTATGCTTAATATACTGTATATACAGTATATATATACATAGGTATATATTTGTATCAGGCATTGAGGCAATTAGCTAAAGAAGCAAAGTTGGGCCAGGTAAGAGATGGAGAGAAAACATATATAGGATGCCTCAAAAGGGGATACGTTGTGCCAAATTTAAAATCTTGGTATTGAAGACGTCAGAAGTAAGCTGTAAGCTATCAGCATAATAGGTAATAACAACTTTCGTTTTCTTCCCACTTCAAAAAATTATTTGCTCCAAGCTTAATATGCGTAAATTGGGTAGGAATTAAGGATATCTTTCAGAGCAGAACCCCGAGTAGGAGGAGAGACGAAAACCCGCGTTCGTCAAGTAGGCTTATACATTGTAAAGTGGGGAAAAATGGAAAACCCACATAAGGGGTAAAAAATGAACTAGGAGTTTTTACTGCAAGGGCGTGAGTTCATTTGTTATCCCTATTGTGAGTTACACATTTCCTCCACTTTATCTACCATAATAATTTTCTGACATACTATGACGGCGCTGGTCACTAAAGCCTACAGTAGTTTAGCTTCATAACCTTTACATGATCATCTCGCCGCGAGTAAACTGCTGCATTACTCCACCATTGCATTTTCTCGTTAGGTATAGTCTACAGAAATGAAAGTTTCACAACTTTAGAGCCGTGATTTTTTACTGCTGACGGACCCCGAATTATTCTCTTCATATTTTCTAGGATCCAACTCGCCGTCGTGGCGATGACAGATCG
>LQNS02278171.1:7892907-7912036 GCA_001587735.2 Parhyale hawaiensis
AAGATGGCGAAAGCGGAATCCTTAGCCGTTTAGGCTAACTGAATGCCCTTCTTGCTCAGCCAATGTTGAAATCGCAAAACGAAAGATATTTCCTGCTTCTCTTAGTGCTGCCATAGAGTCTGATTTTGTGACATTCTCCAAAGGTACTTCGAAACTGTATTTGCTCCCAGTTCACGAAGTAGCTTCAAATTCAGTAGATGATCAACGAAGCACAGGTGAAACGATGATTTTTCACGGGGCAGCTAGTAGACGGAACAATAATTTTTTCCGCTTGCTTTCTTCCCAAGAGAGAGCTATTATCGCTTCAACGCAAAACTTTCGATATAGGTACCGTACTGAAAGTGTGTCATACGGAAGGTTGGACTGTAGGATACGCGCCGGAAAATTTGATAAAATTCAGTAATGCTTTGCTGCTTGCTAATATAAACTCACTTGTTCCGGATGTCATCTTGAGTGGGGAAAGAGTGTGCTACTTAGATGAATTGAAAACGTGAGTACTTATCTCATTTCGCAATTTGAGTTGGCCGTTGTAGCTTATCTTTGCCTTGAGAACTGAGAAACATATTAGTTACAAAAGTATGTTAAATGAAGACGGGTCTTCACAAAGTCCTGGCTAGTTTAGACTGCGTTGATACTCTGCGGTACTTTTAGGTTTGCAAGACACAACGAAACGTAACGTTCGGGCGTTTTACAGGCTTTGAAGACGCCAACTTACCGTGGGAACCTGGCTTGAACGGAAAAGATTATCCCGATGTTAGTATGCTAATTGAAGTTATTTTAAGCCTTAAATGCAAAAAAAAAAAAAAACGTGCTATTACGGCACATATTAAGTATTATTTTTCTTACGAGCGTCTTCAGATTAAATCATACATTGAGGAGTTAACTGTAGCTTTGTAGTTTTGTCTCGTTGAAGCTCTATATAACAGCATTTTCTTGAAATTTTGTTATTGTTAATTACAGAACAAAAGCAAAGATCAATGCAGATGCACAAATTTCGTATAGTTTAACCACTTTGGCCGCGTATTCAGCGTGCCTTGTGCAATGCTCATTATCACAGGAATATCATTACATAGGTAAAGGTTGTTGGAATTGGTATCAACGTGTCGAGCAATTCTTATTACGCCAGCATGATACCCTATACGGAACCGCATATTTTATTTGTAAATACGCTGTGTCTTTTGTTTTAAGAATTTATTTCGAGAAATTATGCTAAATTCTGATCAGTGAATTAGACCCACTGTTTATTGTTGTTCATTCAAACATTTACTATGAAACACGATTTGTTTCGTACGTAAGGAACTTAATAACAGTGGCACATTACAGCCCTTGTTTCTGTTAGTTCAGGTGAAGCGATGGATGTTAGTTCGGGCATGCACGTGCAACATGCAGTTAAATGCTAGCCGTTATGTTTAATGTGTGATGGTAGGGCTACTTTCTTTTGGTAGAACTTGTCGTCAACTGACACTAAGATAAATAAGTGAAAATGATTAACATGAGTTGCTTAAGATCAATCCGCGTTACGCAGCTAGTGATGATCTTCAACTCTTCAAAAAAATTGAGTTTACTGTAGATGTTAACCTCAATTTTTCTATATTATTGAAGCTTGTGATAAATGCCCTGTTTATTTTTATGAAGGCGTCTCTGCCTTGCCGTTTTGTGTCGTAAAATTACGGTTTGAAAGAACCCTGGGGTGTATTCGACTGGCCTTATTCGATGTGACGTTTTTAGTCTGTATTCGGATTAAAAGTTAATTTAGTCAGAGGGAAGTGAAAGACGCTGTGCAGCATCAGCTACGCGATTCGATTGATAATTGAAAGAAAATTAATAATACTATTTATTATAGAGATACCGTCGTCTGCAGCGAAGGAGTTATGCACTATCCATTAGTAATAGCGCTGGTTAACAAGGTGCTTTCGAAGCTGGAATGTGAGACCTGGAGGTCAAATTGACCATTTTCTGAGATGGGGAACGCCATTGCCAGACGAATCGACCGCATTAGCTGAGATTTCGGGCATACACTATATGCAGTTTTGAAGCGTGTTGCTGAAGAAACGCAGCTATCAAAGTTAGTTAGTGCTAGTCCCGGCTATATGTTCATTGTTTACAATAATGAATGAAATAGTGACTACTTGCTGCGTGCATCTTATAACTCTTACTGCACCTTTCCTAGAATCACTCATTGTATAAATGACCTTGCACAGGCTACACCGTACCTTACTTGATTTCTACCTGAAAATCCCCAACACTGAGTGTTGTCCCTAACCGAGCTCGCATATAAATGTTGTTGCTTGGAGACTGCACACGGGATATTAGAAAATGGGCAAGCTAGACAAGAAGTGACGGAATTGGTGTGCGAGCAGCGGCTGTGACGTCATTGGAGCCAAGCGACGCTTCACCGCACTCTGACAGGCTTAGTTTAAGAAAATTTACATGCACTCCAGTTCTTACTTAAGATCATTAATAGGTGTTCTAAATGTTTTATATTTATTACAATTGCAATAAACTTAGGTGCTGTTTTGTTAGATTGAACTTATTTACGTAGTAGAAACTTACCGTACATACATAGCTAGTAGTAGTAGTAGTAGACGCTTAGATATCACGTACCTAACTTAGCTGCTGGCTAAGTATCCACAATGGAATTAATAATCCGATGCTCTTGCTTAAGTAATGAAGTACGTATTCCTTATTCCCTACTCGGAATGTTTTTTCTATTATGGTTTTTCGTTACTCTACTATAGTCAAACCAGCGTAAGGAGTCCGCTGGGCGCGGCTAAGAACGCAAAGCAACTTTGCCAAATCTCACTTAAGCGCGTGGTATAACTTGTCTCAATCGATAAAATTATATCTATATTCGAATCCTCAAAGTGCATTAGTTAATAGATTATATCTGGCATTGCTGCATTCAGTTCAGCCCCTCCCTTAAAGGACTAGGTACTTACGCTGGTTTGACTATAGGTGAATATTGCAACTCACGTACAGCACTTCCTTCTGAAAGCAAAAGAATAACCTCATTAGGATTTATTACACCTTGCTTGATTTTACATAGATGAAAGAAATAAAATACAACTATAATTTAAACTTCAAAAGACAAGTGACGATCTTTTTGAATATGGTTGTAACTTGTAAACAATACACACCGACTTGCCGTCACTATGCGTTTCAGTGGCTAACAGCTCCACACTTTTGCTTTAGGAGGAGGAAGGTACCTGATGGAAGAACAATACCTATATGAAATTTGGTGTCCATTCGCCTCCTTTGATTAAGAGATAGTTACTATGACTGGATCACAGTAAGACAGCATCATGTACTGAACTATCTAGACACAGCTGAAATATGAATAGTGCCGTTGTCGACTATTCAGTTTCGGAGTTCGTTACTGTCACTTTCACGTTACTGACATATAGTGGCAAGCATTTGAGCACATTTTCTACATTTCTCAATGAGTTAATTTTATTAAAGTCTATGACATTACCTTTATGTAAATGTTGCCACCACTCGACAATGATAGTAAACGCGTGTTGTAGTTTGTATTCTTAGCCTAGGTATGTCCTGCAGGGTCGGCTCCGATGACGTTATAACTTGATACCGGATGTTATTTTTCTTTTAAGATATCTATAATAATTAGTGTCTGCCTACCTTAGCCATTAATATTCTTGTACCCCAAACCACTACGCATTCCTAGGAATGCAAGTGCTGTTTTTCTTGTAAAATGCTACTCAGTGAATTGGTTTCAGGATCGACTGAACTTGAAAAAAATCAAATGAACCTATTTGCGCCGATAATAACCGCATCATTATAGGATGCATAAGCGCAACGAATGGCGAAAATGGGTTAATAGAAGAGGCTCAAGCACTCACTGAAATCTTCATAGTGATATAAGGAGTGCATTTATTAGCAGGAGACACGAATTCGAGCATAAAAGTCATCGGTATGAGACAATAGTAGACACCAACATGCGCCAGACATGATCGTAATTAATTTTGCTTCTAACTTTATTGACGAATTGATCGTTCATGACAAAGCCGTGAATATATTTTTTTTTAGAAGCTTCATGTTCATTAGAAAACACTTTATTGAATGTATATTATACTACCGAATCAGCTTCAGGACCCATGTTGAAGAGTTAACAATGTGCAATCTTTGGTTGGTGCAATGGAGCAAGTGCCCTCACTTTGTAAAATTATTGAATTTACTAAAACGTTAGCAGTTTAACTGCACTGTCTTACTGCGGCTTCTATTCTTAGCTAGTGAAGAGTGTACCTACGTAGTTATATGAATAGCCGGTCGGGCTGCCTTGGGTGGTCTCGAGAAATGTGCATGGGAGAAATCTTTTCTATGCAGATACTTACTTGTGCTTCAGCACAGAAGAAGTGCATGGTAGCGCTTTAGTAATTGAAATATTTTTTTTACAATCATATGAAATCCGCTTAGTGTTGCCTGCAATCATACGGTAATAATTCTATTTTTTGCAAAGTACGTTACCCATATGGGAATATACCTATATAATTATATTGGTTTATGTACGAGCAGCTGTTTTATATGTATACCTATCATAAGCTTAGGACAGCTGAGAAACTGAAAAAAATACTATTTGCATGAATATGCTTTAAAGATTTTCTTACGAAAGTTTGCTCCTATTAAACATAAAGACAACAAGCTATTTATGTCTACTCTAGGCCCTATTTGATTAGCACATCACATTTTAAGTACCTGAACTGCTTAATAGCTGATCAAAAATTAAGATCAGAAAGGCCCTAGTTGAAATCGCACCACACAAAAATTCTGCAATGAAGCTGATGTTAACGAAAGGACTTGATGGTGAGTCATACCTCAAAAATTCTTTCCTGCATGCTTACAGTGCTGGTTTCCAGGAGGTTTAGTGGGAGATTATTCTAAGCGATGAAGATGGCATCACAAAGATCAGTTACCGGTACTGTCTGAAATTGGTGTCCATGTGGACCTTTTTCTTAGAGATTCCTTACCATTCATCCCCAAACGTTCTTTATTGAATTCGAATGTGGAGAACAGGCTAGATGACGGAAAACAGGGATATCATTCTCTCGAAAGAAAGTCGTATGCGGGTATTTTGAATTGCTGCATTAGTCTGTTCGAAGAACCGCCTGCCACCACAAACGATGGCCCTCCATCGTAATTGATGCTGTCTGCAATTTGTCAACGTAATAAAGAGCTGCTTTACGTCCTTGCACAACCTGAAGTTCCTAGTGGAAAGGGCACCCCTCACAATGACGCAACCTTCGCGGCTGTGCCCCATGGAAACCGTTTCAGAGCCAACTGTTTGTCATGACAGTGATATTGGAAGCCATCAATATCATCTTGTTTAAATATTATCTCATCAGAGAGCAAAGCTTTCTTCCGCATTTCAACGTCCCTTGCTTGGTGTTCCTTGACAAGGTCTAAATGGTCTAATTTTGTGATGTGGAAGCAAACGAGGCCCTTCGAAACTAGACACCTTTTATATTTTAAACCTTCTCGCTTCCGGTGTCGCCTGTTATTTGAGTGAAATTTCGGCATTAGTGAGTTGTATAAAACTTGCTAAGACAATCACCTATATGGTATGTAGTGAACAGGTTTATTTCAACACCCGGTAATAATTCGCATGTGTAGCTATTTAATTTCAATAATCTATACTTAATATATATATTTGTATCAGGCATTGAGGCACTTAGCTAAAGAAGCAAAGTTGGGTCAGGTAAGAAATGGAGAGCAACATAGGATGCCTCATAAAGGGATACCTTGTGCCATATTTAAAATCTTGGTATTGAAGACGTCAGAAGTAATCTGTTATCAGCATAATAGGTAATAACAACTTTCGTTTTCTTCCCACTTCAAAAAATTATTTGCTCCGAGCTTAATATGCGTAAATTGGATAGGAATTCAGGAAATCCTTCAGAGTAGAACCCCGAATAGGAGAAAAGAAAACCCGCGTCAAGTAGACCTATATATAGTAAAGTGGGGGAAAAATGGAATACCCACATTAGGGGTAAAACATGAACTGAGTGTTTTTACTGCAAGAGCGTAAGTCCATTTGTTACCCCTATTGTGGGTTACACATTTCCTCCACTTTACCTACCATAATAATCTTCTGACATACTATGACGGCGCTGGTCACTATACAGAAGTTTAGCTTCATAAAACCTTTACATGATCATCTCGTTGCCGCGAGTAAACTGCTGCATTACTCAAACATTTCATTTTCTCGTTAGGTATAGTCTACAGAAATGAAAGTTTCACAACTTTAGAGCCGTGATTTTTTACTGCTGACGGACCCCGAATTATTCTCTTCATATTTTCTAGGATCCAACTCGCCGTCGTGGCGATGACAGATCGAGTGGCCTGCGTTTCGCTCGCATTTAGCAACAGCTGGCCCTGCAACGTCATTCATTTTCTTGTGTATTTTCTCGCAGTGCGCCCAGAAAAGCACCTAAAAACAGATCGTTGACCTTCACTGACACGCTCTTACAGGCTTTGGGTCCCATGCCAAACTTTCTTTTTGTTATTCGCTCGGTCGGTCGCAGTTTATGTAATTAGCTTTTTTCCTTGCAATGGGAGTGGCGTTGAGGCAACGCATGAACCTACGTAATGTAGCCACCTAACGTGAAGTTCCGCATAACGTTGCAACTTGATGCGAATGTAATTACGCGCGGTCACGTTGCGCTGTTGGTTTCTAGGACCCAAGTAAGGGTCACAGATGCGGCTCTACGTGCATGGGTACGCTCTATGCAGATACCTAGGTGCGCCCTGTGGCACCACAGGGATACTTTGTATGTCAAACGTGGAAAAGTAAGATAGAGGCGTACATTTTATTTCGGTGCGTATTTGCCTCGTTTTCGTCAACACATAATTATTTGGTAGCTACCTACCCAGTAAACAGCTGCTCTTCCTGCACAAGAACGGTGTTTAGCTTTTTGTATTTTTCATCTCACCGTTTCTTCACTAAAATCTTTTACCTTATTAAATATACGGTAGATCTAGGAATTATGTACTATAGGCACAACACACCTCCAGTGATTTACATGAATTTAGTTATCCTGCTAAATCAAACAGCTTGCGAATTTTGTGAGAGGGAAAGTCTCATATGGTTTCACGTTACGGAGCATATCATGAGTGTCATGACGAAGCATACTGTGAATTTTTCTAACTCAGCTTCTGTAGCTGATTAGAATGTCATCCGTCACATATTCATCGACATGGCCGCTAGTAATTGCATTTCTAACTCACGTGTCTTGTCGACTGTGCAGAATATCGTTGACAATTATCAGACGTCCTATATTACGTAGCATCGGATAATGTCCAATAATCACTCAAAAATTTTCGATCGGATCAAAAAGAAAATGAAATCAGCCTCTCACGTACTACGCTAAAGCCTGATCTAAACTGGAGAAATTCTTCATCTTCATTAGCCTACCTACGTATTTCACACCCTGCTGGCATTTTCGTTTTTGCAACTTTAAACATTTTGTAACAACAGAAAAATTTAATATTAATTAATTTACAATATGAAACGAAATAGCACATGTATAGTACCTAGGTAGCTATAGTTAGCCCCTTTAAAATGGAACGACATTGCACTTATTGAGGTCGCGATCGAGTATCTTCTGAACTTTCTAAGTGTGGTTAATCATCGGTTGTATCATATTCTTTGTGTTATTTATGAGTTATTTGAGATTACCGTCAAATTCTTTGTTCCCGAATTCTGTGATCTTACCTACAGTCGGACAGAGCATCAGAAGTTTGGGTCAGGGGCAACATCTGGCCAAGTTTTTTAATCCAGTCCGCCTAAGATTTTGGAATGTTCGATATTTTAACCCATTTTCAACGCTTATTAAATGATTTATCCTAAAACTGCATATATGGTGAAAAAAATTATTTTTTACTTTTTGAAGTATTGACATAACATTCATATTTTCTGTTTGTGTTTATTATGTACCGTACTGTAGATAGGTACCTATATGCATCGGGTGCTGACCCGGCCCGTACCTCAATTTTTAAAGGTCCTGACTCAACAAGTTTGCCCGCCCTTGGTTTAGATACTGGGGTACAGACGGATTAAGGGGCCCATTCTTAAAGTAAATTCAGAGCCTGGGTTTCGGTTCATTCTGCGCTTTTTCTGTTACATTTTAGCGTATGCAGGAAGTAAAAACGGAAAATCGAACGCACCGTTAAATCTTTACGTTACCTTAGAAATTTGTTGATAAAGAATTTGGTAACTTAGCTCAGGTTGTGATAGTATCAGTACTGCATGGTAGGTAACTAAATACCTCTTTATCTATGGGGAACTACCTAAATATCAGTCGCTTGACGTCTGGGCTTGTGGCTACATCCGCCAAGGAGGTTATGTTTTGCCTGCGCCTCTCATGCTATTTGTTTATAAGCAACTTACCGTTGCTTAAAACGTTATGATTGAATCTTACAGGGACTGTTAGCTATATTATGTGGCCTATATATGTCAGGAGGAACAGATGGTTAACTCTTGTTGAGGTTTCGTTCTACCGTTTATTTGTTTGTTTGTTTGTTTATCTGTTATTTTTTAGCAACATGACTCAAAAACTTACGAACGGATCTGCCTGAAGTTTGTAGGTACTGTTAAAAATGTTACGAGGAACAGATGGCCAAATTTGGTGAAGATGTGTTCGTTTGTCTCTTTGTTTTTTGTTCGTCAGAACATAACTCAAAATGTATTGACGGATATTCATGAAGTTTATAGGAACTGCAAGCAATACCGGTATCACGAGGTACAGTTAATTAAATTTTGGTAATGATCAAAAAGAAATCATGGAATCAAGACCAACTTAAATATTTTGTTGCTTGGCCTGAGTCTGCGCTCTCGGAGTGTTTTTCTAGTTTTATTATTTATAATGCTACCGACTGAAGGGGCCAAGTAATGAAAGCATATCTCTCTCTTGCGTGGCCCCTGTTTAAACCTAGACCATGATAATACAGATAATATTAAGGGTGATGATGCTGTATTGAAGCGAAGTATTGTTATATCCTCTACAAGCACTTGTGCAAAAAGTATCATCTCGTTCTCAGCGCTATTGGATGTAGTTAAGGTTTGCACCGTCATGGTTGCGCAGCGGCATGCAGCTACTGGCTGTGTTGGCTTGTTGCTTTCTTTAATGTACAGCGCGTGCTTGTATAAATTAACTAATTTTAATGACTTCTTCTTCATGGGTAATATTACCAAAATACCAAAAGTTTGACTAATGCGATATGAATTGAATTTTCTACTTGAAAGGACAGCCTCACAAAGCAGGTGACCCAGCGATATGCATATTACGTCAGGTGGACGTACACCGCCTTACTGTGCTATAGGCCTACTGGTAATTTTTATGAAAGTTATACAAGGGAGCTGCTGGATCGCAAATTCTTTAGACTTCCTAAAAGGGGCTCATAACTCCATCCTTCCTGTACGTGTTTTTCTGTCGTTTATCCTTGAACGCTTATCGCAGCAATGTATTGTGTCCCTCAATTGCTCTTTGAACTGTCATCATTTTCTTAAGATTTCGTTTTTGTCATAGGTACCTATCTCCGCCAAGGAAGTTTTGTTTTTGTCGAGTTTGTCTGTATGTTTGTTCGTCTGCCACCAAGATAACTCGAAAAGTTATCGACGGATCTTAATGAAATTTGCAGGCATTGTTAGGCTTGTTAAGAGTAACAGATGATTAACTTTTAGCGAAAATCCATTCAACCGCTTGTTTGTAGTTTGTTTGTCTGCCTCTTTTTTCTTAATCTTTACACCATAACTCAAAAAAGTATGAACGAATTTTTATTAAATTTACATGAGTTGTTTGGTATCTTACGAAGAGTAAATGACCAACTTTTGGTGATGATTTGTTCGTGCGTTCGTTTGTTTGTCTCAGTGTTTGATTTATTGTTTGTTTGCGAAATTACTCAAAAAGTTATGAAACTTACAGGAATTGTTAGAAATATTAAAAGACATAAATGATCAAATTTCGGTGATGATCGGTTAGTCTGTTTGTATGTTTGACTAATGTTTGTCAGCAACATAACTCGAAAAGTTATGAGCTGATCTTCAAGAAAATTACAGATGTGATTTCTGTCAAATTAAAGGCAAAAATGACCAGATTTTGGTGCAGATAAAAGAATCGTTTCAAAACCAATTTGAATTTTTCATAAACGTTGCCTAGCTTGCGGAGATAGGTACCTAAATATACCTATGCGCTCTGGGAGTGCTATAATTCTATTTGGTAGGTAGCGTATTCATGTTGTAGAGATATAGACATCGTAACTGTATGTATGCCATTACGGAAGCTTTAACCTATTTTTCACAAACATTAAAGTTTGGGAGTTTTATAAAATGTATTACGCTTACATGGCAAACTTGGTGTCATGAAAGTGACTGCAATAGTACTAAATAGTTCGATATGCCTAGCTGCTATTACTATACTGCAAGTTAGGGAGTAGTAATTACGGTAAGAAGACATCATGCAGCTTATCCAAATTTCGTGATCGTGTTACTCTCATCCCTATTCACTTCACGCCATGTAGGATAGTTCAGTAGGTACTATTAACGAAGCTTGGCGTACTTATATAACTGTATAGTCCTGTTATAAACACTGACGTAGGTAATAGTTTACTGATATAAATCAGCCAATGCGTTGAACTCGATATCTTGATCGATATTTTATGAAACATACCAACGAAACATCAATTAAAATCTCAAGTTAGACGCATTATTTTACTGATTTATATCAGTAAACTGTGACGTAGCTACGTCATGGTTTATAGCAGGACTGTACAGTTACAAGTCCTCCAAACTTTGTTAATACATAGTTCTGAAGTATCTTATATGTCGTAAAGTGTATCGGGCAGTAACGTCGCGCTGTTCAGCTGGGCGGCTGTCTTGTTCTCGAAACTACATTGGTATGCTCGGTCAGAAAGTTGTAGACGACTAGGCCTACCCGATACCGTCCTCGATGAACAGCGGATAGTAAATGCCTTTGAATTTCCCCTATTGTTCGCTGACTGCTACTACTTTGCGAGAGCTACCTATGCTATATATTTTCATGCTAGCTAGCTATACAAGGAAGATTCCATAGAGAAGAAATTTTTAATCCACGAAAACTGGTCAATATTGTTCTGTCTTTCCCTTTGTCTTGCACCAATATCATGGTGTTTCAGTCTCTTGCGGTAATTTTAATTAATACATGGCAAATGCTCGTATTTAATATTGTAGGTAAGTATTGTACGACAGCTAACATCGATCACGATAGTTAGCTTGTTCCGGAAGGCGTTGTAAATGAACATAAGGTCAGAATGTTTATCACCCGCGAGCGTAGGTAGCGAAGAGCGGTGAGAATGTTTTCGTTGAACATCTAAGTATATTTGTTTGTCTGTCCACCCAAAAGGGAGAGAAGGAGTTGAGTAATATTCATAAGTTTTTGCAGAAAGTCTGGTGGGTTGACCTAGATGGGAAAAATGCCAAACTCTAGAGCAAGCTGGCCATCAAAAGTGATACCGTTGAAATGTGCTCCCAACAGGGGTGATGGTTTTACGCCACGAGGCGTTCTAGTTTTTATCATCCGCAAACGAAGTAAGAGAGGTGATAATGCTTTTGTTGAAGATTTAAGTGCATATATATATATATTTGTATATATACCTATATATTTCAAAACGGACTATTATATGGCTAAGAATTGGTATTCATATACGGCCTGTTAAGTGGCCTTCTGGTTCGATAGAGGTACCAAAATCCTGGCCACCTAAATGCCCGTTACCATAAAAAAGGGAAAAAAGTATTATAAACACCATAGATTTATGCAAATTTGGTCTCATTTTGAAGGAAAATAAGTTTACGTTCCAACGCACGCCTACTTCTCGATAGTAAAACGACAATTTTTTTTTGTGCTAGCAGCATCCACCCTAGTACCAGCCCCCTTACAATGAGCTCTTACCCCGCCAACTTTGTAGGTTAGGTAAGCAAGGACTGGTTCCCCTAAGGGGACATTAGCAGAACCAGTCCTGGCACCTAAACTACAAGGGTTTCTGAGGGGGTGTACCTCTATCAGGCCAATGCGACATATATATAAATATATTTGTATATATGTATAATTTTTGTCCACCCGAAAAGTGGTCGAAGGAGTTGAGCAATGTTTATAATTTTTGTAGGGAGTTTGGTGGGGTGACCTAGATGTGACCCCTGCCCAAAAACTAGGCCTAGCTGGCCATAAAAAATGACAGCGTTGAATTTGCCTCCACCTCGGCAGATTGTCGTACGCCACGAGGCGTTCTATTTTTCCCCCTATGTTATTATTGAAGCTCTACTCTCTGGGATCGTGGCTGTGCCCTAACCTTATGCATCAACAATGACTACGTTGAATTTGCCCCTACTGCCCGTGATGGTTTTACGCCACGAGGCGTTCTGTTTTTTCTGTATTCGTCCCTTTTCACGCTATTTCTTTAGGCGTTACCTAGAATTCATCAACTGCTCGCGACTGTCTTAAATCATAGTATACGAATTTTGCATATCTCACTCGTAACTTATTTACGTAGCTCCTACGCTTCACTAATCTGTCTGGTATACCTATACCGCTATACATTTGTGTCTGCATATATATTAACATGAAATTTATCGTTGTTGAAGCACGTACTCACTCACACTGGCATCTCGTTTGTGTTCTATCAGCCATCGCTACAAATTATACGTGCCAGATATAAACAGCTAATAAATAAGTTACCGATATCACATGGAGCAATCTCACTGCTTAGGTAACTTTCGACAGTATCAACTGGCACGCTTATATACGAATATAAAGGTAACAAATGTAGCTAGCCCCGTATATCAACTAGTAAATGCCATCCACTTTTGGTGAATTGCTTGCCTACACTATATATATATGGCTTCTCATTTATAAGTGTTGGTACAGATGTATTGCTCGTAGCATTATTGAAATGTTCCTGAAATGTTCTTACGACAATTCAAGTCAAGAGAAGTGAACTGTTGCATTGATGGCCTATAATTCTAGCTAGGCTATACCACAGCTGAAAATGTATAGTTCTGCAATCATCCGTTATCATTCAAATGTCTCATACTTAGAATACGGTTGGCGATCATTATTAGACTAGGAAGCAGTATGTGCTTTACACATGAGTAGGTAATATTAGCTATAATTAACTGGAACAACTTACATGTTATTCTAAAGCTCCGCGTAATCAATCAGCAACCACGGAAAGAAAAATTTCTTAGGGTTTCCTTGGCTAATGTAATAATTGCATTGGCAATCGATGAAGCTGTGGCTTCTATAAATAGACAGGAGAGAATTTACCGCAGCGGGTGCTTGGCTGCCCGCCACGTTTATTTAGAGCGATAATGAAGAACCCCAATGGTGACTGAGATGAGGGAGCGCTGTGGTGAGTGTGGTAAGGTTGTGCTGGCCTGGTGGATCAGTGCGNGCTTCTATTAATAGACAGGAGAGAATTTACCGCAGCGGGTGCTTGGCTGCCCGCCACGTTTATTTAGAGCGATAATGAAGAACCCCAATGGTGACTGAGATGAGGGAGCGCTGTGGTGAGTGTGGTAAGGTTGTGCGGGCCTGGTGGATCAGTGTGCGACTATGGGCCGCTCCTTGGGCCCCACTTTTCCCTTCTTTTAATTATCAGCATCCTGATGATAAAGCCTTGCCTCCTGTTGCTCTTGAATTATATATGGACGGTGTGTTGATAGAGGTCGTACTGTGCTGTCCTTTTTATATTATCAACAACCTGTTGATTGTAGCGTACAGTACCTTTTCTGCTGATTCTGAATTAAATATATATAGATATGGACGGTGTCTTCCAGTGCGTATTGTACCTCTCTTCGCTGTATAAATTATCAAAAAACCTGTTGATACTTACGGACTTTTCTGATGATTCGAAATAACTACCTATGAACGGTGTATTGATGCAGCGCATGTTTTTCATTCTACGTTATCAACATCCTGATGATATGAGCGTTCTTTTCTGATTTTCTGCTAAAAATCGATTGCGTATTTTGCCGTGTGTGTTGCGCGATTGTTTGTTGAATTGCTTGTCAACAGCCGAATTAGACGCGCTGTGCAATTAATATCGACGCTGTTTTTGTGTAGTGCCTGTAACACCGCTTCCTATCTGTTGCTGTTGGTTGCCTATTACGATCGTTTTTTCTGTTGATTCTTTTGCTAATCATTTCTACAAACGTTGCTGTCGTACATAGAGTAACGATTGAATAGCTATCACAGTTACAGTCATTAACTTCATTCCGCAAATGATTTACTTTCTGCTACAAGGTTTATTTGCTATTGGATGTATGCTGCTCTTCATTACAGAATTCACTTATCAGGACTTTTGATGCGGATGTAATGCTTGCGTGTACCAGCTGTTCATTATTATTACCTAGGTAAGCTACTCATCTACGATGGTCGTTCCAAAAGTAATTCCTCCATTTTTTTAATAAACAAGGCGTGCGTGACACCATCAAAACGAGTGACCTTTTATGCTCCAGAATTTATTTTCCTATGTAGTCACCACAATTCTCAATGCACTTTTGCCAGTGATGATCGAGAGCCTTTGTGCCTCGGTCGTTAAAGTTAGCGCCTGCTGAAGCGGTTCATTTCTTCTTGGCCGCGCTTACGGCGGTGTTGTAGGGGAAACACTGCCTACGTAATGCATCCTTCAGAGGTCCGAACAAGTGGCAGGCTGGTGGTGCCAGGTCCTGACAATAGCTGCGATGAGTGCGACAGCACCGTCCAGCCGAACTTTGTCACACATTCCTTGGTCTTCGAACTTGTGTGTGACCTGTCGTTATCATGTTGTAAGCGGAATTTTCCCTTTTCTTTGGCCTTGCACGGGTGTAATGACACCCACATGCAACTCTACGCGCATTTCGTTCGCCGTTATCCACCGATCGGTGCGAGTTGATCGAGCCGTACATTGTTTTACGGGGTGGCACTCACATCTCTGTCGCCACTCTGAAATCAACGATTCCATCTCCTAACTGTGCTGACATTAACTACATCGGCTTTGTAAACGTTCACCAGGCGCTGGTGAATATTATATTAATTGGTTTATTTTTTCTTCATGGAGGAATTCAATGAGGCATCTCTGCTTCTGACGTATGTCCATGACAGGGATTCCGTTGTTAGAGTGTGACACGTTCGATAACTGCAACAGAGAGATAAAACTTTCAGGTATTTAGTGCATTAGTTCGGTCGACATAACAATGCAATTTGCAATCCCTTCGGGCTTGAAAAAACAAAACAAAAAAAAAACTTGGCGTTACTATTAGAAACGACCCTCGTAGTGTATACCGAAGTGGAGAAGGTTCGCTTGTACATATCTTGTTCTCCCTTCCAAATTTTCACGTCTGCTACTTCTGACAATCTTTATCCGTGTGTTACACTACCTACTTTCCGAACTACCTTTCCCTGAACCTATAGGCCTACTGAGTGATCCTCAGTGCGCTGAATGGGTTTTCCTCATTGACGTGACGTACGACTATACCGAATCTTCCTTTTCCATCCTTTAATTGAAGCGCCGTGCGTTATTTACTGTGTCTATAGATGAACACACTATCGATATAAAAGATGCATTATTTATTCGTTATAGACTAACGTTCCTTTTTATTTTCATTTAAGTATTTTTGAAGTGCCTGTGCAACAGTACTCTGCAGAAATATTTCGTGTCGGATGATAGGTTTTATGTACTACTCCCCAGACCGTGCATTTTGAATTCGTTTACGGAAAAAGATTCTCTGGGTATATTTGCTTCTTTTTTATGAACCAGAGTTGTAGTGAATAGTTGGCAAGTATGCCACCAAAAACTCCTCCCAAAACGGGAGGAACGAGTAAAACCAGTTCCACATCTACCACATCTTCAGCCTCGTCTACGAGCTCGACGAAGCCATCAACAACAGCGGCTTCTAAAAAAGAGAAGGTGAGAAAACTGTTGTTAACTAATGATGTTTTTCAACCATTGGCTTGACTTGTTACCCCATTTGTGTAGGTTCGTGTTATAACTTTTTCCATTAGCCGTTAGGAAACTCGGCTTATGCAAAAGATTGTTTGTATTTTCTCATTAAGCTGCGCCATACTAAAGTCGTAATGATTCATCCATCTAGCTACTAAGTGACAAAAATTAAGGGCGATTTGTTGAGCATTCGTCTGTCCAATGATCACTACTCTAACAGAATTCCAGGCCATTCCCGAAGCTAAAGCCTTCAAACAACTTCTGGGGCGGCCAGGTGTGTGTTTACTAAAACATTATTAAATGGTTAGCTCTTTCCTCAGTTCAGTCAGTGAGTGATAGTGTTAGACTATCGGATATCTCTTCAGATTGGGAGTGAATTAGAAGAGGCTTTGTTGTATTGTGCAGATTAAATGGACGCAGCAAAAAGCCAGCAATGCATTCGGACGTAGAGTTGAGCAGCTTCATTCATTTGACAATCATATGAACACGCCTTTATGCATGCATTATTAACTATTTTCTATTTAGAACGGTGACTATGATACTTTTTCTGCTGAAAGTTTCTTCTTTCTCTTAAGTGTTAAGCAGCGTATTGCGATTGGTGGTCAGGGAGGTGTATCTGTCCATGGTGCCGTTTTTATGTTAGACTATTGTTTTGCATTTACTTTTGTTTATTGTATAACGTTGTATAGAAAGTTCTTCCAAGTATTGTGCGTGTCAGCTGTGTAATTAATTAGAATAATACAGTTGCGGGTTGAGTTGTGGGCCAATGCAATTTTATAGATTAAAATTACACATTTTAATTGAATAAAATTTTCACTGAGAGGATTTAGTTGAAAAAGGCTTTCCCGTAGCTATAGCTTGTTTACAAAAAAAAAAAAAAACATACCGTAATCCTACTAAGTTCGGTCGAATATACTTTGTCTTGCTAAATTTCTTTTCACTAACTCTCTTTGCACTTGAAAGTCTGAAGACCGGAACGTTTCAAGTTTTTGAAGCAATAGGTAGTTTCTGTGGCCTGGATTACACCATAAAGTGTTAGAATAACGGTTAAAAGTGTGCGTCATTTCAAATTGAAGCTCACTCGAAGTTAATTGAAATGTGGTATTTGAAATTGTACAACTGGCAATTGCTGCAGTGGAAAAACTGCAGTAGCGGTTCAAATATTAAGCACTTTTTTGGACATGTAATATTGGGTTAGCCTAGACCGTGCTCTCGGTACCGTGATAGGATGGGTAGCTATAGGGCGTGTTCGTTTGGGAAATAAGCTCAAAGCTCTTGCGTCACTCGAAATGTAAAGTCAATGAAGACCGTCCTTTTCGCTTTATATTTCTATCTTCACTGTTCTTCTCTAATTTTATTTTAAACACTTTAAATCGAGCTTTTATAAATTAACCGAATCTTTAACTGAGTCTTAACTAGGGCGTACTTCAAACTTTCTATTCCGTCCACATCAACACACACATACGAAAGGTAAAAGTCATGTTACTGCGCAATTTCCTGCCGCCTTAGTCTTACAACACTGTACTGATTTAACTCCTGAAAACCGCTCGATTCGGACGCTATTAAATCGCTCCTAAGCTGTCAAATGCACGCTTGATTTTTCGAGAACGATGTTCCAATCGAACACGCCTTTTGGGCTCGTTCGATTGGACCAGTAAAGTCGATTTAAGCCGAGCCCACTTGACTTGACTTATCCGGAAAAGCAGATAAAAATTTCAGCTTCGTCACATTTAATCGCGTAGTAACTGCTACAAGCAGTTCAATTATCCTAAGATGACTGAAATCTCCATTTTACGGAAATCTCACAGGTAATTGATTAAGAATCAACGCCTGAGACATGAATCAAGCCGAAGCCAGGGCAACTGTCTGAATATTTGAATAAGTCAAGCGTCAATGGCTTCATTCGGTGCCCAGTGCCGATATAAGCTAAGCCCACTCGAGTTGACGTGGCCGGAACTACAAACGTGAACCTTGGCTTCGTCGTTTTCAATCGTGTTTCAGGTGTTACAACCAATCCGATTTCATTGAGCCGACTGAAATGTCATTTTGCAGAGTAAGGTCACGTTTTTTGAAGTTTTTCGAATATTCCATATGAAAGATCTACTCCGAAAACTCGAATCAACGGGTCGAAGCCAGGGCACCTGTTTGAAGTTTCGGATAGGTCAAGTCCAGTGGGAGAGGCTTAAATCGACTTCGACCACTAAAGTGAACGTCCCGTAAAAAGGTGCCACTCTATAGGCTAGCCAGTAGATCGAGTTTGCGAGTATTGACCATCGACTCGACGCCTGAAAAGCCGGCCAACTCACGCTGTTGTGCAAAATTTCCGGCATGGAGCAGACTGTACTTTTGCGCGCGATTTGCTAGTCAACTGCGCACAGTTTTGTGCACAAACCCCCGCTACAGAGCCTTTTATCTCATTGAATTCGCTCGCGTAATCGCGACTGCTGATTATTTTAAAGATACTTTATCACTGACTTCCAATAAATGTTTATGGTGCAGGGAATGATTAGCTAGCATTAATAACTAACATTATTCTGTTGGTTATATTTATAACCACCACCAAAGGGGATAAGTTTTTGTCGAGTTTGTGTGTTTTTCTCAAATTGTCTGCCTGCTTGTCCCTTTGTCTGTCACCAAGATAACTCAAAAAGTTATGGACGGATCTTTAAGAAATTTGCATCGATTGTTAGGCATGTTAAGAGTAAATAAATGATTAACTTTTGGTGTAGGTCGGTTTAGCCGTTTGTGTTTGTTTGTCTGTCAGAAGATCGGATTTATTTTCAACAATCGGCGTAGCACAAAAACCTGCCATGATACTGAGAAACGGATGTGATTTTCGGATTTAGTGTATCAGAATTGTCCTAAAGCAATTGAACAAAATGTAACCATTGTTTTGACTGTTGACCTTCTTCATATGTAGGTCAATTTGACCAAAGAATCGGCATCGGCAAAAATGTACCGGTGCCGATACCAGTTCCTTAAAAAGTGCCGATTCTCGCCGATAGGCTAGCCTACTGATATCGCCAAAATTTTCGATTCTTGCCGATGCCGAATAATCGGCACACTCCTAAATTTTGTAACATTGCTATAGCAGTTCCTGTAAATTTCTTTCAGATTCGGTCATAGCTTTTTGAGTTATGTTTTGACAAACAAAATAACAAACAAT
>LQNS02278171.1:7963836-7979916 GCA_001587735.2 Parhyale hawaiensis
GTCGGAGTCGGAAAATCTTGAGGGCCAGGAGTCGGAGTTGGAGTCGGAAATTCTGGAGGACCAGGAGTCGGAGTCGGAGTCGGACCTTGAACCATCCGACTCCGCAACCCTGGTAAATAATGCACAAAAAAAATCCAATGATTATGAGAGCTACCTGGAAGCCCATTCTTATACCTACACAAGACTGAGACTTCACAATTTCGGCTAAGTTGAAAAAACAAAATTACCTAATTTTGTCATTAACATGAGTCTGATCAACTCTGAATGATCCTCCTGACTGGAGAATGCCCAAGGCATGCGAGTTGTGGTGCAAACGACAGAGGTACTCTGGCTACCACTCACCACTGCAAAAGTGTTCATTGGAACAGTCGGACTGTTTGCAGATTTTGCGTAACTTGGACCGTATTTTTCTAATATGGCGTCATATCTTGTAGATTTGTGTACGTACTAAAAGGTTCAGGGAGATCAGTGGCCATTTTTTTATTATGGAACTTGTGTGGTATTTCGTGATGTATTTTCATGGAAAAAAGTGCACTGAATCTGCCAGTCATTTTGTTTTTCCTCTGACCGACAGAAAAAAGTTATAGCCATATATGTGTGTAAAGTGTTTTTTATTTTTTCCCTAAAATGGGAAAATGGTTTCCTTTGAACAACTCATTTTCTATGGGGAAAATGGAAAGAAGAACAGGAGTCTAACCTACATTATTTTTTTATTTTACAAATTTGTTCTAAGTCTTATTCAAATTGGGCGAAAAATGAAGAAAATTTGAACCTATTAGTGGGAAATTTCTTGATGTTCAAAAAGTATGACTGAAAAGAAAACTTTTTATTTTTGTTTCAATTTGAATGAACTTGATACAGATACGTAAAATCAAAATATATTGTGGGTTAGACTCCTGTACGTTTTCCCAATTTCCTCATAGAAAACGAGTTACTCTCAAATTAATCTCATACCCTACTGCACCTTCACTGGATCTCCAAGGAGCCAAAAAGCTTCAGTTCGCTGTAGCTTCCCTCAAACTCCACCAAGTGGGGGATTGGCAGGAACAGGCATGTAAAGCTCGCCGAGACTGTCATTTTGGTGTATAGAAATGTTGGTTTACACCTTTTATTTAGCCAGCCAGCTAGCATTGGTCCCCGGGTTAGCCTACCTTATTGTGGGCGAGGGTTAAATGTCTCAGACCCATCTCCTGAATATGAAGTGTGAAAAAAGTTCAGCATCAGACAGCAAATCTTCTACTTCTGAACCTATGACCTGCAAGCAGTAGCAGCAGAAAAATGAAGGCTTGACTCCTGCCAAGATACGGTACCCTAAATTTTTCTTGATACAGTACTGAGAGCATAACAGATGTAGGTACTAGTGCAAGAACTAGCTGAGGAATAAGCAGAAATATATGTTTGGCTTGCTGCCTATGTCGTTTATAGTGTACCTGTAGGTTTGATTAAATGTAAAATTACTGTAATAGTTTTTATAGATGATATGAATTTTGTAATTTTTATTGCAATGGACTTGCTTTTGCCTTTCAGGGAAATGAGTCATCACTGCCAATGGAGATGTGCTCCAACTGTGAGTCTTGCATTGCATCCTGGAATTATTGTGGTTTTAGAAACATTTTTTATAGCTAGCTACAAATTTTCTGCAGAGTTTNATGATATGAATTTTGTAATTTTTATTCAATGGACTTGCTTTTGCCTTTCAGGGAAATGAGTCATCACTGCCAATGGAGATGTGCTCCAACTGTGAGTCTTGCATTGCATCCTGGAATTATTGTGGTTTTAGAAACATTTTTTATAGCTACATATTTTCTGCAGAGTTTTTCATACCTATTTATAATAACTGATGATCTTGGTTGGTGTGCAGACTAGGGTTTTATTTTTTTTTAATTTGTTTGTTTATAACATAGCTACCATATGTTAGATCTTTATGTTGATTGTTATTACTCCTGTAGAAACTATGAGCTTCCAAAAGAAACAAAAAGCTATACTGGCAACTTTTATTCAGTAATTCTCATGGATCCAAGTCCTGAAGCATCTGGCATAAGCTGTCACTTCAGTAGCTAGGCTATGTGTAGGATGCTAATTGATTTTTTGGCAAACTATGTATCCCATTTTTTCTTTTTGAAATACTAAAACCATTGCAGTGACTTGGAAGGTTTACTGCAGCAGATACAGTGATGATAATACTAGTTGCTCCCTTTGTGTTGCCTTGCACAATCTCTTTTAATTAGCTACCTGAACTTGCTGCTCAGAATAGTGAAGGCTGAGGAGAGTTTTTTTTTATTATGCTAGTGTGTGCATTGCCTACATAGTGGAGTTAGCTACTTTATTTAATATTATTAAACTATGGGCTGAATTTTATTTTTTCATAAGTTTACTTTTTGGTTAAAGTGTGGAACATCTTTGCAAAAATGAATTATTTAGCTACATATTAAACAAGCTTAACCTGGGTTGCAGAGTCAGTTGGTTCAAGGTCCAATTCCAACTCTTATTTATCAAACTCCAACTTTAACTGCTGGTAGGTACCTATTCGTGGAAGTTTAGCTCCTTAATGTAATATCAGGTACCTATATAAATGGCATTTAGCAAGACTAGGCTCCAACAAACTACTCATTGCCAATAATAGACTCGTGTCTTAAGTTACAGAGTACTGTACCTATATATGGTATTTTTACATTCAAACTGTCAGCTTGCATCATTTAGTTCTGGAAGGTTAAACTTTAAAAATAAAAACTGTAGGTATAAATAATTAGGATATAGCATGATGCTGATCAAGACAATGCACTCTACCAAATATGTGCACTTAGTTGAAGCAAAAGATACTAACCTCTGTTAGTGTCATCTCTCACCAAGGAATGGTAGGTAGCTACTTCTTATGTCTTCACAGCATGCAACATTGTGTGATGTTTTGTTGGGTGTGTGACAAACCTCAATGTGCAACAGTAACCGGATTTCCATAATTATCAGACTAAGCAACCTCCTGAGGCTAAAACATTTGGTGCACATTTAGCTAGGTCTGTTCTGAACTTCTGACACCCACTATTACTCGGTCACTGGACGATGTTTTCTTCACAGCTAAGGGTCTGTCGCCATCGAACGCAATTACCAAATTGCTATCACCCTGGAGAGAACCCCATATTTTTTAGGGCTCATTCAAGTTATTTTTGCAGTAGCTTGCTTATGGCAGAGTTCCTCTGTTATAAGCTCCGTAGACATGCATTTCAGCAGAAGCCGGGGATATTCCACTTCTACTTCAGGAGGACTTGCCCACACTCATGAAAGACAGGTAAGGAACTCATTAAACCGTTGTCACTACTGTAGTATAGTGTTGTTTAAAGTGTTCCCGGTGGTCTTTTGAGACTCCCAGAGACCCCAGAGGTCTCTGCTTAATTTCAGAGATTCGTTTTTTTTTGTCTTTACCAGGTTCACTGGGGTTGCTCCACCTCCATACCTCTTGCAACCGGTGTAGCTACAGCCCCACTCCTGAGCACTCTTGCCTAGAACCGTCATTCATTGACGACTTACGTCCGGGTCAACACCTCAGCAGCTCCTCTCCTCAAGCGCAATGCAGTGCCTTAGATTTTAGAAGTTTCTACTCCTGAAACTTAGCGGTTTTTATGGGTGTGTGGTCCTTTGAGACTTAGCTTCAGAAGCTGAGACTTAGCTTCAGAAGCAGAAGTTCCTTTTGATACTTTGCCAGCTTTAGCTTGTCCAGAATTGGACTTTTTTTTTTGTTTTCTAGAAAAGTGTGCAGACTTGAAGATATTTACCAGAATTCTGAAAATTTCCAAATTAGAGGAATGGTTTGAACTTTTCTAAATGCTCTGGTAGAGTTTTAACTGTTAGCCTTAGTAGGTTGATGAAACTTCTGAAAGACTCAATTCCAGTTTATACCTCGACTTGGTGTTGTCTCTCATAAGGCTTGGGCCGCCTTATCCAAACTATGTTTGAGTACAGAAAGAAAACGGTGGACATGTGCTTAGGGAGACGGAGAGTTGACGTTGATTGAGATTGTGAAAGGAATTGATTATTGGAAGTTATTAATTTAGCTGTTTTGGAAGTTCATAAGCGGCTTTTTTCAAGTAATTTGAACTTGCTGGTAAAACATAGGGCTGTGCCAATTAATTGGTATTGGCAAGAATCAGCACTTGTGGGGGTATCAGCATCGGTAAGAAACTAACAACTGGCACTTTTAGGTGGACCTGGGAGCTGCATCGGTATCGGCACTTTCTTTGCTTTTACCACTGCCAATTCTTTGGGCAAATTGACCTTCACTGGTCAACCACCAAAATACAGCTTAGGCTTTTTTTCATTTGTTATGAAACAATTCTGATGCAGTGAAAACGAAAATGACACTAGTTTCTCTATATCAGGTCAGGTTTTTGTGCCATAAATACAGATTATTAAAAAAAAAAACAATCTGACTAAATCCATCCAGAATAGAAATAAGGCTCAAGTACTATGATTATGGTTATTATTAGCTATACTTGGTGCTTATTTAAGACTGTTTCCACAACAAAGGCGATACCATATCAGAAGAAGGGACCTACGTACGAGTATAGTATGATGCCTCAGTAGAAAGACACATGGGACCCATATGTGAAGGTATTCCCACACGCAATCAACACATGTGCAACCAGTAAATCGGGAAAGAAGAACAGGAACAGNAGGCGATACCGTATCAGAAGAAGGGACCTACGTACGAGTATAGTATGATGCCTCAGTAGAAAGACACATGGGACCCATATGTGAAGGTATTCCCACACGCAATCAACACATGTGCAACCAGTAAATCGGGAAAGAAGAGCAGGAACAGACAAAAGTAAGAGTAATAGGAGTATGAAATTAGAAGGAAGCAAAGTGGGCACAAAACTACAAAAGACTGACGTCACGGAAGTGTAGCTAGTAAGCAAGGTGCCAGTAACCCACAAGATCCCTTTGGGATCGTTGGCTCCCTGTAACATAAGATGGGCGAATCTAAACTAGCCAACCATGATGGCCTATGGACTATCCTATGCTCCCTGAGTGGATTCAAGTATTTAGAACAGATTTAGAGTAACATCAATGCACTGATTTTGAATTTCACCTTGGTTTTCCTCAACTATATCAGCTTTTTCAACCATCGACTAATGCTTTTACGTTTCCGTGTACTTTGGTATTTTCGATTTATTAAGAGTTGCAATAGCTGTTGCAGTGAGTGATGTTGAGGTCATACGGCATCCTACTTTGTCTAGTAACAAGTCAATGTTTCGTTTCAGCTTTACAGAACACTCTCGTTGCACTTTGTTACATGTGCAACGTGCAACGAATACAATGGTCGTAACTTCATAACAGGAATTCAGTCAAGAGTTTCATATTGTAGCGCGTGCATTCCAGCAACCGTAAATGTCTACAAAAAACTTTAATGCCTGGTCTCAGTTTTTCAACCAATAATGGGTTATTTTGGTATGTTGAATACAAAAATAAAACTAACTTCTCATCAGGTCAGGACAGTCCATGCAACACAATCATAAAACTTTCGATTTCCTTATATAATTAATAGCATTTCTGTAGCTACATTACACTAGTGAATGATGGCAAACCTAGTAAATACGGATTATGAAGTTTTTTACTTTTCTTAGAGTTGCCAACTGCAACGGGTATGAAGGTGGTGCAACCCCAGTGAACCTGGTAGAGTGAAAAAATGTGAAAAAACAGGTCTCAGAATTTAATTGGAAACCTCTAGATGTCTGTTGGAGTCCTCAAAGACACCGGGAAACACTTCATACTACAATAGTGACAATGGTTTAGCGTTTAATGAGTTCCATACCTGTCCTTCATGAGTGTGACGACTCCAACAAGTCCTAAGGTAGAGTATCACCAGCATCTGCTGGAATCGCAGGTCTAAGGTGCTAACGGCGGGAGAAATTCCGCCTCCAGATTGCTGCTAGTGTTCATTGGAACATTCCAACTAGCTATACTTTATCACGAATTACTCCTTTTTTTAAGCTGGTCTCCTTCCAACAGTGGAGCATTTTCTCTAGCCCCTGAGATCCTGCTTGTGCCTCGATTAAGGATCGTTAAGAACTGTCACGCTACCTAGGAAAGTGGCAGTATTTCTTGACTCCACAAACACCGCCGTAGGAACCTCCTCTAGTTAACCCTATATGACCTGGGTGAACGAATTCGTTCTGTCAGAAATAAGTGAATATACCTGCAGAAATATACTAGGAATTGATTCAAATACGGGGTGAACGGATTCGTTCAGTATCTGGGCAGAAGCCAGATACCGCCAGACTACAACCGTGCTATGTTTACAGTCACTATTGCACCATCTTGTCACAGGGAGTGGAGGACAACGTTTGTTGAGCATTACACATTCATCATAATTCAGGTCATAAAGGGTTAATTACCTGTTACAAGGATTGCGTCTTCCATTATATAGTTCCATATAAGAGTATCCCAACAGCAGCGTAGAAGCTCTTCGCGCCTACACCCTACAATTCCCTCCTCATGCTTCCCAGATCAGACTTAGTGTCAGCACACGTTCACGGCAATGGCAGTCTTTCCTCAGACCTGCCGTTTTGAAGATTCATCAGATTAGATAGGTGGCAGTAGACAAACCAATAGGCCCATTCCCAAAGAGACACCGGAACATACGCCTCGGCACTCTATGAGCTATTGCCATTATGTTAGTAGGATATAGAGGACAGGAGAAAAAGAGAGAAAAAAAAACGAAGGGAAGGGGGTGAAGAGTCCATGCCCAAGAGACGATCTTGAATGCAAGCAAGCACGATCAAGAGCTGCTGACATGCGGAGCTTACAGACAACAAACTGTGTAGTTGGAGCTGGAGAGAGAAGGAGACGGATTAAGGTGGCCTCGGAAGCTGTCAAGGGTTTGCGACTCCTGGAGGAGGAGCTCTTAGCTGCGGAGGATGTCTCCCAATATATGTCAAGACTATTTTTAAACGCGTTGACTGACTCCGCTCTAACAATATCGGAAGGGAGTCTATTCCAAATGCTGACTATGAAATACGGAAAGAACTGCTGACTTGAGGTTGTTCTTTGAGCTTTATGCTTGAGTTTTTGACCGTTGTTTTGCAAGCAATCTTTGAGGTCTCTTTCAAAGAGCCCCGTTGTATGTACGTCGTTGAAGCAGTTCAAATACTTGAATGTTTCTAGTAGTTGCCCCCTGAGACGTCTTTGCTCGAGAGAGATCAGACCCAGTTCTTTTGGGCGACGTTCATATGATTTATTTCACAGCTGAGGTATCAATTTCGTTGCTGTGCGTTGGAGTCTTTCCATTTTATCAATATCTTTACACAGATGTGGCGACCAGAATTGAACAGCAAATTCTAAGTGTGGCCGCACTAATGCCTTGTACAAAGTAATTTTCAAAATTTCTGGTGATGAATCCCAGTACTCTGCTTGCCATTTTCACACTCTTGTCAACTTGCTGTGTTGTAGCTTGTTTGTAATAGTGATTCCCAAATCAGGTTGTTGGGTGACAGCAGCCAATACTCTCCCATTCATTTGCAGTGGGGGTGAAAGGTTCATCAGCCCTATGTGCATTACTGAGCATTTGTCGACATTAAAGCTAATCTGCCACGTTCTGCTCCATTCCATGAGGTGGTCAAGGTCTTGCTGGAGCTCGGCTCTTTTCGTGGCAGGATGACATAGTTTAGTATCATCCACAAATTTACTGATTTTACTACGAATGTTAAGATTGAGATCAAGATCATTGACGTAAATTGAGAACAGAAGTGGGCCAAGTACGCTACCTTGGAGAACCCCTGATGAAACTTGCGCCCAGGCACTCGTCTCTCCTTCAAGTTTTACTCGCTGCTGCCGACCCGTAAGCCATGCCCTGATCTATCGTAAATAGTCTCCCCGGATGCCATGGGCTTCCAATTTTTTCATTAGCCGTAGATGGGGGACTTTGTTGAAAGCCTTTTGGGAGTTGAGATACACAAGATATAATCCCTTTTGTTTATCTTTAATATCTGTAACTTTTGAGAAAAAGTCCAGTAGGTTTGTTAAGCAGCTTCTTCCATTTCGAAAGCCATGCTGAATGTCTGCTATGAGATGCTGTATCCTTAGGTGATCAGTGATGCGATTTTTCAATAGGCGTTCGACTGTCTACATTTGCAGTTAAACGCTTGATACCAGTCACTGCAAACTTCTCACACGTTGACATGCACACCGCCAGCACTGTCTGCAGCCAGCAACTCACCTCAGGCAGCGTGTGCAGATGCTTATTTCTTGTTTCCCGATGTTTAACCCTAGCTCCTGGCTACCACCCTTCTTGAATGCAACGTCCCGGGTTTTCCACGGATTGACATGACAGGTACTCTCCCGAGTCAGCTGTGTGCCACGACTATGTCGAGCTACGCTGTCCCACAGGGAAGGCTACTCAATCTATGGTGGTTCCCCAAAAATATACCAGCTATTTTAGGAGTTCAACAAGGAGGACGATCCAAAATACTTGGGCTTCTCAAACCTGCAGAAACCCCTATGGTAGCCTCTTCTACCATGCGATAGGGCATTCCCATTGGGTTTGCACATGGTCTCCTTTTCTCATCATGACTTCAACTACTAAAGCTATAGTTCAATACTATTTGGAAACTCGCCACTACTCCCATAGCTTCATCAGGGTAGTATCTTTCTTTTCCTGCCCCAGAACCTTATAGGTTGCGTCAGTGTTTCTTCTCTAAAGCATTGCTCCCCTTTTACCCAGCATGTGCAACGTCCCGCCTGATGCGGATCCTTGCTAGCTATTATGGCCGCCCTAATTTACCGAGAGACTGTTAACCAATTAGGCCTCAAGTTTATTGGGGCTCTACGTAGATGCTTAACAGACTTGTATCTTGAAAGTCAAATGGTACCTTAGACTCTGCCTTTACAATCTGATCTCCAGTCGCACCCTCATCTATTATACACCCGTTTGGGCCTTAGATAAATTGTTCTTCATGGTGTCAAGTGAGCAGAGGGTGAAAAAATATGCTTGTGGTGAACCATGGGAGCCAGATCATGCCTTATTTCCATCTATAGCGAGCATGACATTGTGGATGCTTCCCACTTTCCCGTCGCGACCTGATAATGCATGGGCATGGGGAAATGGGCCGCTGATGCCTCGATATAGCATATGGACTGGCTGATCTGCACGCCACCTGAGGGATGCTTCGCCACTTGGCCGGCTGCCACGCTGACTAGCTGAGCACGGCAGGGCTGGAAACTCCTCCTGACTGTCAGGCAAGCAACCTGTAAAATTTGTCAAGAGACAGGTAGATATTAATCACCCTACAAGTTGATGAAACACTTCTCAGGATAATCAAAGCTATAACTAGAATTTGTAATTATTCTTTTGGGCAACGCTTGTACATGGGTATCAGACTGTAAAGGCAGTGGATACGATCCCCTAGGCCTAAGTCCTACATGGTGTCCAGTTCACTATTGGGTAAAAGGACATGTTCTGGAGCCCTTATCTCGTCATAAGCATATTTTCAAGAACTGGTCATCATAATGTTCTCTTTTCCACAAAGTTTGGGAAGAGAAAGATAACTGGAACTTTGCACATGCAGTAGCTATATGTATAGCTGTACCAAGATTATGCAAAGAGAAAGAAATTGGTGTTAGAAGGAAAGGAATTGAGCCGTAATTGTGAAAATGATAGTGGACAAGCTCCGACTCTTAAAGCAAGTTGGTTTTTGACTCCAACTTGCCCTCAACTCCTGCCAATTGCCACTCTGCAACCCTGGTTGGAGTCAGCCATTTTATTCCACTCTAACTTGTGGTGGGACCAGTGTGTTTCCAACTCCACCCAAAACTCTCCAATTCCTTACTATTATAACATGGCAACATTGAATTTAGTGTAGTTACAATGGTATTAATGAATAAAAGCTACTAAGAGTGTAAAATTATCTTATTGCATAATGTCCTACCACTTTTTACAGCTTTACCAGTTCAAAACAGAAACATAAACTATTGTATTAGGTAATATATCATAGCTAGTAAGCTATTATTATTCGTTTCATAAAATCATAACGGCTGGTAAAAAATACATTTTTCATTATAAAGATATGTTTAGTCTATTTACCAGTGCAAATTTTTTTAAAATATGTTTTTGAAGGGAAATTTAATTAGAATTCAATGTAGGTTAATTTATTAACTGATAAAATTATTACAGTTTGTCTGGTGTTTCCAGTGTTCCCTTGCCTCAGTAATTTGATCCATCAATGCAAGTACCATGTGCTTAATACTAAGTTGGTAGGATGTACCATTTGCCTGTGCACTTTTGTTACGATGTTGATATTTGTCAGTATGTTGTCCAAGACACTGAAAATGTATAATTAAACATGGTAGTTACGATTTTGTACGAACATGTTTTTCCTAACAGATGGGACCCATGCGTGTGGGTTGCTAATGCTTCGTGCCCTCTCCGATTGTGTGTCCCTTCTCTCCTGGTGTGATTCTGCTCAAATTTAACCAAATAGCAGAGTTCTGTGACCTATCTCTTTGTGCCCTTATCTGTTCTCATGAAAAAGCTGTTATTTGCAGTATTATTAGTAGAGCAAAAGCAGATATTCTCAGCAGCTATATGCAAGTTTATCTTAATGTGGCATAAACTTAACTTCATAGTTCCCAATTTAGAAACAGTTGATACCTACTATTTTTATAGGACCTTATGGCATGAACGGGCATTCTAGGGTCAGGTTAGCTGAGAATATAGTTAAAACTGTTTCAAAAATATGTACACGGTTGGTCATCTGCTGGATTTGTGTATGTATAAGGTAACATGTCTTATAGCCGTCCATTTGGCACTAAAAAACTTCCTGTGTGAAAACTAACAGTGCTAGAAAGCCATACATAGGCTTATAGTGTAGGCTAATTAGTGCTGCACCATCTCTAACAATGACGGGTAAAAAAAAATGGTGGCGGTTTTCACATTTTTTCATTAAAACATGAAAAATGCAAGAATCACCCATTTTTCATTGTTTCATATTTTACTCATAATTTTCAAGGATACAGCTGCACTAACTACTTAGTCTACACTATAAGCCTATGTATGACATTCTAGCACTGCTAGTTTTCACACAGGATGTAGACTATTTCAGTGCCAAATGGACAGTTACTAGCATGGTGGATGGGTACTAAACATGTTACCCTATTGTACTATACATGGTTGAATATTAGAATGGGAACTGAAGTTGTGTACAGCTAGTACCTATAAGGTAATAGCTACACTATGGCGAGTTCAAACTCAGCTTCTGTTTCCTGAGTAAATTGCTCATATAAATGTGTAGGTACGGTACTTGGCCTATTTGTGATGAAGCAATTTCATGTAAAAAAATTTTACTTATGCCTATGGATTGAATATCCTACGAAATTCAGGCTCCTCTTATGGTGCAAAGTAGATTTCCTGATGAAGCTATAAGGTTGCAATTTGTCTTAAATACTGCAGAGGTCTGGAGATTGCGATTGTTGGTTGTTGCATTTTCATACCGTAGAATGGGGTAATTGAGATCATGTGGGGCAATTGAGATGTAGGGGGGGGGGGGGGGGAATTNTTAGAATGGGAACTGAAGTTGTTGTACAGCTAGTACCTATAAGGTAATAGCTACACTATGGCGAGTTCAAACTCAGCTTCTGTTTCCTGAGTAAATTGCTCATATAAATGTGTAGGTACGGTACTTGGCCTATTTGTGATGAAGCAAAGTAGATTTCCTGATGAAGCTATAAGGTTGCAATTTGTCTTGAATAGTTACTGCAGAGGCCTGGAGATTGCGATTGTTAGTTGTTGCATTTTCATACCGTAGAATGGGGTAATTGAGATCATGTGGGGCAATTGAGATGTAAGGGGGGGGGGGTAATTGAGATCAATGATTGTTGTGGCCTTGTTAGAGTACTTACACAAATCAGAACATATTTTTTTTAAATGTCAAATCCTGGCAGATACCTACCACAAGCCTATAGATTGTGTAAGTGCTCTAACAAGGCCACAATAATCATTGATCTCAATTTCCCAACATGATCTCAATTACCCCATTCAACGGTAGGTGCTAAAATTTGTGGTTCATGAAACTAAGCAATAACTGCATCTCAGAGGTAAAGTTCTTAATATCTATCAATATTTTAAATTTTTTATTACATGTATCACACTTGTGATAGCGAAATGAAGGAAATGCCTTTTACATGACTTGTGTATGAAGTATTAGTTAACTGCTAGGTGGCCGTGGTACTGTGTGCAAGGTCAAGGATCTCTTCAAAATACTGCTGGGCTGCCAATAAAAATCCATAAAAATCCAAAAATCCATTTCATATAGACTTTAGACTTGATGGTCCATTCCTACCTCCTAAAAGGCTCCTATTGCTGAGCTGATAAAACTTTGGTAAATGCTTTCTATTTCATAGCTATGGACAATGTAGACAGCAAACTGCTTATGGTGATGCAAGGAACCTATTTGTTTGCAAAAGGCACACACTCTCAAACGTAGGCTATCAGTAAAAGGTAAAATTCATTTTAATTGGCTTCAGATCATTTTTGGTTCCCAAAATTCCCTTTTTGTCTTGTTCCATTGACCTGAATTTCTGGCATGACTTTTCAAGCTGGTGAACACATCCTTTCATTACCTATCACCAACTTTTTGCTTCTGGTTGGTTTGTATGCTAATCAGAGAGTATATTGTTGAAGTTTCATATATAAGCCTTAGGATCTAGGTATTTGACACTTTGAGTAACCTGTGGAGTACAGTGTATTACATATATAGTTTTTACTTGGTTTGGAAAATATTTGCTATGGTATTTACTGCCGCATGCAGCATCTGATTTTTTTTCTTACTTTTGCAAAGGGCTTATAAGCACATAAGAGATAGCAATATTTCACAGAGCTACTTTATGCATTTGCCCCACCTGAAAAGATCTAGCTAAGTTGATCAAATTTATTTTGGTCACTATTTGAAGTAGCTATTTAATTTACTTATGAATCATAAATTGTTGTAACTCTTTTATTTCATATTTCTTTCACTACCTAGTGATTATGATTGGAGGATATTTCTGCCTAAAAATTAAAATAATGATTAAGCTAGTTTTTGCTTTTGGGAAAATGCACTCTTCAAAACTGATTTACTTAACATGCTGCCTCTACGGAGTAGTTTGATAATTCATAACTAAATTTTGAAGGCCCGGTTGTCTGAAAACATCAGTACTCGGTCTCACCAATATTTACCTTGTGGCACATTTATTCATTTATTGTAATATACTAGAACTTGCTATAAATAACAGTTAATTGTGGTGCATGAAAAGCTAAAGATTAATTCTTATTTAAAAGTTGCTTGAGATAAAATGCTAACTTACCATGTCTTGCATTCTATCATATAGCTATATTCAGTGCAGGTCACCTTTTATGGCTATGGGTGATGATGCTTCTGGTTTTTGCTGATGCATATTTCTATTTGTAAAGCATGGCTGCAAGTTGCAACGATTCCTGCATTGACTACGGTATTGCTAGGTGGACCTGGTAGCTAAGGTAGCTTGTAAATCTGATAAGAGGCCAACTTTGCTATTGAAGTTTTGTTGTAAAATGGTATGTAGCATTGAATGGGGCATGTTAAGACACAGAGAAAACAGGTGTGTTGATCAAGGCAAATTAGGAAGAACTTTAGTTTGCAAGATACAGGGGACTTGGTTCATTTTGTGGCCAAATAATCTACAAAATTATCACAATCCAATGGTATTATTGCTTTCATTTTATGGTACCTCATATACCTATCAACTTGCCTATGTAGCTATCCAATACTGAGCTTCACATGACATCACCACTTTACTTTTTTGTGTCATTTCTGTATCTTTCTGACAGGTCTAGCTTCATACTGAGTAGAAAGGGAGATAAAAAAAGTAGATCGCTTTATTTAAATGGTTCCCCCTAAAACAATCTACTACTCAGCTCTGCAACCCCCAAAGCCCAGAGCAAGGCAGCCGGACTAGGGAGGCATGCACGGCCCTACGCGCCGGCACCAGCAAAAGAACGCACACATGCGGACCATCAACGAGCCGGAGAATTGCGGGGTTGACCATCAGGAAGTCATCAACAAACAATGCATACTCACCTAGATGGTCCCCAGGAACAACAAAAACAAGGGCAAACACCACCATAGCATCAAACCAAGCATTATTAGTAGCTATCTCTCCCGCACAGTGGCACCCCAACACCACAGAACACTCAAAAACCAGGACCACCCCCATTTCTGCAGCATGTGACCCCAGGCAGTGTATTACTACTTTACCAAATACTTCTAATGTATAAAATGTGTCTGTGTGTGATAAACCTATCAAACCTAACCACAGCCGAGAGCGAAGCATAGCTCTAATTAGATTGTAGGGGTATCAGGGGTAGTACCCACAGTGGAGCCCAAATAAGTTAGGTAACTCCTTAATGGGAAGACACAAACATCAACAACAGCAAGGGTGGCACCACAGAAATTCCAGCAACAGCAACACCCACCAAAATTAACAAGCCCCCCCCCCTCCATTCTCTCCAACACCACAACCCAGCAAAGCAACCAATTGCTTAAGGTATGGCGTGGCGAACAAGTCCGAAAAATCTGTAGCAGGGCAACAGGAAGCCAACACACACAGTCATCACACATAATCAAACAACACCTCCCCCAAGTGAAAAGCTAGACGCCGCCTGAAAACATCCAAGGACTGGGATCACACAACCTCCTCTGGTAGTGAGTTGCAGAGCCTCACACATCTGGATGGAAATGCCCTCCCTCTGCCTCAGTAGAAAAGTGTGGGCAAATCAGTTTCAAAGTATGTCCCCCGAGCTCGACTGTGGTTATCAAGAGAAACAAGCTATGCATCTCAGTGCAGCCCACCTGCCCCGCAAGCACCTTCCTGCATTTAATCAAATCAGCCCGCACCATCCTTCCTCTCACTGAGAACAGGTTGAGCCACCTCACCCTCTCACCATACTCAATTCCAGCAACGTACCGCGTCCACCTACGCTGGACGGACTCCAAAAGCCAGAGGTCTCCCTCATAGCCCGTGTTCCAAACCTCAGAACAATAACCAAGGAGAGGTCTGATGTGGGCCACAAAAAGGGCCACCCTAATCTGTGGTGACCTATACACAGGGGAACACAGGCTTCCAGCCAGTCCAGCAGCCTTACCAACCAACTGCCTTATATGAACAGGGAACTTCAATTTACAATCCAGTAACACACCCAAATTACGATGACTCAACAAGCTCAAGAATAGTGTCTCCCACAGTAGCTATATGGGTTCAGGTAATAATCCTCCATGTAGCGGGTGTCACAAAACCTCATAACTACACTCTTCTCACCATTCAAAACAAAGTTCCAGGACTCTCATTCTGTTGTAAAGTCAGAAAGGGAGACGAGGTGCTGCAGGAAAGCATTATCATCTGCTAGCTGAGCTAGGGGTAGGGGCCGGAAGTCCCAGCCAACTAGCAGCCATGGCTGAACCATGTAACAGGTTAACTCCTAACTTGACCATTTTGACTGTTCTGCGCATCTCCTCGTATTACGTCAGGTGGAGCGAAGAATGTTGGTGTTGCTCAAGTATGCATAGTATTCCTAACTGATTTATACCATTATTTCCACTACCATGGGCTGTTGTTTGATGTTTGGCTATTTTAAGCACAGAAAAAAAGAACTTGTTGAAGCTTCATTTTCCTAAAGATCCAGAGTAGTGAAAAAAGTGGGGTTCTCACCTCTGTAACTCACCGCTGCAGCCCTTAAAGCCCAGGCCCGCTCAGAGCAGGACAGCCAGACTAGGGAGGCGAGCACGGCCCCGCGCGCCGGCACCAGCAAGAGAACGCAGAAGCACACACCATTAATGAGCCGGAAAGGTGTGCAGTTGGCCACCGGGAAGCCACCAACAAACAACACATACTCTCATAGTTGGAGCACTATTAGGTAGTAACTTTACAGCACAGTGGCATCCCAACACTACAGAACCCTCAAAAACCCCACCACAAAGAGCAAGATCACCCGCACTCACGCAACCTGTGGCACCAGGTAAGCATCACACTGAGAGCAAAGCACGAGTAGCAGTGTAAGAGGGTGAGAGACAGTTCCCACAG
>LQNS02278171.1:7998810-8010329 GCA_001587735.2 Parhyale hawaiensis
ACTTAGCTCTAGTAAAAGGCAACCTGTTGAGGTTGTGGCCTTTTACTTTTGGCCCATCTGAACATCCGGGTGGGACAGAGATAAATGAATTATAACCCGACATGTGATTAGCCTCGGCTGACTGCTGTCGTGTGAGAATCGAGTAGTTCGGGAAGTTCGAACGTGGACTTAGCCTAGTTCTTTACAGACGCGTGAGCGCAGGATCCACCGAATTATGTGGACTCTGCCTCAGAGCAGGTAGTCGAGGTCCAATGATGGATTTTGTCTCAGAGCAGGTACTGCTCTGGAGGTTTAGCGCAGGTCACCTGGGGACCCTTTTCGGACCTAGCCTCCGAGTAGGCTTTCAGGAGGCATCGGAAGGAGACAGCTGCACATACTTTCTCGAATTTTTTCGATAAAATTGTGACGCGGATAGTTTTGTTCAAGCTCGTTTGGGAGTTATATCCAGAATCCTCCGAACTTTCGGAACTTGAGCACAGAGTAGGTACTTGTGGACTGTTTGCCCTCAGCCTTAAAGGGAAACAATCTGTTGGAGGCAAGAATGAGTTACCAGTTTGGCCTGGGCGAATCTTCGCCCCCCTCTACTGTTTGGTGGCAGGACAATGTACCCTAGGTAGGCTACCAGGGTTCCCTGTCTGACCAGTCCTTTAAACAAACCCATCTGAATTAGTCTGTTTTCCTAGGTCCTTGGGGTTTAGTCTTGAAGAGACCTCACCCTGAGCTATAGGAATACAGTACGTCTAGGTCGACTTGACTCGGTATAGCCCAATGGCATTACGCCTTGAATTGGAGCTTTAGGAAGCTTGCACCGGTACTGACCTTCTTTGAAGTTGAGGATGATTTAAACTGTCCACCTGGACTTTTCTAGAAGGGTCCAGCCTTGAATATCGGTCCATCGTGCCCTACTCTGACACCTTGCTTAACGGGGCCCTTGAAGCCCCATTAGAGCTTAACCCTTTTTATGGTCCAGATTCGGCCCTCGCTATGAAGTTCTATTATATAGGTATGTGCGTTTCGCACTTGCAACATTCCAATGTGTTAGCCTTAACATTCAAATGTATAGACGCCTACTTTGTATCGTGCTACTTCATGTTTGGGCGGATGTAGCCGCCGTCTCCATGTCAGAGTTTCTCAGATAAAGGAACATAAAGGACGCATACCTCACCATACAAAATAAGCTTGTTTATACCAGCATCGCTAAATGTGAGCGACGAGTAATTCTCAGTGACCTTCCGGCCGGAACATTATCAACAAAAACTGTCTGTGAAAGACTGTAACCAGAGTTTCGGAGATATTTATTAGTCTCATAAACGTACAGTAATTTACCAGCGGACTTCTGACTCGATTCTGGCGGAAGCAACCGGTGTTCTAAATGAAGCCGGCAATCATTGATATTTAAAGGCGCTTGTGCTATCAAGCGTCAGCTTATTCCATAATTAGCCTTACTGTACCAACATTGTCTACTGCATTCTGCTTGTAGCACTTATTCAGATGTAGACTTCGTACTTTGTTGTCTGCATCTTTTAAGTAGCATGTTTGCTACTTATTATTGGATCATCTAATTCTTGTATGATAAGATGTAAACACATAAGATCTTAACGACATTCCTTCATCATCCAGGCACGCACACTAGTTGAATATATTACAAGTTCTAAGAGCAGCTCTCAACAGACGCTCTCATTATAGCCCTGGGCTCCTTCTCCCGGCCATTCCAGATGGTTGTAGATTAATGTTCTGATTCCTGAGAAGAACTCTGCTTTGGTTTCTAGAAGGAAACTTCATACCTTAAGAAGAGTTATCCCGTCGGAAAGAAAGGGGTTAGACCCTAGTCAGAGGTCGGCCGGGACCCGAAGATTGGAGGCAAGACTAGCGTCACACTGGCTACTTTTTCGGGCCAGCTAGGCCAAGACAGGAATCTTCCTTGCAGAAGTCCTTTACCGGCATAGGTTTCTCCCAGGAGACCCTTTAGGTTTTGACCTCAGAGGTGCAGAGTATTCCAGTTTAGCAGATCCCTAGAGGTAAACTTCCCTCAGGCTCATCCTGATGGGATAAGCTCAAGCTACTTGACACTCTGAAGAGAGTCAATCCTCTTGCTGTGGGTGCTACAATGGATGGCCGGTTCTCTGGAGGGAAGGATAAGGATCTCAGGTCCGCAGCAGGGAACAGATGCGCACCTAGGTTAGAACCTCGGTCAGTAAGCCGGACTGAAGCTTATAGCCAAACTCTTAAGTGTAGGTTTGGACTATTGGTTAGATTAGCGCTGTTTTATAGGACTCTTGTTTTGTCTTAAACCCAGGCTAATAATACGCCAGTAGACATTCGCTTAAGATGGCCATTGGAAACCCTGGTAAGATAGGGAACAGAGGTCCCCACTCTGCAATAGGCTCTTGTCTGTATTTAACAGGGCTGAGACGACAGACGGAGTTGTTAAGATGAGCAGAAGTAGAAGAATAGTTAGTTCTCCGGGAATTGAGGCCCCAGGAATTGAGAATGGGTTTCTGACCATTTCTGGCTCAGTTTATTAAGCATGTTGACTAAGGCGGATGTCCTCCTTTACCTCAACCCCTTAGAAGCCCTGTGGATAAGGGATCCTAGGTCACTGAGGGCGAGCAAGATAGGACGAGACTAATCCCTGACGGAGATTATAAATTAGTTTTCCGTTAGAACACGCTGGCAGGCCCCCGGTGGTTGGAGGGTTCGCGCTTGGGTCACGCTCGCTGGGAGTGATCAGGACCAGCTGGATAGTGTCTGGTCCAGATATACTGTACCGCCCTAAATTAGCGCTGTCCCTTCACAATAGAAGACAGCTAAAGGATAACTTTAGAGTGTTAAGCAGTGTATACTCGACAGAAGGCGACTCCCGACAGTGGCAGACGTGGCTACAGCTACCAACCTCTGCCTATCCCTGGCAATTTCTGTTACTGCCCAGAAGGCTGTTACTAGCCTACATCAGTTTGAACTGTTCCGGCTGTAGAAGGTCTAGCAACCAAGAAAAGGTATTCCTATTATGAAGGAAGTGTGCCGGACAGGGGATGATAGGCGGAACCCTGCTATCTGCTTCGAGGAGTCGAGCATGGTCTTGCTGATACAATAATCCTGGATCAACTAAGCCGTAGGATTTATCTGAAGGTGAAAACACAGTACTCCGGTACGTTTTTGATCCCAAAGCCCTGAAGGAAACTTGCCGGGAGTAGAGTTATCTTAAATCCCAGGACGTGAGATGTAGACTGGGAGTGTAATTCAGCTGGTTTTTTCATACCCTTAGCTCTGCCAAAGACATAGAAAGGATTTTAGGACTTTCTACAGTACAGGTATCTCCGAACTAGCTGACACGCTGGCTAGAGCTGAGGCCTAACGAAAAAGTGCTGCTCCAATAGATAGGATAAAGAAGACCATCTCGAGAAAGTCTGGAGACAACTGTGGTCCCGGGCGGAAGCCTGAGGCGGAAAAGGAAGGCTCCTCTAATTCCATTAGAGGAGACCCAACCCAACCCCCCCCCCTAGTTTGGATGTCAGAACACCTTTGGTGTCAGACTAGTTACCGTCAGCTAATTATCTCTGAGAAAGTGGTACTGCCGTCTCAGTCTATCTGGTTTTGTCAGCATTCTCTGGCTTATTCTGTGGAAAGGAGTCCCCCCTCCCCTGCAGGCCTGAATTTTCTTGAAGGGGAGGCGGTGAGTTATTGAAGTCCAACCCTTCTCTCAGAGACTGCTCTTTAACCACAGTCGGCGCAAGGCCACGTAAAAGACGCCAGATGCTCAGGTTACTCCGGAGACCTCAGGAGACGAGTGCTTATGATACATCCGAGGATATGTCGAGTCTATCTAGGGTCAGCCCTACATTGCTAAAGAATGGTTTCGCAGACCTTGTAGGCTGGGCGGAGTTTTGTCCACCCAACAACCAAGAGATATTCAACCTAGTGTTGTCAGCGTAAAATCCTGAACTGGGATTACTAGTAGGTGTCCTGTAGTCCTACAGTTCAGACTTCCAGGAGACCGCTTTAGAAAGCGCTGGTTGGTTCCCAGTGGGGTTCACCATAGAGAAACCTTAATTTTTTCTCTGAAGGGTAGATTTCTGGGGAGATGTAAACTAGTGTAAGATGCACTAGGTCGAGCAGGAACTTATCTTCTAGCTAGAATGTAAATGGGAAAATCTATTTTCCCAGATTTGGGCCTGCTTATACACAGTCTTGAGACCTGAGCATTTTATAGCTTGATGAGGGGCCAGGCCAAGGCTGTGACGCAGGCTGTGTCCGTCTATGTTAAAGGAGGAGTTTTCCTACTACTGTAGGAAAACCTCTCTAGTCGAAGGAGTTGCAGAGTGAGGCAGGATCGCTTCGGGTTTCTGGCCGAGTAAAAGTTGTATCGACGAGGACTGCCCACCAGTAGGGGATGGAGTCCTCTAAGAGCAGGTTGATTCTGCCCCCTCCTGACACAGGGCGACAATAACCTTAATCCAGGGTCACCTAGTGGACGTCTACCCAGAGAGGTCCGAAGCTTGGTGACAGCTGAAAGCTGCAGTATGGGTATATACCAAACTGAAATTGTAACAATCTTAGATGGTGTGTCTATCACCAGGAGGGGACAAAACTTAGGCAGAAGCCTGGAGGGTAGGTGTCAGTTCCGGAAAAATCGGGGGAAGAAAGGCCAGGCTCATGCGAGCTGACCAAAGATCCCTTCGGGTCCAATTCCAGAGCCTCAGATAGGCTTAGGTCTCCAGGGCCGAGGGAAGTCCAATTTAGGAGCCTCTTCCCCACTCACAAGGTCCTCATCGAGGGTTCTTCTTGCTCTTGTCTGAAGGGGGAAGCTTGCTTAGCCTTAGAGTACTCAAGGTCAGTACAGGAACCTCTCTGAGGGTCCTGTTAAGGTTTGAGTTTTCCAGGACGGTGGAAGCCCCCTTTTTGTTACAAGATATCGCCCTCAATTAGACACAACGGAAATGTCTTTTCGTCGTTAGCTTCTACCGGACATCAGAGTTCAGTCTCCCTGAGCCTAAGAGGTTACCGCCTCTTTAGGCAGATCACTGGAAAGGGTACTTATGGAAGTTCTTGTAATGGAAGTAGTGAGCTTCCTGGAAATAGGAAGCGTCATTAATTAATCTAGTCTGTTCCACTGAGCAAACAGTTCAGGAGGCTGGTTTAGAGTGAATAGACGCTGTAAGCCTCCTACGGGTTCCCTCTCCGAGAATCAAGGATTGAGGATCCTCAGCCGAGTAATCTCAGCCTGCCGTCAGAGATAACGCTGGTGAAGACAATCCCAGAGAATTTTTTCGGTCTGCAGTAGGTAGTCTTCCCGGAAAGCCACCGGCTAACCTGGTACGGAAGTTTGGGCGATAAATCACAGCTCTTTGCAGGAAAGCCAGCTCTCGTGAATTTCGATCACTGTTACAGATGGTCCGTTTCGGAACGATTCGAATCAGGCTTCGGGAAAGGATTAAACACCTTTTTCTTTCTAAGAAGGAGCCAGGCTAAGAGCAGTAACCCTAAGGGGTCCAAGAAGGTTCTGAGTTACAGGCGATTCAACTCGCTGGCTAATAGCTTCAGAACCTCAGGTAAGGGTGGAAATCAGGAAGAATCCTGGTTAGAACAGTACTGTCCTAACAGGGTTTTGTTCCTGGACAATCCAGAAGAAGGCAGCTCATTACTAATATTCTTTCTTTTGATAGAAGGCCAGAGGTACAGCAACTCACTGAAGATAGTTGCCAGGTACCCCTGAAGTTTGAGGTGACTTACTGTCACTATCCTGCCATTGCCGAAAGAGCTATATTGTCTGAAGGGAAGATCAACAGAAAGGAAGAGAATAAATCAGTTCAGGGCAGTATCTCTTTGCACCAGCAACTCAGCGGGGCCATGAAACCCCTCCCTGCTGCGCCGTGGGTATGTCGGTGCTACCGACAAAGGTGTTCTGTCGGAGCGATCCACTGAAAATGGATAGAATGTTGCAACGAATTTTTCTCCGTGGCAAGCAATGACAGAACACCTGTGAAGGATCAAACAAGCCCAAAGCCTCATCAGTTTCATGGCCTAAGGTCATATATTAGTACTCTCGTCGTGCCAAAGTGAGGTGTGCTGCTGCTGGGCTCCTGAGGTACCAGGTGGGCAGGGTCTGAAAAAAAAAGATAGAACACCGAAAGCTGTCTACAGTGAGGGTTACGCCTCGAAACTGTCTAAACTACCATTTAGACGCCCCCAGAGTTGGGCGCTGTCGTGGGGCTGGTGCTACCGACAGAAGTGTTCTGTCTTCGCTCTCCACTGAGAAAATTCGTTGCAACACTCTATCCATTATGATTTTTTGTTGCAAGTTTTGAAAATACTTTCTGTGGCATTTTCAACCGATTTTCACGGTTCAGATTGCAAAATAATGAGAAAGGTTTTAGCTTTAAAAGTACGATCCGTACTGTTTTAATTTCATTTACAGTTATTAGAAAATTGAAACATCTAAATTTGGATTTGCTTTATATGTTTTCAAAAACTAAAAAATATTTTTGAGGACAAAAGTTGACACCAACAGATCATACTTTTATGTAGCTAATACCTTTCCCTTAATTTTGCAATTTGAATGGTGAAAATCGGTCGAAAATGCCGGAGAAATAGCGATTTGAAGCCTGTGCATAGGCCTATTGCGAAAATTTGAAGCCGGTTATTTATTTCAAAAATTGAAATAAGAGACAACGGGGAAAACAATTTTCCCTTTTCCTTTCAATAACTCATTTTCTATGGGAAAAATAGAAAAAAGTACAAGAACATAACCCACATTTTTTCTGTTTTACATAGCTATCCGTAACAAGTCATGAAAATGTGCAAAATAAAAAATTTTCCTTTTTTCATCACTGCTAAAGAAATGTTTTATTTTTTGCAAATTTAATAGAACTTGGTAGAGATATGTAAAATAAAAAATGTGGGTTAGACTCTAGTACTTTTTCCCATTTCCCTCATAGAAAATGAGTTAGTCCATGAAGAAAGTGGGAAAAAGTACAGGAGTCTAACCCAGATTTTCTTTTGATTTTGAATATCTTCACCAAATTTCATGAAGATCGGCCTAATAATAAAAAATCTGTTGAAGTCAAAAGACGAACCTTTGTAAAAGCCCCAGCCCTCTGTTCTAACCGCTTAGGGTTGCGCTGGTTGGCTAAAACTTCACCTGCGTGTTTGTCTGATGTAGTGTCATACATTTTGACGACGCATCGTGTGTTTACACACAATCGTCCGCGTCGCGACATCGTCTGACGCGTCTCTGCCTCGACAATGACGTGTCGCATCGTGAAAAAGCTGCCTTAGATGCCTCCCGAAAAAGTCGACGCCTGACAACATTGGTAATTTTCGGTGGACGGCCTGGTCATTTTTGGTTCCATATGATTGAGGGTCATTCAGAAAGTTACAACAGTGCGGGGCCTGGATATTTGTTTTGCAGTGAAGCTAATGGATTTTCCATCCTAGTTGTAAGCACAAATTTTATCTTTCTCGATGTCAGTAAGGGGTGAATTCTATGGCATTCTGCAGAAGCTGTATTTACCCCTTCATCACTGTTTACATGTACTCTAAGTGAATCGTGACGGCGATTAGTTGTTTACGAACTGAAGGTGAACGTATTCTTTCTTTGGAATTGTGAATTTAAGCCGATAGACCAATTTTTCAAAAGTGTTTTACCCATATTTAAAGTATGGGCAAGACACTTATGAAACTGGGAAAACTCAGAGAAAAAGGAACCAGTAATCAAAATACTCGGGAATTTCTGCAGGGCAGAGGGTAGTGGTAGTGTTGATTTTGTGGGGTTATCTTTATGAATGTGGCGTTCCCCCAGAGCTTGAGCCACATGAGGATTATTTGTTCTGCAGTGCCTGGGAAAGGTGGACGGCTGTCTAACTCTATTTTGCAGCAAATCCTAATATTGTGAGGGTGATTTGTAACCGTTTCAATCCCATTCAGCCCATAACCCTTAGTAGTCACATTATTTTGGAGGAAAATGGACAATCTGACACTTAGGGGGATTTAGGAAAATTCAGGGAATTTTAAAAGTCCTAGTCGCTAGACACCATGTTATTTCTACCCTTAAAACTGTACTTTTAATCATACTTTATTCTGGAAATTTATCATGAGACTGATTATATACACTGATTCTCATGCCATATAGAAGCAACTCTCAAATTTTCATGGAAAATGTGGCATAATTAAAGTTAGTAGCATTTTTAGGGCGTGTTTTATACTTATTGCCACTACTTCATATAGTGCGTCATGCTGAAATTCTATTATTCTACTAAAAATAACGATGCAACGCAGTCAAAAGCAATTAATCGCAAGGTTTTCTTGGAATTTCCAGAAAATTTTAAGCAAGTGAGACTAGCTCAACTTTATCTGGACGTGGCATTCAATAACACATGTAGTTAGCTAATACGTGAAGGTCGATGCAATGTGGCAAACAAAGTTACTTTTAAGAACTAAGTGTGTCGAGTCAGACAGGCTAATTAGATATATGGCTGGAAGTACGCCAGATAAACACGCCTGACAAGCGTCAACCAACTGCGAAACCTAATCACTGAAGAAACGGAAGTCGGAAAAAAGTAAGAGCAGCACAAAAATCATCAGTAGAAGTAAATAAAAGGCGGATTCATACGATAGTCAAATGAATGACAGTTTTGACTAGCGAAACAGTACAAGAACTGTAAACTCGGACATTTGCGTAAAATTTAATAGAGCTTGCAGTATTTACTAGACAATTTTACTGGTCAGCTGCGCGATCATAGATTCCTAATTTCGCGGTCATTTGACCACCATACCGCTCCTTCCAGAGACCTGAGCTGCAAAGTGTGAGCAAAGTATTCCGCGCGTAAACACGAGTTCCTTATGCTTGTCCTATCGTGGGAACTCATTTTAACCATTTCCTGCTCGTATTTAACACTAGATGGACCAGAACGTCAATTGTCGGCCATTTGAACTTTAGTTTTAGGTATCTCTTCACTCGATAGCCCTACAGATTTGCTGGTACCTGACTTTTATTTTCTTTAGTCTAATGTAGACTGCAACGAAATGTGAGCTCACTCGCGTTACTGATTGATTGTAAACTGTTATGTACTATTTAGATCCTAGACGGCCCCTGTCCTTGAAGGGAGCTTTAAGTCTTTGGTCTTTCTAGTGTTAATGTGATGAGTAAAAAAGTCCTTTTCCCTTTTGGCCGTCTAGCACTCTGCCTTCGATTATAAGTGAATGGCGGGCTGCAGTGAACGCGTTGATGCGTGTGTATGTGTGTGTTAGGATTGGCACAGAGTGGTGGAGCAGAGGAACATTCATTGAATACTCGTATATATAGAAGACTTATGTTGGCTTTTGCCATGTCTGGCACGCGGTGCAGTAAAGTCTTAAGAACAAAGGAATAAACAAAAGAAAATAAGGTACAGATGCCTCGATATTGTAAGATCATGCTAACGTAGCTTAATCTCGAAAATGTAAAATGATGATAAAGTAACCTAGTTTCGAAAATGTAAATTGATACTAAAATAACTTTCTTCAGCCATTTACTACCTTTCAATAATCGGACCCGCCACATACGACGAAGTTAACAGCCTAATTATCCCAACTCCACTGCCTACGGTTCGCTGCATAGTGCTGTCATTCGACTACATCCTAGTTTCTGCTCATCAGGGACTAGTAAAATTTTTGTACCTCCAAAATAAAGAAGTTGACCGAATTTGCACTGACGAGAAGTTTTTGCTAACGTTTTCGCTGCGTTTCTAACATCTTTGGCCGCAGTACAACACAGACGTTAGCCGCCGAAGCCTGGCTATATTTTCATGAGCTGATTCGTAGAAATCTTCCTGCCCGGTTAGCTAGTTATTGGGCAGTAAATCCGTTATAGAATATCTGTTTGTATCTAGTGGAATAAAAATGAAGACACCCCATTACTTGGATAATTTCATCCACTGTTCTTTGTACTTCGGTTCACCTAAGTCTCGTGTCCACAGAGTTCAAATGTGCATCATTTATGTAAAAGTGTCGGTGGTACTGGCAATTTCGATATTTTTTGACCGATACCAGCAAAATAGCCGATGCATCGAGTACTGATACCGAAAGTATCGGTACACCTCTACTTTAGACCCCTTAACGAGGATGTTCGGCAGACCCTATCTATCCCTGCCAGAATATGGGCCTCACGCCCCAAAGGTAAACCTTAGTGTCTTACATCATAGGTTATTCCATCTGTTGACAGTTCCTGCAGGTAAGATTAGTTCTATTGTTAACTAAGTTGTCAAATTATAATTTTTCTTAGATTTTCTGAATTATTTTCTTTATTGCATACGTGAACGTGATGGTGCAAAACCAAAGTATACGGTACCGTCGCTTCTTACGAAGTTGATTATATCGGATGGGTTTCTCCTTTAGCTCCTTAATCCGTTACGCTTTTATAATACTGCTCACTGCATAATAAATGTCGTAAATTTCAGAATTTATCCAAGGCATGTCCCAATTTAGCGTCAAAGGTGACAAAGAGAGCAAGATGAGGTTTGCTTTCCGCATCTACGACATGGACAACGACGGCTACATATCCAATGGCGAACTATTCCAGGTGAGTTTCATTAATATATAGCTAGTACCTAAGATTGGACTAATAGCTATAGGGTAGAAACCTTTTACCCTTTGTCTTCAGGAAGGCGGTTGTAATTGCGCAAATGATCGATATTTTCTAAGTGTGGTTTTCTGACACTGTGAAGCCAAAACTAAGCCTTAAAAAGTTAGTATTTCATATATCACGATACGGTATATTAATAATAAGGACCGACGAAAGTATAATTTCGGTAGAATGTTATGATTGTTCTATCATCAAGTATGTTTTAATTCGTCAAAATGTTTTGAAGAGTATGTAGTTAGAAAATTTTTATTGAATAAGTTTTACTACCGTACTTAATTTTGAAAGGCCAAATTTTAGGGATATGGGTATAGTTCAGAAAACTTCACTAGACAGGTGGGAAAAACTTCACAGTCCTGTCAAACAGATTATCTCGATCTTCCCATAAAAAAGTTTTAGGAGTCAGTTTATGAGCAGTGCACCCAACTTCGTCTTGGCTAATCGTCAAGAAGCGGATCGATCTCTCAAATCAACGATGGCTGCAATGAGTAAGCAAATCCTTACATTGGAGAGATTACGGAATAGGGATTCATTTTAAGACTGTTGCAGGATGAATCGTGAAATTTTACAGTGATTCCTGTAGCATATCGAGCCAAGTTAAATCTTGCAGGCTACGAAAAACGTCAGCTAGAGAAGACAAAGTCATCCAGCACACGGTTTTAAACTTTTGAAGGCCCGCTCCTCAGGGGGCCTAGGATGGACCATAGGGTTAGGTCAGTTTAGGTTTGCCCCTCCTACGTTATGGGGAGCAGCGCTCCCAGGGAACCCTGTTCGATATCTTAGCCGTTAGCTAGGCCTTCGGGACGTCTGTCTTTCGTGCCCATTTGCTTCCTTCCGATTTCATACTCCTACTGATCTAATTTTCGTCTGTTCTTCCTCTTCTTTCATTACTTGCTGTTCCCAT
>LQNS02278171.1:8010455-8024971 GCA_001587735.2 Parhyale hawaiensis
AGCCGTTAGCTAGGCCTTCGGGACGTCTGTCTTTCGTGCCCATTTGCTTCCTTCCGATTTCATACTCCTACTGATCTAATTTTCGTCTGTTCTTCCTCTTCTTTCATTACTTGCTGTTCCCATGCGCGTTGATCCTGTATGGGAACAACTTCGTGCATGGGTTTCACGTGTCTATCGACGTACTATATGTCCCGTCCTTTTCCTCTCTTTAGAACAGCTTAGCTGTGATTCGATGCCATAGGTGCCAAATCATGCAGCTGGCAGCGATCAGTTCCACTTGGTAATCGAGGGTTAAGCTTATCTGGGGTCGATGAGGAAGAGAATATTCTAAGAGGAGGTCGACGGGTTGAAAAGTTTGGGAGCCCCTGGTCGAGAGAGACGTAGACCTCGAAAGAAACCCTTCATCAGCCGGAACCATAAAATTGTAAAAAGGGTCTTTGCAACAGCAGTGTTACTGTGTCCCACGAGAATTAGTCAAAAGTGTTCTTCAGCGATGAAAGTAAATTTAGTTTGTTTGGTGATAGCTACTGGAAAAAACTCAAATTGTAAATAATTGAGTAAAAACTTTACCAAGAAAACTTTGAAGTTTGGCGGCGGAAGTGTAATTGTGTTTGGCATATTTTCGAGTCAAAAGTATATCGCTTTTAGTCAGGCTGCTCACTTGTATGAGTGGTGCCATGTACAAAAATGTTATTCAGAACCATGTTGCGCCTAACAGTAGACTATCGAGCATAGAAAATGCAGTATTTATGCAAGGCGATGTAGCCTGTCAAAAGACTTATAGCTACAATCTTGTGTTACACTGAACAGCAAAATATGTACCTTATGGATCGGCCAGCGCTTTGTCCCGACTAAAAATCGCTTTAGAACCTTTGACAAATGCTCGGAGTGAATGTAGTGGTCCGAAACTCAGCCAAAAAAAAGGATTTATGGCTGGAGCTGCAAGTTCGTGGGTCAAAATCAGTATCGAGGGCTGCCAGAAGCTGATTCACTCTTGTGGGTAAAGATATGCTGATGCCATTGAAAATAAAGTTCTATGCAGTAAATATTAGTTACTTTTGGCTCGTTTTTTTTTTTTTTGTTATTTCGTTAATTCATATTTCAATATTTTTCTTCAAACCGCGCGTAAATTGGCTGTTAGAAATTGAGTATTAACTTTTTCGATTCTTTAAAACATTTTGGTAGTGCACTACATCGTAATTCAGATTACCAACCGTATTAATATTCCGCATTTATTCATTATCTTGTGAAGAGGAACCAGTTTCCATCTATCTTAAATTAAATTGGGGTGTCAAAGAAATTGTGGCAAGCTGTCATGACGGGACTTCATTCCGTGTTGCCTCGTCTATTATATCCTTAATTTTTTCCAAGTGTACCAATGCGGCAATCCAACGTAAGTACCGCGAGAGAGCCTGTCAGTGAACCGTACCTCGGGTTGTTTACTCGATATCGTCTATTTATTTCGCTGCGTTATGCTTGACGAGCTCAGAAAGCTAGGGAATGTCAGGTCCATGAGGTTGGCCAGGGTTACTTGGAGGCTAGCAAAAAGATTGCGATACCTGATGGGCGACCTAGCTTTCAATTCATAGCCAATGTTGTTCTAGCTATGAGCAGAGATTACGCCTTGAGAGAGTTCTAGGTACCGTATGTCTTAGGAAAACTATCTGTTTGGTGACTTTGGTCGAGACCGATGTAGGCAGGTTGAAATAGAAGGGAATCCACATCTTTTCGTTAAATTGAAGACGGTCCGTCTTGCGTGGTCCGGTGCGACTGCCGGTCTCTTGTTTTGCTCTGCTAATGTCTTCTAAGTATGCATTGTCGAGTTACGTGAACGACCACCTGCCATAATTTACCTTGATCATTTGTTACCTTGTATACGAAGTTCTACAAATTGTTCCACCTTTGTATCTACGTTAGTCGCTCTGATTCCGAAATGTAGAAGATGGAAAGTCAGTACGAGACGGCAATGAAGCTTTTTCCCATAATTTAAGAAGTACAACTCTTACAAACTCACTCATCCTCAGGGAATAGGGAACGTCCTATAATTCATCTACGTGACAACTATGTTATATGCTAGAGCAGTCACTACATTCTGTCGAAATTGCAGGCTTGTGTGGTAATGGCCGGCGTTCGTCTGTTAGCGACGTAACATAAAAAGTTACGATAGGTACCTATGTACCGATTTTCATGAATTTACGGGAACTGTTACGACTGTCACGAGAAACAAATAAAAAATGAAAATAGTGCTTTAAATCATGGAAAAGTCATGGAATTTGATTATCCAAAGAGTCAAACTTGGTTGAACTTTTGAGTCTTCCGTACGGTGAGGATTGGATGGCTATAAGGTGTTCGAATGGATGCCATTTTATGCCTTTGTGATACTTATATACATATAAGCGTCGGTGGGGGTGAGGTGAGCCACTTTTGGTAGTAGGATGAGATGAGACAATGTTTAAACCCTTCACAAGTTTTCTCCCCTTCCCTATTTAATCATCTTTTATGCGTCAACTTTTATATAGGGTTTGTAGCCAAGTCATGTGTATATAAAAATAGACGCACTCCTATTTATGGTTTCCTGATTCTTTTCCAAAACTTTTTTTTCTCTCAACTCACCCCGACCAACGCTAAACATAAGCGTTGTAAGAGCACCTTTCAGAAGATGTGTTTTGTACTGCTGCTGTAATTACTTTTCTCTTTTGTCTGGGCTAGAAATAGGTAATCCATTTTCATCCTGGAATTTTGAAACTCCTTCCTGAAATTTTGAAACTTCATCCTGGAAAAAGCATAGAAATATTATGGAATTTAATTGTCTTCAAATGTTGGAACCCTGAGGAACAGACGATTAACTTTTGGTAAAGTCCAGTTCAGCTATTTCTTTGTCTGCCTGTTTTTCTTGCAAAAATAACTGGAATGAATGGATTTTTATAAAATTTTGCAAGAATTGTTGGGAATGTTAAGAAGGGCAGTTGAACAAATTTTTGTGATAATCCGTCTGTCCATTAGTCTGTTAGCAACATAACTCTAAATGTTGAAGACAGATCGTCATGAAATTTACGGAACTTTTTTATTAATATTACGAGGAGCAAGTTATTCAATTGTGATGATGATACGAAAGAAATCCTGGATTATGGAGGAGGTTTTAGTTCTTGGAGTACTCTATTTATTTCTTGATATATCAAGTTTAAAGTTTTTGATCCCTTAGTTTTGGCCTCAACAGTGTATCTGTAGTACATTAGTTTGCACTCACTAACAAAGGGCAGACACGCTTTACCCGTCTCCTCCAAAACTACGGCTTGAATTACATTATCAATAGTTTAAATAAATTATCGTAGTCGTCTGCTGCTTCGACTAACTACTGGTAGTTTTCAAAATTTTATTACTAGGCTAAATAGTCAACTATAGATGCGGCTTCGTTCATATTCTGAACATCTGGAGCTTTGACACTGTTTGCTAGTGAGTAGCGTGGTATGTCACTCGCCTCAATTTGAATGCGGAAATTTAAAGTTAGGTTACTCTACTGTGGCCCACTTTGCTGGCAGTGTTTGTTTCTGTTTTGCCGTTTTTTGGTGAGTTGACGAGACTAATCTCTATCTAATAGCAATAAAGTTTTGTGAGCGTGCTAGCGAGTGCTGTAGACAACTATTGTCGGGAGGGCTTATTCTACTTTTATTTACTCATATTGAATTCTGTAAGGCTTTACGTCTTTCATAGAAGCCATTTTATACAGTGATATTCTAAGGAGGTACCAGAGCTTCATTTGGGCTCATGTTGGCGTTACCTACCCATTTTCTACTGAATTGTTTGGACAATTAGATACCTATGTAGGTATGTCATGGAGTGCAGGCTCTTACGAATGACATTGGACCGCCCGGAGTATAATCAAGTGAGCAGGTGTATGGTGACTCAAGCACTAAATGAGTAAAGGAAAATCACGATGGCACTCCAGTCATAAAATTGGCAGTTAAGACATCAGATAATAAATTCTTTACCGAATTATGTCTGAAATATGTCACGTTTTCTTTTTAATCTCAAGTCACTGTACTGTGTATGCTGTCGTTTTTTCACTGGTTTACAATAATGATTTTTGCTCTGTAGCTGCGGGCTTTAAGATTCCTACTACTAATTCACTATTGGACGCTGATTGTAGACGAACTGAAACTTGGCGAGCACGTTAGGTTGTTTTAAGATATTCGTACACATTCACTTAGGAACAGCATTATGTGAAATGTGTACAAATCCCGACAGAATGCCGTAATGAACTCCTTCCTACATTAAGATTTACTATAATTATGAATTACCCTGGCGAACAAGCAATTCCTGGCTGGAATTCTTTCAACTGTATTTCCATCAGTTCAACCCACTGATTCCAAATCTGAAGACCGTTTCTGTCTATCACATCCCATTTTCGAGCAATCGCGTCTTGTTTGTCTTTTATCAGTGCTGTTCGTACCGAACGCCCACTGGGATAATGTTCAGACGAGTCCTGTAATGCTATTTCTATGAGAATGTTAAGTACAAGTGTACAATAATCAGAGGCATTGGTTGTATTCTTCTCTCCCTGCCCTCAAGGTTTTTGGGGGGAGACTCGTGCTGCGCGTGGAGAGCACTCTTTCACTTTGGAGACTGTCTGTTGTAGAACTAATCAGTTCTGTCGGTGCTTCGTGCCCTGGTCGGCTAGGATTTCGAATTTGCTGCCGGCATCGGCTTTTGGTCGTATTGGCCTGCAGGCGTTTAAGTCAGCTGTTAATGGTTTTTTGCTGGATTTCCTTTAGCAGCGTTTTGGGCTTCCCGGTGTTGAAAGATGCTTCAGTTGGGTTGTATTAGCTACCTGTCCGTGGGAGCTCAAGCGTGAAGTTTTAATAATAATAATACGAATATCTAAATTAACCTGATGTGCTAGCGAAATTCTACTAGCAGATATAAAATCAGCGTCCAATAGCGACTTAGGAGCAGCTCTTAAATTTGAGGCAAGAGGAAAAAAGTAAAAATTTGTTGCTCTGTGTTATGATTACCAAACGATACACTGAGGGCTCTTTACCCATTAGCATCACTGTGCGGATCGCTCTGGTGGATGCGGTGGTTAAACTAGGGTAACATGTCTAGTACCCGTCCACCATGCTAGTAGCCGTCCACTAGGGTTTAAAAACTTCCTGTGTGAAAACTAGCAGTACTAGAGAGCCGTGCATAGGCTTAAACTGTAGGGTACTACTTAGGCTACAGTTTAAGCCTATGTACGGCTTTCTAGCCGTGCTAGTTTTCACACAGGAAGTTTTTAAAGCCAAGTGGGCGGGTACTAGACATGTTACCCTAATGACGTAATAATCAGGGTTGCGGAGTCGGAGGATTTAAGGGGGAGTCGGAGTTGGAGTCGGAATCTCACTTGCTCTAGGAGTCGGAGTCGGAATTTTTAGCCCGACTCCGGCTCCGGAATCCCATTTATAAACAAATATCATCCAATTTTGAATTTTCAGTCACAAGTTTGAAAAAAAATTATAAATGTGGATATTTTTTTTATTGTACATTTCTCTTTTATAGTTATAGCTACCATGTATTTTCCTATTCCATATGATGAGACCATTGACAAAATGTTGGGTAGAACTTTCGCACCTGGTACCTACATTATGTGAGGGAGGCATGTGGGGCAAAATAATTTTGGACCGTTGTTCTGAATTTTGCATAGTATAAGTATTTTTGAAAAAGAAACGCATTTTCCTTTCACAAATTTTTTGATTTAGGCCTTAGTTTTCGAGATAATGAGAAATATCTATAAATATAGCTATATGTATTTTCTCTAAGTTTCAAAGGAATAGAACTCAATGAGTTTTCATGCTAGAATAAAAGCAATGACAGTTTTGGAATCCTTGAAACATTCCTAACAAAACTATAGAGCAGGATTTTCCATTTTTACCCTAATTTATTTTTTTTAAACGCAGCTTAAAACCGATTTTTTCCCCTATATTTTAGTTAGGTAGTGATCGGACAGAATAGAAAATGGAGAGGCCAGCTCAGTAATTTTGTTAAGAATGTTGCAAGGATTCCAAAACTGTCGTTGTTTTTATTGTAGCATGAAAACTCATCGAGTTCTATTCCTTTGAAATTTAAAAAAAAATGCATAGGTATATATATGTATATATTTCCATTATCTCAAAAACTAAGGCCTAAATTAGAAAAATTGTGTGAGCAAAATGTGTTTCTCTTTCAAAAATACATATACTATGCAAATTTCAGAACAATCGGTAGAAAATTGAGCAAAATATCAGTGCATATGTACACTACACCTAGCATCTTTAACTTGATATGTTTATATTAGCTGAAATTATTTGGACATGTTTAATGTGTACATCAAATATCTACCTGTTGGACCAAGGAGTCGGAGTCGGAAAATCTTGAGGGCCAGGAGTCGGAGTGGGAAATTCTGGAGGGCCAGGAGTCGGAGTGGGAAATTCTGGAGGGCCAGGAGTCGGAGTCGGAAATTCTGGAGGGCCGGAAGTCTGAGTCGGACCTTGAACCATCCGACTCCGCAACCCTGGTAATAATATTAATGTGTACGAATGTCTCGGTGGACGATCGACGTGATAGACCCAAGCAGACCTCAGACTAGGGAGCACAACGTAGAACGTGAAGAAACACTGAGAAAAATATTTGCCGGAAAATGCTTACTGGCCCGTGTTGTCCCATGCGCGGCAGATTCTAGTCTTTCTTCTTGTCTCCCTCATACGAATTGGTTAGCCAGCTTCGCCCATCCAGAGAGACTCCATTGGCTTACTTTAGTTAGGAAAGATCCTATCTATTTGCTTTTTTTTTTGCTTCGCACTCATTTAAATAAAATTTTTGTTGTTCATTTTCTAACAGCCCCGTTTACTGTTGAACTGCGTCGGTTCTTCCATATACTTGACATGTTCCATGCTTCTTTTTTTTTCATACGTTTAGATCACAGCTAACGCTGTAGGTAGGGAGGCTGAATGTAGTGACATAACCATATTTGGAGTTCCTTTCACTCCGCATGCAGTGCCGTGCGGGAATATCGATGTTTCACTTATCGTTTCAGGTGCTGAAGATGATGGTCGGTAACAACCTCAAGGACACTCAGCTACAACAGATCGTTGACAAAACCGTGCTGTAACGGCTGTTTCTACTCCTACCGTTTTAGTCGAAGCTCCTTAAGACGTGTCAGGTAGGCAACACTGATGTCCATAAAAAGATGGTGGTTGATGTCTAAAGTGCCACTCTGCTCACTGCAATGTTCCCCTATTATTACAACTAATGCCACTGATGGAACAGTCGTTTTGACATTACGGAGTATATATGGGCAAGTAAATCAATGCTTATTTCTTTGGCTAATTATATTCTACTAGATCATTACTGAGTAACGTTGCTGGTGAAGCGTTCAAATCCTTACTTCTAGTTTGGCCCCTTGTGCAAAAGCTCGCAATGATATGCTTGCCCTGTGGCTTCTGTTATGATTACTTTTGCTGTCGTGTATGCCGAGGTAATGATACCAATTATTTATATTGTGTGAGATGTGTGCTGTGGCGTATATAAGCTTGAGTGTTATCATCGCATCGAGTGACTGGAAAGAACTTGTTGTATACTTAATTTTACTTTCCCCTTTACTAACAGAGCTCTTGTCACCCTTTTACCATTTATCCTCATCCTTTGTTATGATATAAGCTCAGCAATTTGAGGCTGTTACTTCTTCTAATTGTTAGTTTACGTGATCTGTGTTGGTTTATTTCGTTAGCGACTCACGCTCTTGAAGAAGTCTTGAGGTCCTACGAATGACCCCTGCAGGTATTTGCTCAATCGCAGTTCATATTCTTATCAAAGATATTCTCAGATAACGAGTTCTGTATTCTTTTTCTTTTGCAGTCTCGGCAAAGCGGCGTCCACTATCTTGGTTTCTTTTGTTATCTAGAATATTTTCAGATAAAGTAGTTTATGTAATTTCTGTAAAGAGGCGCCTATTGTATTCGTCTCTTTTGATGATCTTGACCTCCCTTTTCCGTTGTGCTGGTTCTTTTTTTTACTTCAGTTTGGCACCAGGTTACTGAAGAGAAAATTTTAATAAACCAAAGATTTTATTAACTCTCCGCTTGATTGATTATTACGCATTTCAGTCTTTGAGAACGGCCTGAAGCTCAGTCGTCTGCTCATTTGGCGTGCATTGCGCTAAACTGACTTCTTTGTATTATCCTGCTTTGGTGCCGTATTGTTGGCTTGCGTACATTATCAGGGAACTTTTTTATAAGGATAATTTAGAATATCTTCTGAGTTTTAGTTTTATTGCCCAAGCTTTCGAACAGTTCAACACTGATCGTCGTCAGGGGAACGAAATTTCGAAACGCTAGAGCTATCTGCTCAGCATCAGTATCCTATATACCCCAGTGAAATAAAATTCCAATTAAATCATTTCTTAAGTTATTGAAGTGTCCGGAGGTAAGCTTCTGGAAACTGGATGTGCCTGTTAATGGAATTTTGATTGCTATGAGAGTGAAATGCTTCTGAGAAAAGTCTCGATTTTAGGTTTTTTTCGTTCGCAAGAACTTTCGGTTAGCCAAAATTCATTTGGTGTGCTTGCTCTTTAACATGAGTATCGACTAATGAAGCTTACACATCGTGTCTAATATTTTTGGCGTGCTCATCCAGTCTCACAGAAAGTTACCTTCGGGTCTCTCCGATGTAAACGCTGTTACAGTCATTACAGTTGATTTGATACACAACGTTATGTTTCGATTGGACATAACATTATTGTTTGCTGTTATTCAACTTTTTGTTAAACGTGTTTGAACGTTTACTGGCAGAGTTCTTGCGAACGAACAGCATCTAAAATCCAGAATTTTCTTGGAATCATTTCACTCTCATAGCAATCAAAATTCCATTAACAGGCACATCCAGTTTCCAGAAGCTTACCTCCGGACACTTCAATAACTTAGAAATGATATAATTGGAATTTTATTTCACTTGGGTATATAGGATACTGATGCTGTGCAGTTAGCTCTAGCGTTTTGAAATTTCGTTCCCCTGACGAAGATCAGTGTTGAACTGTTCGAAAGCTTGGGCAATAAAACTAAAACTCAGAAGATATTCTAAATTAGCCTTATAAATATGAATACTGAGTGTCAAATATTTCGACTTATTCATTATCAGGGAACTGTTTCACCCACGTGGTGTGCTTGAAATGTATTTTATTTTAAATCATTGTGCGAGCAGATCTTCGTTTACTGTTATTTATTATGTTAATGCATCTCCTTCAATTATGCTCATCGAGTGTGAATGAGAAATTGCCAAGTACTTCTAATGCATAGTGTAAACTTTGTACGATCCTAGTTCGTTGTTTCTGAGCCTGAAAATTTTCCTGTCGATGATTGAGAATGTGCAAACGTTGAGAATTTCGTAAATGTTGTTGGTGAATTTACTCAATATTTCTTATATGGATGGTTAGCTTAGTCAATGTGTCACCTTCATATGATTATCATTAAGCAGTTTACTGTATATCTTTGCAACTCTTTTTCTATGGGAGCCTTTTCTCCTTGCTTGTTGGTATGCTAAAGCTTGTAAATTGATATATACCTACGTCTTCTATCCTATTCTCATCTTTGGTGTGAGCACTTGGCTTTTTACAGTTCTGTCCCATAGCCTTACTGTTATCTGTGTTCATTTTTTTTTTCGCTTTTTTCAGCGCGTTTAGTGCTAACTCTAAACTCCGGTTGTGTTGACGTTCTATACTTTCCACTGCATCTCATCCCCTTAATACCTATTATTCTGTAAGTGTAGACGTCTTTTATTGCAGTTCAAGTTTGCATACACTCACAGCACTTGCGTTTTATTGCTATTTCTGCCACAGAGTTGGTTATAAATGATCCGCTCCGTTCTTGCCTGAATGTCGTGAACGTCTCTTCTAACTACATGCATCTTCATTATTGTTCATAGTAGTTAAGTGGCCGTGACTACCGTCTACTTCATCACCAATCACAGCCAAAATGTTGCTAGTGTCCAAAATCGTCATCTTGCTTTTTCGTGCCTACCAATGTCCTTGTTTCCCTGCCGGAAAGTTTGAATGCTGCAAAAGTAGTCCGAGATGCTCTCATCTGTAATTCCTAAACCCTGTTGCTACCGGATGATGCTACCTTGTTACAAAGGCTTTTATTCCTTAGGAATACGAGTGAACAAAGAAGCCTTGTAGCAAAATAACACTGCCCGAGATGAGCGGGGTTGAATCCCCCCCCATGCAAGATGATTCTAATTTCATTGCACATGATATCCCATAAGCCTTGTAGTGTGTAGTGAATTGAGTACTTGCTTTGTCGTGAAGGTTGTGGAGCTTATGCTGCCTAGATCGTCATTCCCTTGGTTCTAGAGTGGTTACACATTTGTTTCCTTTGTACTTCGTAGAAAATGTGGAGTTGTGAAGTATCCTAGAGCTTGTGTGGACTTATAGAACGTATTGATGTTATTGATGTAATTTTCTTTAAATAGGTGTCTATCGCCATTCTATTGAATTGAGCTTGATGTTTAATGTTACTACCAGCATAACGTGTTGCCATTTGGTTACGATATATATCACCTTCATTCGCATGGTAATAGTAGAAATGACAACAGTTTATAACGGACATTTACGCCCTAGTATTATCTGACCTCGTAGAGGCCATGTGATTTTACCGTCTGGTTTGTGTCCTTTCTTTCGCGTGCTTTACAATTTAGTGTTTCATTAACTTTTGCGCATATATTCAGTGTAGTGTTCCATTCTCTACTGCCGCATACGTTTCGGCGTAGTGTTTCCTTCACTACTTCCGCTTACATTTCAGTGTGATGTTTTTTATTCAGTACTTTGGCACACATTTTAGTGTACCTACTATTAACTACTTCAACATTGCACACGTTGCAATCTTTGCGAATTGACTTACTTTTGGGAAAACTTAGTTTTATTACGAGCAGTCGAACTTGAGCTGTAATTGTAGATTGTTTCAGTTAGATGGTATATATATTCTTTTCATATCGAGCTTTCAATTCATCTTGAATTATCTTCAGGAAAAAACTATAAAGATATTTTGAAATTTGGCGCAATGAAGAACATCTTAGAAGGATAATATTTTTTCGTACATACTGTATGTAGTGTACTTCTAAGATGTTCTTCATTGCGCCAAATTTCAATTAGGTATCCTAATAGTTTTTTCCTGAAGATGATTCAAAATGAATCGAAAGCTCGATGTGGAATGAATATACCATCTAAATGAAAATGTCTATAATTGCAGCTCTTGTCCTACTGTTAATAAAACTACGGTGCAATCTAGGATATATACTTAGGAAAAGTTTTGTAAGTCTGGTATTGGCCCAGCTGCAATCAACTCTTACTGCCGGCATCCGCTACCAAGTGTGGAAACGGAGCACATTCTGCCCATTCGCTATTCAATTTTTATGTACCTGTGTTAAATGTAACGCATCCTTCTGTGTCCACATAGTATGCAAGAACCAGAACGCTGGGTAAAGTTAGATAAATTGAAAATTCCGTAAAGTTCCCTTACGGCACAAAGTAGTTACTGCGTTAAGAGGTTTGTCTGCATCACCGTTCCATAGGTGGTAGTACTGACATGTGGAGGTGACCTATTTTGATGTACAAAAGTAATTCACAGTTCTCAGAGTTTGTGTCCTAGCCCAATTCACTTATGACCTTCCTTTAGCTAAGCTCCCTGCTCCTTGCGGTATTATTCTGCTTTTATTCATGTATGTGTATTTGATATCTATACTTTAATTTGTATGGTTCGACTGATAATTTGATCATTCGTCCACTCTACTCATTGGAAAATAAGAATGTGTCTCACAAATTTAGTGGAGACCCGTTACATATTTTTTTGAATGGTTGTAAGATTACGTTGGTGTTGCACACGCTCGCGTGTGAATAACATTCGTTTACTGCAATCGCCAATCGCTTAGCTGTTCAGCTCATTTAAAGCGAAAACCATGCCTGCTTGTATGGTAGGGACGGGCTGTTTTACCTTGCCGTTGCTTGCTCTATCTTTTTGTGGGCGTGTTCGGCATGGGTTATACTCTTCCAGTAATGTAACATCCTATTGCTTGCTTGAGAGTGATATAGGTACCCACGCACCATTTACAACGTTGAATGTAGTCTCTTATAATTGTTGAGGATAGAACCAGTGTCCGAGACACCTTAGATACTGAAGTTTTATCGAGATGTTTCGCTACTCTCAACATGAGTGTTTCAGAGCCAACCAGTTAGTACCTGTTAGATTTATTACAATGATTTTACCTTCGTTCAATTAAACGTAAATGTTTATTATTCTGTCACTGCAACTTTACAATTATTGGAATTATTTGCCTACAAGTAATGGACTAGTTGCTACTTCATGTGCAATATTGTGAAGGAAAAGTGTTGCTTACTTTCCTGATTCTGCTCTTGTTCATCAGAATTGTTTAATCTGGTCGTGAGAATTATCTAAGCTAAATCAGCATCCTAGGCCTTTTATTACTGCACTTTGATATTCTATTAAAACTTATCCTCATGAAACTGTGTTTCATTTTACGCAGCAAAGAGTATACTTTGCTACCATTCTCTTCGTTCAGATTTAGAGAAACGAATATTGAATAGTTTACCTTCGTACACGTTTTCTCTTAGTAGTCAAAGAAAATTCCAGAGGGAAGGATAAACTAAAGCAACTTTCTTCTGCGGTTACTATACTTTAGTCTACCATGAAAAGCAAGTTTTCTATTCGTTTGAAAAAAAAAAATACTACGGAAGTGTAGACTACGATATTAAATTCTTTACTCTTGCTGTCAAATGAAATAGTTCACCCTATGTAAGTTTTCTATTATAATTAAAGAAAATTGAGGGAAGGGTAAACTATTGTATTCGATGTACGGATTACTCAGTCCAACTAAGATCAATACGTTCACGTTATGCTGTTCAACGATATAAAAAAAAAGTAGTACTTTCTTTTAACCGGAACATTTTTTCAGGCAGAGGTTTTAAAAGAACTACAGTATACGCGATCAACAATGGTTGAGGGAAAATTAAAACGCAAAAACACACGTTACATAATTTTATTTACACCTATCCAAATGAAAGTTTTGTATGAATAGAGCAGAATGATGGATGCACTGTAGACACCTGAGTACCTCCGACAGTTGGCGGGGGAAGGAGGGGGCAGGGATTAAGAAATGTCTATCACAATATGAATATAAAACATGACTACTGAGAAGCTGAAGAAAATGCATACAAGAAGTGAGCTAACAATTAGGACAACTGCGCGAAGGTTTGCAAAAATTGAGAGCGTGATGCAAGTATTCTAGCAATCGATAATTTTCACGGCTGAGCAACATCACACGATAAAGGTAGAAACTTGAAAATCTAAATTGAGGAAAAAACCGAGCGACGAATGCGCTCCTAGCAAATTTCACGTACAAATTTGGGCATAAATTACACACAACTTTTTGCTTAGAACGCAAACAAAGCATACAGCAGAAATATAAAATTAAATTCACGTTAAAATTACAAAACAAGTGATGCTACAGAGCGATGAACGAAAAGAAGTTCTGAGAATCGCGAGCAAGCCCAAAAATTTGTCGGGAAATTAAGAGTAAAATGGTAAGGAATAGATGCGCAGTACGAAGGGAAGGGGGTTTTTTGGGTTCAGGCCGAGAGGCGCTGTCGGCAGTCGTATGTACAAGAGCAGCACCACACTATGATGAACAGTAAAACCATTCGTAAATTAATCTTTCACCGCAATTCATCAGTCATTCATGCACAACTGTACATAAAACCTAACAATCGTGAGCATCCTGTACGTACATAATATAAAATAGCAAACGCTACAATCCAGTGCCAGCATCGTCGTACAGCACAAACATACCTTCACAGTTCATACAGATCGTTACGATAAACTTCCTCAATTCCGAAACCAAAATACACAGTGAGCAGCAGAAGTTAAGCAAGAAGTGCCATTAATTTGCGGCGTTAACAGCGTAACATGCATGCGACGAGCGTACGAAAAGTAAGTCTCGTTTCTAGACAGAGAATCTAGTTTATAAGTTTTCTAGACAGGACCTCAATACTTGATCTAAAATTATACGTTCACGATATATTTATATTTTTATGCATGCACACCTCATGGGCATCGCGTTGTGTTATCGTAATCGTTCAGTTGTCTGACCTGGGTCACAGTTGCTCACTTGTAATTCGTGTCATTAACATTTCTCCAAGTTTTAAGTCACGCTATCAACCGTGTACACTGTAATCCAAAGAGAGGAAGAAAGAAGAGAAGTAATGAACGTCAGGAGAAAAGTGCAACCCATGCAAGAGTCAACGCGCAAGGGAACAGCAAAACTGGAAGATAAGGGCATGGTACACAATATAGTTTTGGCCTCCCTAAGTCAGTACTAAGCTGTACTACGAAAGGAAAATGAATATAGTATGCCAAGATGATCGTGGAACCCATGCACAAGGGTGTTCCCACATAGGATCAATGCGCACAGGCACAGCAAGTCGGCATGGAAAGAAAAGG